>OZ010675.1:59159830-59734630 GCA_963932185.1 Troglohyphantes excavatus | reverse complement strand
CCACGGCCGAAATAACCGTTTGGGAAGCCGGACTAAACTCTGCAAATGTGGAGATCACTTTAGGATCACTATAATGTGTTCCAGTTCCAACAAAGTGTTCTCAATATGTTCTAACCCATCGATATGTGTTCAGATAGTGTTCTATTGTCTTACAGTAAAAGATATTTGTTTTTAAAATGATCATAATGTGTTCTCTAGAACACATTTGGAATGTGTTCCCTAGAACACATTTGGAACACTTCCTGATGTCTCCTTTTTTAGATCACTTTTAATGTGCTTTGAATATGTTCCAGGTAAGAACACAATAAAATCACATTAAAGTGTTCTTGGAACACAATAAGATCACATTAAAAGTCTTCTTGGAACACAATAAGATCACATTAAAGTGTTCTTGGAACACTTACATTGGAACACTTTAAAAGTGTTCTAAAAAAGGAGACATGAAAAGTGTTCCATATTGTGTTCTAAAATGTGTTCTCCACATTTGCAGTGAAGGAGTTCGCCAAATTTCCATAAAAATGTAAATAATTTGAGTTGGAAATTTGTTGTCAACATTGGACATTTTCTAGATTTATATTTTTTAATTAAATTATATAGGCTAAATGCCCCGGATTATTTGGAAAGAATATTTAAAGTGAAGAGCATTATAGTTATTTTTAAAATAATCCCTTTAATAAATGTTAGGTACTCTAATGCTTTTAAAAATTCTGGTAAATTTCATTTTACAGTCTAATAGGAATTCAGTAGTCGGGATTTTTATGTTTGGCACTAGTCGAAAATTGGTACATTATTATTCATTCAATAATTATTTTTACCTGTATAGAGGTTTAGCTAAGATTTTATTACTGGATTTAAAAACGCATTTTTGACCTTGCAGACCAGTGATTTTCCACAAAATTTGAAATTTTGCACTTGAGTAAAAGCGTTATGATGTCGGTTTAGAATGAAACCTTCGGTTTATAATGAATTAAATTTAAACCACAAATTTAGCATCCGAATTATAAGCTGCTTGTCGCCAAGCAGCTTCCGATTATTCGAATGTTAAATCTGTGGCTAACGGTTTTCATTTAAGCCGACGATAAGTGTGTTTGGTTGACAAAGTTAGAAAATTCAGATATTAAAAAATACGACCAAGTTGTAAAAGTGGCTCAAAATATTATTTGTACAAATTAAGATAAAAACTCATGTTCACTTTTGATACAAAAATTAAGTAAAAAACGTTGGAAGTTTTCGAACAATATCTAAGTAACTGAAAATATATCTTGGCAGATATTCGATTTTAGAATATTTTTTGTTGATATACTCCATACACATGCACGCACAACTTATTAGTGTGTGTACTTAGTTTAGTTATCTTAAAACTATTCTTGCGTAACGCGGAATAATTTCATGCTTTGAAATTTGTAAATAAAATTAGAGGTAAAATTTTGGAAAACATTTAAATAAAAATATTATTTTTTATCTTACAAAATCATTAATCCCAAAAACTTTACATTCTAACTAAATAAATGTATTTTGTATATTCCAAAATCATACAAAATACACACTTTATAAACTAATAAACTTACACCAAGCAAGTCGATCTTCAAAAATAACTTACTTTACCAATAAAAATGTTTCTTTAAAACTGAAAAAAAAAAAAAAAAAAAAAAAAACTTTTTACACGTGCTAGAAGTAATACAATCGGAACCCCACACGTGCTAGAAGTTCTCCTAATATTTGTTTCCCTTTTTTACATAATACTTCTTTCTTTCACCCCTTCCCATTGTTCTGGTGGACAGTAGAGCAGACGAAGCAAGAAGAATGGTGTGTGTTATCAGCAGGGAGGTTCAGAGGGTTGTTCAAACTTTCTATTCACCAATGAGACAATTATCAGTTCTTAACAGAAGGGTTTTTGTAAGTATAGAATAGTTAGGTGAGGATATAATACTTGTTTGTGCGGGGGGGGGGGGGTCTTTGTAATCCCCTTGCCCCCCTCCCCTTGTGTACCATGCTCCCTGTCTTAGAAAGACTTTCCCAGTAATTAAGGTGGGAAAGCTGATGTCCATTTAAAAGATCCCAGAGATAAGAGATTGGGAGTAATAAAACAATTTCGCTTAGGGTAACAATCAAACGTTGGAGGTCCGGTCCGGAAAAAATTCACTAATAGCCGATTCTCAGGATTTTTTTAACTGGGCAGGATGGGAAAGAGCCTAGCGGGGGTGAAAGTGACCATCCATTCTCCCTTACATCATAAATCTCCTATTTAAGATAAGGAGATTTAGATTTATGAGGCACCATCTGAAGGACTACTGAGGATGACCTGGAAACAATTACCCCTCTCCCCCTCCCTGGATCCGCTCTTGTAAAAGAACTACTGAACTTCGAAGCGAATCCCATTTTATCCTGTTTAAAATTCCATGAAATAATACGACTTTTCTGTGCAAAATAATCTCCTTCGAAAAATATCTACCGAAAAAGGAGATGAGAAAGTGGATGAACCTCTTATCTGGATTTTTGCTCTCTCTTCCTCAAATTTGTATAATACTCCCGCCCCCTCCCACTCACTTACCGAAAAAATTATTTAATTAGAATTGTAGCATAATAGATAACCCCATAACATCTATAAAAAAAAGGGGGGGGGGGGGTTAGGGCACCAAACATTTTCAAAATTATATTAAATTATATAATTGTTGACAACAATTCAAATGTGAGAATTCAGCAGAATGATCTCGGTTCTACCCAGACTCGTGCAGTTTTAAGTAACGCATAGGCGAAAACTTATATTGGGCCCATGGGTCCGTGCCCCCCCCCCCCCCCCCCAATAATTTTTAAAAAATCTATACCCCTCATTTTTTGTTTGGCACAATTTCGCGCCCTTTTTGATCTGGCACACGAAATGATAGTCCAATAATAAGAATTTTATTAGGAATTAACTTTTTATTTTGTTTTTTTATTCTCAATTCGCTCTTTATCTTGGCCAAATGATGTTTATTAATTTTAGGTAATTAATAAGTTTAATATAATAAGAGAGAAAATTTAAAAATTATAATTACTTTGGTAACATTTTACTTGGTTCCATGCCATTCCAAAATAAATAAAACATTGGTTATACCACCTTAAAGACCATAAAAATCGAACTCGACAACCAAACTTTTATATATATATTATTAGAGAAAAAAAAGTCAACAGTTGAAGTGGAAAGTTATTGATCTGAAAAAAAAAACTTTAACAAACTTAAACGTTTTGTACATTTTAATATAGAATAATTTAAAGTTGTATGATGCCTATTAGATTTTTTATTCATAAACAATTCAAAATTACTCTTCTCTCCTAATTTTATTTAAATTTTAAAGACTAAAATTGCTCTACAATTTATTTTGTAGAAATGAAACAGATTCAAGGTTGTGTTGAGATTCACTGCTTTTTGCTTTTGTAAAAATAAACCAAGAAATAAAGCACGATAATTGCAAATGAATCGCCGGTCGCCTAATTTTCTTTTCAATCTGGAACATTGTTTATGAATTGTGCAGCTGCGACGATAAGTCTTGTTACAATAATCCACACGATCCGCTTCAGGAAAAAATCGTTTTCCATTTTCAACAGAGCCCATCCATTGCATATTAATGACTCGGCAGCTGAAGTAACATTCCTCACAAAAGATGGACTAAGCAATGAAAAGGTTCGAAAAATTCTGACTTTCTTTCTTCAATTCAAAAAGTGCTAGGTTTGGTGTTCAACACGTGGTTTTTTATTTGATCGGGCGCACAATGAAACGTTTCACGAATCTAGCGGGTGATAAATATTATTTAAATTACATTATGAACTTTCTGTAATAGAAGTAATATTTCCCGCATAAAAAAAGGAATATAATATTGTTGACGAATTGAAATATATTTAAAATGGCCGGGTAGGCGATTAATTAAGGGCAGGCTATGTTTAAATCCTTTTGCTACTGATATTTTGGCATGAAACTTCATTTCAACTGCTCCAATGCTTATAAATACATCTTATTTATAAGCATTGGAGACTTTAATTAGTGCTATTTGAACATTTAAACTAATCAAGTTTTAAGAAAAATCGGCTTTTTAGGAACATCCTCGCATGTTCATTTAATTAAACTTATAAATTATTTTTCTTTATATTTTTAACATTTTATACATACTTTAAAAAGTGCAAACTCAATTCCACACTGGTATATTTTATATAAACTTAACCTATAATTTAACTACAACGTTAAATAATAGTAATAAAAGACATTTAAGCGTAGGGTATTTAGAGCGACCCACTGTATTGTCATCAAGTTAAGAAAGAATTTATCAGAAAGCAGCATATTAGAAAAAGTACAGGGTTTCTTAAAATTCAAGAACAGGGGTTCTTGTTCTTTTTAAAGAACTGGTGAAAAAGATTAGGTTGTTCTTTTGCTGAACCACCACCTGTATGAAGAGTGGGATGTAGTATTTATGTGGGCGATAAAGGAACGGCGATTACCGGGAGGATGCCATGCTTAGGTCAAATGGCAACCCTTTGCGGGGAGTTGCAGGATGTAATGGAGCTGTCTCCTGCCTCCGAAGTCAAAACACCAAAGACAAAGAACTTGGAGCTGTCAATCAGAGACCGGGACGTTCTGTTACTTTGTGCCACATTTTTGCGGATTCGTGAATCATACGTCTCTTTTTTTTTTTCTTGCAGACAAAGATGAAGGTTTTGTTTATTTTAGCTGCATCATCTATTAAAGCGAATTTTTGCTTTAACAATGAAGAGAAAGTTAATGTTTCTGAATCACTCTTCACTTTGAAGAATTCTTTTATGACATTTCTCTCTCTTATTTTTTCACAGTAGCAATAGTTCAATAGTTGGATTTATATAAAAAAAAAAAAAATTTTGTTAAAAATGTTGGTGATGGTTTTATAAAAGATAATTGGCTGTATAAATTTCTTATGGGAAGTTTTGGCGAGATGCCACGCATTACAAAACTTACATGGTGAAAAGCATGGCCTTGCGGTTGTGTAAACTAAAAATTTAACAAATCCATGTAGGGCATCATCATCTGGTTCAAAAATACGAAGCGTCGTTCCCGAGTCTTTCCTTCGAGATAGTCCCCGAACCGTTACCAATAGCCCACTGTGCAGCTCTAGTGCGACGTTAATTAACCCTTTGAGTACTGAATTATTTGAAGATTTTTATGCCCATGGGACGGATTTGGTGAGGTTCAATTGATCCCATTCTTGACCGACCCTACAACAAATTGTTTGCGATTAATGCCCACTGGCGGGGGTGTCGCAAACATCAACGCCTGCTTCTTAAAATGTACCCAGGGTTTGCAATCAGTTCGATCTTTAGTTTTCGCCGCTGTGTAGAGGGGACTGGTGTAAATTAAATTCGTCGTGTCCAAATGGTTTGGTTAATTAACGTCGCACTAGAGCTGCACAGTGGGCTATTGGGCCCCAGAGTTGCTTTGAAGCATCACTGAATTAAAACTGTTATACTTCTTAAGTTAAACTATCTTGAAACGGGGGGGGGGGGGGGGGGGGGGGGGAGTTATTACACAATTCTGACAAAGCGGGTTCTTCTGTATTCAGCGCGCTTTTAGGTTAAAGCTTCTTAATTTTAATAATAGGGAAAATCCAAGAGTCACTCGCACAGAGAATTTTGTAAAGAAATATTTCTTTTTTGCTCTATTGTGACTTGTTTAAGGAAGTTCCCCGCTTTCTGGGCATGTAAAAGTTTCAATTTTCTTTGAATATGAAAATGAAGGGAAAACACATTTTAAAATTTAATTTTGTAATATCTTTTAATTTTACACAACTTTTGCTAAGAATATGGACTCAAATTTACCCGACAAATACATAGAAAATAACAATTAGAGGTTTAATTACTTTTAGTCTCCTACTTTCACATTTAACACTCATGAAAACGTTGCAATAGTTAATTAAGTTAGTTAAAGCACTGGTTTTCGGACGGTATGCGATGAGATGAGTGAGATATTTCAATTTGGTTCATAACCTCATCCAAGTTTAGCTGTAAGCTTGATATTTTCACGCAAATCAGCTTTAATATTTAGTTTGTTACGAGATTTGCATTTCTAGGTATGAATAGACCTTGCCTTTGTTTCTTGTTGCCATATCTTGTTTGTGTCTCCAACAACGTATTAGCCTTACGCGTATATCACTTATTCAGAAATGTCGCAAAAGATTATCATTCATGCGTTTTAACAACATCGACTGGAATATATGGACTGTGAATACAAATTGATCATTGATCACCATGAGGATGATCATATATGAAAAAAAATGGATCTCTGGTCCTATTTTAGTTTCAACTACGGGCCGTAGCTTAATACTTATTTTTGGAACTTAGAGCTTACTGAAGACGTAAGAAGGAGCAGGCCGAACAGGCGCGTGTACAAAGTATTCACGAACTAACCTTACGTTACAGCGGGGTACTGTGCGTAACCGGTTATTTTATGCGTTCTCTTCTTATAACTTTTCGCTAAATTAGATTATCGGCGCCAATTCAGAGTTAAACTTTATGATTGAATTTTTTGTAAATTGTAGAAAAGAAGAAAAAAACATCTTCATATTCTGGCAACCCATAATATATCCAACAAACATAACAAACAAACCATAACAAATATATCCAACAGTAAAATATAACATGACATATAATATGTTAGAAAAAGTTTTATACACACTATTGCAATATTATTTCTTAGTTCTTTTTAAATCTAAAGCGAATATTTAAAGAAATATTTTTTAACCAATCATGCAAATTATTTATTTCGACAGAATCAAATAATTTTCGAGTTTTTTTTTTATATAATAGAATAAATATTATTTTAAAGAACCGATAGTGTAAAAGAATATATATTATTTGAAAATTTTATACGTCATGTCATATCTAATCACAGCACACGATGCAGATCGAATGTTGCCTGATAAAAGATTTTTCGCCAAATGTAGCATAACCTCGCAAACTGCGATAGTTGAAGATGGTTTTCCGTGGGAAAAAAGTGTTGTTTTCCCCCCACAGTTTTACGCCGATTATTCCCCCCTCCCACGATGAAAAAAAAGAAGCGTTTTTGGCATACTGGTGAATGTGAAACTGCAGTGGTTGTTTTGTCTCAAATAAAAGCAGATATGAACTATATTTCAAGTCACTCTTTTTTAAGAAACATAATAAGTATTTAATTTAAAAAAATTATACAGTGGCAACGGCGGGTTTTAACAATTAAACACAAGTTCTATGTTGTTTATATGATTTTAATTATTTTTTTAATTTCAACAAAACTATGTTTAATTATCTATGTTTAACTATGTTAAATTATTTATGAGAAAAAATAATTTTAATCATTTGTACATCTTGTATATGATATATATTCCATATAAAGTTAAAAATCTTCAAAATGTGTCCGGATCTTTGTTGGTATGTCAGTACAACAAAGGCTCTGTTAGTAAGTTTAAAAAAAAATAAGAATTTTAACGTGACTATTTTCAAGTCTCTACGATGTTCCATTCGAATGTTATGACATTTTTTAGCGTATCCAAGCAAAGTTTCACGAAATGGCAACAGTGATATCAAAGTCATCGGAGAAATGTGAAAATCTACTATAAAAAAAATTATAAATCGAATAAAATGCCCGCTCTTTAGATAAAATACTTCATAACTATAGAACGAAGCCTTATGAAATTTACAGAGTACTTTACTTGAAAAATTAGACATTTTTTGTGATAATTTCTAAGTTTGTACGATGTTCCATTCGTATATTATAACTATTTTAATGTATGCCATTCACTTAACGTGGATGAAAATATCGTTTGCAATATAAAAGAATTTCTTTTCGTTATTTACACTATAAAAATGACGTCATAGGTTTGTTTGATTTAATAATGATTGAAAAACGTCTGCACATTGGGCTTTTTGCTACAATACGAATTATTATAAAAACTAAAATAACTAGAATTTTATCTTAGGGAAATGGTTTACAATTATTTTAATGTTATAATTATTTTGTGCCATTTGTTTTGTTTGTATGTATATAACTAGATATACAAGTTGTTGGTAGAAGAGATTGCAAAGAAGTAGCCAAAATTATACCAGTGGCGGCCCGTGGTCGAATATTTTAGTGCAGCCGAAATCATGTGACAATTATTACTCGAACGAAAGTTTCCTTTCAACTTTTATGAAAGATAACATGTGAAAAAAATAGAAAACACTCACTTATTTTTTGAAAATTAAATCAATCCTCCTTTCAAACTTGCGAATCGGTTAATTTTAATATTAATTTAAGTAAAGAAACAACTTAAACAAACAACAACACTTGTAAAACTTATCGAAAACTATTTCCGTTTGGAGAGATTCTTCGAAATTGTCGTTTTGACCCCGTCCCGCTGATTCACTCAAGAAATCCCAAGTACAGCAGATTTGAACAAATCCTTTTGCGCTGCGTTTATGTCGTCACATCCTCCATTTTAGCGTGTTGGGGAAGTCATACTACATAAGGTTGCCATGACAACGGTGCAGCCGATTTCGAACTTCGCTTTTTGGCTGCAATTTTTATTGAATGGAGTTTTTTCCTCTCCAGAATTTGTGCATTACAGAAACAGGTTTGCTATTTATCGGAGATTTTTTTTACTTAGTGTTGAAATTTCATCTTCATTTCCAATTCTAATCTTCATTTAAGAAAATTAGTAAAATATATTATTTTAGTTTTAAAATACACTAATAAAATTAGGTGCAGCCCGGCTGTACTTGCTGTAGTGCACGAGCCGCCACTGAATTATACATTGGAACTGGCATTTGGAAATAGTCAAATCAAAATTGCAATACTGGGTCATAGCGCTTTGTTTATTATTTAATTTTATATATATTCTTTAGATAAAAAAAATCATAGTTTTGAGAGCAAGGATTTAATTTCAGCAGATTGTATTGATAGAATTGTTTTGCCAACAGAAGGAAGATAAACAAACTTCGTATGACATCGCGATCCCCCATCCACACCTTGTATGTGCTTTGCTTTATATCCTGATTTTATACGCAGGACGCCTAATTGACTATTGAACGAAGCCGAATCTATGTCAATTGTGCTATTCGTCACGGAGTTGAGGCGGAATTGACACCGTATTATGATATTCATATCCTGATATCCCTTGTAAATGATTTAAAGACGTTTTATGTTAAAAACAGTTTCACCAATTTTTTTATAGAAATTGTTTCCTTGTCAACGCCGTGTTCTACATAAAACGCGGGGCCAGTGCGTCAGCACCTGTAGCACACCCCTAAGGGCGACTCTGCTCATAACCCTTCTCACTCATCCAACTATGCAAACAAAAGTTGGGTTTTGTGAGGCAGTAATATTCTTAAATTCGCTAGCGAATTAATCAAACGACTCAAATTGATGACATTTACAAACTTTTATTTTTGATTTTACTTATAACAGTTATTTTTATTTTAAGGGTTTTCTACCATTTCTAATAACATTTTCGCGTACCCCCAACCTGACCACCCCGTTCCCCCACGTGTACGCAAAAAAAAAAAAAAATCTTATAACCTCGACAAACTATGAACCAGGAGGAACAATTTCCTCTTTTACGAAAAGCTCAGAAACACTATGTCGCGACATAGCCCTGAAGCTAAGAGGGTAAGGTAGACCCAGGTCTAAAGGTCACCTTCTCAGTGGGGGATTATGTACGAAGTTCCCTCGGTGAAAATCCTTTTGCATTTGTCCTTTTACTGGAGAGATAAACACAAATTCTATGTTGTTTATATGATTTTAATTTTTTTTTTAATTTCAACAAAAATATGTTTATCGATCTTATATTCCCAACTTCTAAACTTCTGAAATTCGACTTGACTCTGGTTTCAGTCCTATAACAAGCTGTTTTTTTTTCTTGTAGTTTTTTTATAAGTAAATAACTGGTTGTTCTAGAGGCGACCCTATGAACTTTTACTCCATTAAAAAAATCAATTCTATAAAACAATCTTTTTCGAAAAAGGAAAAGACAAAAAAGCGCTTAAAAGAAAAAAATAATTTTTAATTTAAAGAACAAATTTAAATAACTTAAATATTTAATATAAATTTTATACTTATTTCAACGTTTGGAAATCGGTGCCTAAATATAGGTATATAGGTTTTTGTAAATTGGCACCAATCCAAAAAGTTGCAATAAGTTTAAAATCTTATATATAAAGCTGAAAAACTCAAAATGTGTCAGTATGTTTGTTGGTTTGTCAGTACAAAATAGGTTCCGTAACTACAAAACATAAAGCTTTGAAATTCACGGAATAGTTAGTTAAAAAATAAGAATTTTAACGAGACTATTTTCAAGTCTCTACGATGTTCCGTTTGACATTGTTTAGTGTACATGAGCAAAGTTTCACGAAGTGGCAACAGTAATGTCAGTTACAATCAACGGAGAAAACGGAAAATCTAATATAAAAAAAATTATAAATCAATTAGAATGCCGATCTTTACACGGAATACACCATAACTACAAAATGTGGCTTTATGGGATTTTCAGAGTATTTTATTTAAAAAATTAGAAATTTTTTGGGATAATTTTTATTTTTGTATGATCTTCCATTCGTATATTATAAGTATTTTAATGTATGTCATTCACTTAACATGGATGAAAATATCGTTTGCAATTTAAAATAATTTTATTTTTGTTATAGACACTTTTGAAAGACGTCATAGGTTTTATTTAATTTGATAATTATTGAAAAACGTCTGCACATTGAATTTTTAGTACTATATGGATTTTTTCAGAAATATCGTTTGCATGTTGAAGGAAATTTAGTGAATCATTTTGGTGTCGCATTGCAACGCATTCTATTTCAGATTGCTCTTTTCTAGAACTTCAACATTGTTTTTCTTCTCTTGTGCTTAATGATTGGTTTAATTAGAGAAACAACATTTGCCAAGAATGTAGTAAGTTTTTTTTAAATTAATATTTTATTTTAATAAAAATTTAATTTGCTTGTGAAAGACTGATAATGAGTGTAATTCTGATATTGCGTTGTATTTGTTTTTGTCAAATGTTTATCAAATAAACATATGCATTTTGTATCATACACATTGCTTAAAGTTTTATTCTTTTATCAAACAGTAAATAACTTAAAATTTAAATATTTTATTTTGGAGTTAAAACTTCAAAACTATATAAACGCATTTCTATTCCGAAGTTGAAATGTCATAATTGTCAATGTGGAAGGTATGTTCACTTCTTCGGTGAAATAGTGATTTTTAGTTGTTCCTTATACCTTAAATAAGAAAAGTAAGCTATTTTTATTAGGATCGAACGTTTTTAAGGGGGTAAAAAATCTTTTATTGTTTGTTATTTGCGACGTTATTTTCGGTTACTGCTGATTATCCCAGAATCATGAAATTTTGCATAATGATAGACTTTAATATATCTAGAATTTTGCACGTAAAATGTTTAAAATACGACCGTTAGTTTTGGACACTTTGGATTGTTTTAGAATTGTGAAACTCCGCACACTGAACTAAATTTACCGAATAAAATAAGAAATAAATTCGAAAATCAACAATTTTGCATGTGGACCGCTACAGCACTAAAAAGTTGTTAAAGATTTGTTCTTCTTTCTTACAGAAGCCTTCTAAAATGAAGCGTGCTGCCTTTTAAAATGTAAACACAGATTAAGAAGTCAAATTATTTTTTCCCTTGTCCATTCTTATATTCTAGCCAATGTAGGAAGTTTAACTTTTGTTAAAAATAAAAAAAAAATGAGTAGATATAGATCTTTAATACAACTTATTTATGGATAATTAACTTTTCGAATGTTAATCAACCTGAGTATCGTTTATTTTCCCGCATTGTTTTATAGCCAACTTATCCGTGTTATAAAGTTTTCAGCACCAGCCAAGACCTTGTTAATAAAATTTTCGTTAATTTCTTTGGGTTCGTTTTTTTATTTATTTAGATAATTCTGACGATTGACAAATTTAGAATATTTTCCTTCGGCTTACATATAATTTACTTGTATCTATTTTGCGAGTTATTTTCTTCCCGTGCATAGAACGGGTATCTTAGCCAGTTAATTATAAATATTATATCTTCCCCATTTTTTCGTAAAATAAAAAAAAATGATTTTTTCTTTTTAGCGCTTCCCCCCCCCCCCCCCCCCAAGTTGGTTTCACTTTTCTAAAAAAGAAAGATTAGGTTATTTTCCCCTTTTTAGTTTCTAATTTAGCAGAAGGCTTCGCCCCCTGCTATTATTCACCTGGGAACTCAAGTTGTTGCTCACTTTTTCCCACGCCACGGATTGGCTCTAATTACCCAATAAACTTAATTTAAAAAAAATAAAAAATTTGCAGCTTCCTGGAATCACGGATTCATTGTTGGACACAGGGTTCGAAATTCGGAAATAAAAGTTATGCATCATTGGCACCTAGCGAGTTTTTTTTTAGTTGCAAATATGTTCTTGCAAGGCGTAATTTAAAAATAATTTAAATTACTTAATCAGTGCTGCCAACTATTAGGATATTTTTTGTAATGGTCAGGGTTTCTTATGCATAAAATTAGGAGCATGTTTCTATTTGTATTCCAAAAATAACCTTGTCTTAACAACAAAATTACTGAAAAGTATTAATATTCTATTTGTATAATATTTTTTTTTCCTCCCGTTTTATCACTTATTTCACCTTTTTCTCTCTGTATTAATCTTTAAAAGCTTATTATGTTCGACGAATTAAAATACGTTTTAATCGAATTTAATTCTTACCAGTAAAAAATATATAATAAATTTAAATATAAGAAATGACGACTGGGTGTAAAATTACAAAGTTTTAAATGCAAAATTCGACTAACGACCGATAATTTAGAACTCTGATTGTACAATTTCTATTCACCAATAAAAATATTTTAAAATCGAAGAATTAAAAAAAAAAATCCAGTTAATCAATATTTCCGAATAAATGAAAGCCGGATAACCAATTTTTATCAAAGTGGATTGTTTTTTGTCCGACAAAAAAAAAAGAATTTTCGAAATCGAATAATATTATTTTTCAAACGGTCGAATATTTGTTAAATATTCGACCGTTCGAAAACAAATCGAATATTTATTATAAAGGATTCCTAAGTAAGAAATCTCCTATCCAACAAAAACTCTTTTTATACAAATATCTGATTTAGAACAGAAATCATGTGCGAACACAGATAGCAAAAAAATACATAACAGTAAAATGGATAACTTCTTCTTTGTTATATAGAGGCCTCCGTGGCCGAGTGGATAAAGGCGTCAGCTGGGAATTAAAGGGTTCCTGGTTCGATCCTGTGCGATGGACTTGACTAAGAAAAGTAAAAAAAGAAGTGATCTTGTGATCGGTGGGTTGACAGCTTCACTACAACATACTAGGTTTGGTTTGGTTAATTAACGTCGCACTATAGCGGCACAGTGGGCTATTGGCGACGGTTCGGGGCCTATCTCGAAGGAAAGACCCGGGAACGATGCTTCGTATTTTTGAACCATGGTCAGATGACGAGGACAACACCTGAGCTGGTACCCAACGCCTTCAATAGACGTCGGGACTTTGGACCCCGATCAGATTTATCGTGCACCAGTCTCCTATACACGACGTTAATTTTTGTGGATGTTCTGGACGACATTCTAGTATTTTGGTAGCGAAGCCATTCTCAGATGACGAACAAAATACTAGGAATGTCGTACAGAACATCCACAAAAATTATCGGCGTGGATACGGGACTGGTGCACGATAAATCTGATCGGGGTCCAAAGTCACGACGTCTATTGAAGGCGTTAGGTGCCAGCTCAGGTGTTGTCCCCGTCATCTGACCATGGTTCAAAAATACGAGGCATCGTTCCCGAGTCTTTCCTTCGAGATAGGCCCCGAACCGTCGCCAATAGCCCACTGTGCAGCTCTTGTGCGACGTTTTTTAATCAAACCAAACCTTTTTTGTTATAACCTTTGTTGATAACCTCTTCTACCATAAATTTCTCAACTTACAGATTCGAAATTCCCAACGCAACAGTACAAAAAAATGCCCTTTTTAACTTATCAGCATTTTTCATCTTTTATAGATTAGGTAGGATTAAAGGCTTAAAATAAAGAGTAGTATGCTACGGTATATGGTTTTGTATTGTTTACAATTATTGCAGGAAACCCTTTAAAAAAATATGTATGAGGATAATATTTCCGCGTCGTTATCGACGGGAAGTGAACTCCAAAATCTTACTCATTTAATCTTACAAGTCGGATAACTTTCAATCTACCCTCGATAACCTTGGTGTTTCCACTTTCATTTGCTAAAATATTAATTATTTTCAGGCATAAATTTCCGTCTCCACTACTTTCAAAACCTAAAATTCCCAGCTTTGAGTGTTTCCACAGATTGATGTCCCCCACCCCCTTCGACAAGAAACAGATGTCTCGAATGCTCTATTTTACGAATCTGGTTTGTTCTTTAGGCAGCTGCGTTCCTTTTACACGTGCCACAAATCAGCGCCAAGTGATCACACAAAGAGTTCGTCTGCAAATCGCACATGGATCCAATTAAAATAAGACCTTGAGAGAATTTTCGGAAACAAAAAATGCCTGCTAAGCAAATGGATGGATTTATGATCGCCGATACAAGAAAAATTTGGTGCACTGGCCATCAAATGGCAACCCTTTTGGGAGCAGCAGTGACCTCTGACCGACATCACTGTTTTCAACTGTCGATTGAAGTGATTCTTCAGCAGTTAGTTAATACCCCCATCTTTCCTCCTCCCCCCCCCCCCCCCCACCTTCATATGTCACGTGGCTTTCGAACGGTTCAGTGCCGGATTCTAGGCTGAGAAGCAGGGGGTGGATCTCTAGAAGTAGGAGACCAATAACTACATGTTATTTTTCACCTGTTCTTCAAAATGAGCATGAACAGTTTGTTCCTCAATTTGCAGAAAAAAAACGATTCTTTGGTTATTTTTTTTATGACCTTTCTTTTGTTATGACATGCTATTTTTCCAACCTTTTTTGGACGTCTCCTTGCTCTATGCAGAGGTGGCGCCAGTAGGGGAGCTCCCCCCAAAATTTCGAAAACTTTGCGACTCTGGAACCTCTGAGCACTTTTATTTAGTGGCGTACGAATGGGGAGGGGGGAAAGCGGGTTAGAACCCCTCCCATTGGTCAATAGTTTTCAAATATTTAGTTTACATACATTATAAAATTATCATTTTCAATAATTTTGCGATCGTCAAGGCTGCTTTCGTCAATTTTGACAATAATTTCGTCCTTGAATCCCGTGACGTTTGACAAAACAAGAATTCCCAAAATTTTAACGAAAGTTACTTACTTCTATTCTTTTCCAATGATATCAGCACATTAGGTTCAAATTTTGGTTCTTATACAGGAACGCCCTTAGCAGCCGCGGGGCCCCCATAATATTTAATTTTATAATTTATTTTTGCTGGTCGCGAGACCTCTCTATGTCGTTGTGCCCTGTGCGGTGGCACGTGTTGCACACCCTAAGGACGTACCTGTTCTTATATTTATCAGGCCTCAGGGGCTCAAGTCCACCCTCTCCCTCCATTGTCAAAATTTTCTACCAAAATTCGTTAATATATTAAGATATTTATGCAAATTTATCAGTAATTAACAAATTATTAATAATTAACAACTAATTACTTGTCATTAATGACTAATTGGCGTAACTCTTTTAATTAGTATTTATTTTTTATATTGGTAAATATTCTGGGAATGGAACTGGTTGAGCACTCCCCCCCCCGCGCAATGTTTTTAGGCGATGTGTGTGATGTCACACTTCTTGCACCCCCCCCCCCCACCCCCTCCTTGTCACAACGTATCACAGCTTCATCCCCCAGCAGGGGTGCCCATTCCCCCCCCCCCCCACCAAGTCCAATGGCGCAAATCCGCCCAAAAAAAAAGTTTTTCTCTCACCCCCCCTCAAATCCAGTTTTAACAATATAACTTAATTGCAAATCTCAAATTTCCAATTGAATTCACAAAAAGTTTTACATTTTGTATTTTCTAAATCAGTTAAAAGATAATCAAGAGATACGTTTGCAGGAGATAAATAAATCCAGATAAGCTAGGAAAATGAAAGTTTATATTTTTTAATTTTATTGTATGCTGCTAATGATATCAATAGCAGCAGATGCAAAAAATTCAACAACTGTGTAAATTTCGAAAACAACGATATAAAAATCTTTTAAGAATAAATACGAACATGAATGTTGATTTTTATTATGGCAATTTCAAAATTAAAAAAAAAATAATTAAACCGGACCATCTTATGGCCAGTTTGCCCCTCCAAATATGCCAATTTACAATGACGACACCAACAAAATGGTACTTTCTTGAAGAAATATGAAACATACTTAATTTTAGGTTGAAATCCATAATAATTAAGGCAAAGAAGAACGTATAAAAATGGGGTAACAAATGCACAACATTTTATTTATTTTATGGAGAAAATTGTGTTTACCTCATAAAATTGTTTTGTCACAAAAAAAGTATCCATTCCCAAAAATGCCTAAGGTTTTTTTTTTAGATGTGCAAAAAGAAAACATTTTTATTGGAAAAAAGTTCCACGGACTACTTCGGACCCTTTCTTGTCTCTCGAACGACTAATGATCCTCGGGCCACTGTTTGGGAACCACTGTTCTTTATATAATGGATGGTATAGGTCATTTATCCCCATAAAATGATCCCCCTGCAGTTATGGGGCTTTGAAAAATCCCAAAGTTTTAGGTCACCTAAGCTTCTGCCGATGTACCAGTACCGATTTTAAAAACATATTCAATCAAATCGCCCCGAAAAATCCCTCCCCCCCCCCCCCCCCTGTGGGCACCCCTGTTTACCCTAAATACTCAGAAACAATTGCCTCTTACATGTCAGCCAAATGCCACTGAAAATGCTTAAATATACTTTATAGTATTTAAGAAAGAAAAGCTTTCTGTGTGAAATATAAAAACAGCTGTTTTTTTAAACACATCATGACATCAAAGAAATAACAAATGAATAAAATTTATGTTATTTACGCGCGTTAGATGCAGATGGCTCTACGAGTGTATATGTAAACCACATATAGTTTGTATTCCTCAATCACAGGGCCATCTACAAAAACTACTGCTCTTTAATAATGTCCTCATTCTACACGGACGTTATTTACGCACGTTAGCTTTTGCAGATAACTGCGATTGGTCCATGCAAATCACGTGGTTTGAATGCACCAAACATAGGGGTTTCTGCAAAATGCAACGCGGCGTAAATATCGTCCGTGTAGAATGGGCCTTAGTAAATCTGTTTTTTACTGGTTAAGTATACTTTCTTTTACCTAATGGTATAAACAAAACTGTTATATATAAAACACAGCTATATATATGGTCAAATAGAAATATTTATGGAAAAGTGGGAAAATTCATGTCTTAACGGTTACAGATGTCAACATCAACTAAATTACAGATTATAAGTAATGAATAAACTTGTGAAAGATTTATAAAAAACACATATATTAAACCCCAACAAAAGAGATAGGTAAAACACAAATATAGAAAAAAAAAATTATTGACGAAATTCATGCTAAACCAATAACATTCATTCTGAACGTTCAATTTTAAACAAAACCAATAACATTCATACCGAACGTTATTGGTTATGTTTAAAAATACTCATGACCTTCTACTCTTATATTTGGCTCTCGTAAATATGACTATCAAATGCAAAAACTTTATTTTATCGATTTTTAAGAAATCTTTTTAAATTAAACTTTAGTTTAAAAATGCTGTATCCACTTACCAGTACAGTTTATCAATCTTAGAAAATATTTTTTTTTTTTTTTCAATTTAAATATTCGCAGTTTTGCTCCACATTTCAACTGCAAGTTCACAAAAATCGATCGTCTTTGCTGACTGAAATATATTATTCGTTCTTTTATTGTTACACCTTTGAAATTATTAAAACTGATTCGACGCCAAGATGCAAAATCCGAATACAGTAGACTCTCGATAATTCGAACTTCAATAACTTGAATTTTTCGATATCTCGAAAAAAATCGATTTCCCTGCACCTTCATTACTTATTTAATGTAATTTTTTCTCTTTAATTCGAAGTTTTTCGTCGTTATTTTCGATAACTCGAAGTTTCCTCACAACTCAAAATTTTGTTTTCCTCTCAAAACTACGGATTTCGAAGAACCTTTAGCATATATGTAATTGCCACGTTCTTCTTTATCAGTTCTCTTTCTTGTGCGTTATTGAAAGGGTATACTTACAATGGATTCCTATACCTGTGCCTCACCCTTTTGTTTGAATGTCGCTAGACTGGATTCTCTCCTCTTTAACGCAGAGTCAGTCCAACAAGGAAGATTAATGATTTATCGTCCCTCAAGCCAGCTGGCGTTTTCGGTAAAAGTGCGAGTCACTTTCTTGGAACATTACCGACCGTCCAGAAAGCAACTCACTTAAAATATGAAGACGACACTCGACCCCGTTACTGCAAACTGGACATTGGCCCAGGGCGGCGCCCTGGGCCAATGTATTCGCTATTCTATTTGCCTAATTAAACAATTATGAGATAGGAAACTGAAACAGATTGAAAGAGCAATTCAAGAAGGACAAAATGATACTAAGAAGTCTAAATTTAAGAAAGGTGTGGAGAGATCAAGAGCAGTGGTTCCCAAACGGTGGTCCGTGGACCTTCACGACTTAATGTTAGGGGGTCCGCAGGGTGAAAAAAAAAATGAGTTTTTATTACAATGTTAAGTTTAAATGACTGTTAAACTTACACGTGATTAAAAGAAATTATAAAATTAATTAAAAAATATTTTTCTTTCTTCCATTTTCATGTACAACCCAAATTGAAACTTATTCATGCCCAAAAAGCGGGTGGACTTCCATGAGTATGTATGAAGAAAGGGGCCGTCCACAAATCATGCCACGTTTGGACTTATTCAAACTGGGGAATCTCCAGTTTGAATAAGTCAAAGCGTGACATGATTTGTGGACGGCCCCTTTCTTCATACATACTCATGAAAGTCCACCCGCTTCCAATTGAATTTTTCGTCAAGTATGACAAAATATTTTGTTAGTTTTTCTCCAAACGACGAAATGTTTTGTATTTTTTGACAAATGTTACTTTTCATTTTTGACGAAATATTTAGACGAAGCATTCAGCAGGCGGTCTGTTTCATGAAAATGACGAGTTTTTTTAAAAAATGTTCATTTTTAACAGAGTTAATATTGTTAAAACTATAATTTTTAACTGATCAAAGGGCAAAAAAAAAAAGGGGGAGGGGAAGTTTAAAAATAAAAAAAAAAAGGCAATTAGTCTCAGGTGACCGTGAAAAATTTTTTCGCAATAGGAAAGATACTAATTGTTTCATTTCCTATAATAGAAATTTATAACAACAATTTTATAACCAAAGCATATGTATATTAATCTCGAGGGAGAACAACTGAACTGTTCATTTACTATATTGAAGTAAATGGATACCCGAAAAATTAATAAATATATGTCTATGTACGAAACGTTTTCAAAATCGGCTAAAAAATTTCGCAAAAATTTCAGTGGCTATTTAAACACGAGACTGGGCATTTCAATATGATAGCTTGTTTCAATACTTGCGATGGACAGGGTCCTATTACCGAATAAACACTTTTAGATTTCTAGGTGGCCCCCAAATCACCCATGCTATAATAATAATAATTCCAATAATTCCAGCGCGGGTGCAAAAACATGGTCAGAAGGTGAAAGAGAAAAACCAATCAATCCGGTTTGAGCGATTTTGGGGAGAACATTATGTGAAAAGTGAAATATCGATCACAGTTTCTTGACCAATAGGAGTGTTTCTTGTATCCGTGACGTTTGCAAAGGGGTGTGGCTTATATTAGTGACTCATTGCGCACTTAGATTGATTTTAGATCGCGCGTACTGTTTTCGATGGCATTTCCCTTGTTTCGCGCTCTTTTGGATTAATACAAAAGAAAAGATGCTTTGATTTTGGTTAATTAACGTCGCATTAGAGTTGCGCATTGGGCTATTGGCGACGGTTCGGGGTCTATCTCGAAGGAAATACACAAGGATGCTTTGAAAAGTAAGTTTCGTATTTTAATTTATTTGATGTTTCTGTTGATTTCATAAATATTGTTTGAATGTTGTAATTTCGAATAAGGCTGCATTTCCCCCCTCTCTTGTGCAACATCGTGTTTCGAACTCCTACAGTTTTTACATGCTTGATTGATGATTTTTTATTCGGAACAGATGTAGTATAGGACATTTGGCGCGTTTTTGTTTTTGGCGACGAAAAATTGCCGTTAAACAGCGCTATGACGTCATAGGGTTGCCAGATTGAAAGTCACCACAAGATTCAGAAGATACCAACAATGTCAGGTGGGGTTGCCATACTATAAATTTATCGCCCCTATAAAACACGCCAAAAAAAACTTGTGCGCCAAATGTCCTATACTACATCTGTACCTTTTATTCATGTAAGATATTATTAATGCATATATAAAAATGGAGTCTCGTTCTATGGATTTATTTAAAGACTGTATTAAAAGTTAAATGTTTTAAAATGGTAGTAAAAAAAATAATTAAAAAATAATATATGTAAAATTCACATCATAATGAAATTCCATATAGTTAGTTATATTGAGCAGTATATAAAACAGCATAAATAATTTTATGCCTCAACTTTTTCGAGGCTTTCGAATTCAGTTTTAAAAATATATCATTCAGGAAATTTTTTAGAAAATATTCTTACCAACTAAAAAAATAGAATTAATTTGAATCGGCGAAGATAAGAGGAAAGACACCGCAAACCACCTGTCTACTATCATAAGTGCAGACATAAATGTTCATACACATCTACGTTTAATTTCTTATCCATCGAAAACAAATTTATGTCAATCGTTCTATTTGTTACGGAGTTATAGTATCAGAATGGATCTCCCTAAAACCGTGTGTTTCTATCCTGATAGCCTAATTCAAACACTTTGATTTATAGAATGTTGTGTCATTCGAGTTCAAACTTTTACGTACCGTGTAGGCTTAACGTAGCTCAAAAGAAATTATCTTATTTATTTTTGATTTTGTTTTAATCTTGTAATTTAAAAAAAGGTTTTCGATTTATCGCAGATCAAGATTCGAACGAGAGGTAGTCAGCCCATTCTGGTTCTCTATCGGACAAGGACAAGGATTCCAGAGAGCTGTGCTTCCATTCAAAGGCCAAGCGAGTTACTTGGCCAAAAGGTAATGTTTTGTTTTACACTGCGAAAATTATGTGGCCTGTGGTGGCCGAATGGTGAAGGCATCGGACCTATGCAATTGTCACAGAATATCTGAAGGGTGCGGATCGATACCCAACATTTGCGTAGCGATTTGGTAATCGGAGGGTTGTCGGAATCGTTCCTTTCGCGCAGCATAGGCCGATGAGGCAGCAAACTGCAGTAGTACTGTTTTTAACTGAGATTTCAAAGTGCCATTTCAAGACTGCAAACTCCCTATAAGATCACACGTATATAAATTTTGGCAATTGGAATTATAGCGAACACTCACACAATACATTGTATCAAATCTTAGTCAGTACTACAAAAATCGAAACATAACCTTACAAATAGGAGACGCAGTAATTTTAACAAGACTCCGTATTGGACAGCGCCAATAGCCCACTGTGCAGCTCTAGTGCGACGCTAATTAACCAAACCGTATTGGACATACTAGATTCTCTCATGAACAACACCTAAAAGGTGAATCGAATCCACAATGTGATACAACAATCAAAATCTCACTGTCCTACATATTTTAATTGAATGTCTTGATTTTACATAATTTAGAATTTTAAATTTTTGTTGTAGCCATATCACTATGGAAGCTATTTTAGGTGACAATTTTAACCACTCAGTTTTTAAATTTTTTAAAGATATTAATTTTTATCACAAAATTTGACTGTACCACCCATTTGCATAACAAACCTGTAAATACCTCATGATTCCTAACATTATTCTGGCAGGTTTTCACTGTTACTACGTTTTGAAGGGCTTTGAATGCAACACAAAGGTTATAAAAAGAACTATGCGTGTGTGAAGATAAACTCTAAAAAATGAATAATATTTTAAGTAAAATATTTACGGTTATCAAATTGTGTGCAAGTTTTGAGTGTTCAGGTGATGTGGCGCTAATGGTGACGCCAAAATCAAACAATCTAAAAGAGATGGAAGGTTGTTAACATATACAAATGTTTTATTATGTATTTTGGTATTTATATTGCAAGAAAAGGATTTTTAGGACTTTGTGTAAAATGAATACGATACAAAAATGGTCATTTATAAATCTTTCTGTATAAATTCGTCCATATTCATTCCAGACAAATTAAAATACTTCTCAAAAATATACAATTGTTTAATGCTGCGCTTTTAAGCGCCCAAACTCGGCGGTCAATTTATCGAGCCAACGTCCATTTTGCTTAGAATAGGGTAAGAGAGGAATATGTTAATCTCTAATGAATGCCCCTTAGGAAGTGTAAGTAAATGGCTATGAATGCTCTTATCAACGAAATGTTTGATGTACTTCGAAACATGTTCTTTAAATTTGTTAAAATTTATTTAAGTATTAATACAAGAATATCAAAATTTCTAAAAACGTACAGTTATCAAAGTTAAATAAAGACAGACCATCGTTCCAGTACGAAAATTTTCGCATGTATATGCACAATTCCACATTCGACTGAACATCGATTAGATTTGAAAATGGTCATGTTAAAATTGTAATTTTTCAAACCAAGTATTACGTTAATGAAGTCAATTTTATTCGAGAGTTTTACATATGTGAAATGGATAGTTTTAAAATATTTACACGTGATATTTCAAATTACACGAAGTAATTTCCATGACGTAGTAGGAAAAAATATTAATTTCAACTGACTAAATTGTTCACATTCTCAAATTTTACCCAATAAACTTAATTAAAAAAAAAAAAAAAATTGCAGCTTCCTGGAATCACAGCTTTCTAAAAATTTGAATCGTCACTGTTTGTGAAATATTCTTTCTTTTGAGACCTCATTTGTTAAAATTAGTTGCGTATAAGAGTGTAAAAAGCGTAAAAGATATCTATATTACAGAAATATTATAATAATGAAAATAATATAATAATGATTGAAATCTTATATATATTAACATAAAAAATGGGATAAAACAAAGTTCAAGTATTTATCATATAAACCAAAATATATAAAGGTAATAAAACTATGCATGTTTTTAAAATATAGGCAATACCTTTTATCCATATTTCACAAATATCTTTTAAATGTTAACAAATTTATTAGTTTTACAATTACTTGTATTAAATAACACGAACCGGGAACCCATTTTCCAAATTTTTTCCTGAAATCTAACAAAATTAAAATTTCACGAATTTTCACTAAAACTTTTTAACAGAAAAAGATTACATGAATAGTTTTTATATATTTTGTAAAAGGAGTATATAAAAAATGTCAATTGAAATATTCAGTTTTGTACCAGTAAAGTGTTATGAGTATATATTGATTGAGGGTTTATGTGCAAAGTTTCAGCTCTTCAAATGAACGAGAAATAAACGTTAATTCAGAAACAAAATGCCACTTCTTCGGATTTAAAATACTAAATTCATTATTATTCCTTTGAATTTATCAATTCTTAAAAATCAATATAAGTTTAATAACTTATTAGTAAGATTTGTAAAAATTAAATTTAAAATTAATTTAGCCTGAAATAAACCTAAACGTTTAATTAAAATAAATCTTTTCCAAACCTTATTAATCTTTGATAAACCTAAAATGTTTTGTTAATGGATGAATACATAGAATTCTAAAGTAAAATTTGTGATATATATATATTTAGTAACCGAAAACCCTTATTATTTTTTTTAATTATGTATTTGTTGGTGTTGGGAACTAAAAATTTCCTATAGTAAATTGTTTTCAAAATCGTTAAATTTAAAGAGTAATTAATTACAGAATGGAACATTTATTCGTAAATAAAGTGTTTTAATTATTATTTTTAAATTATTAATTTTCATAAAATTGCTACTACGAATGGAAATTAACTTCCCACCACCAACGTTTAAAACAGTTTTTAAAAATTAAATAATATTGATCTCATTATAAGGAAAAATATGTTCTGTGATTCGTTACATCCGAATGTCGCTACTCCCACGGGTAGTTGAGTAACCCTCGAAAGAGATCTCGACTGCGTTCGAGGTGGGCGTCTTGGGTCAACTACCGGAGTAAGCAAGACATGTGTACTATAATACTTGTGTAAAACTGATTGTTATGTAATAATTACATTTTAAATATTAACTGTACTGTTGGTCCAGAGTAAAAAAAAAAAAAAAAAAAAAAAAAAGGAAGACGAGAACTCCTCAAAAAAAAGTATTACGTATAATATTTTGTTAAATTTTTAAATTATGTGTACGTTGCTGTTGGGGAAAAAACATCTTCGTAGTATTAATGTTTTCAAAAACTTACCCATAAACTTAAGTCATTCTTTACAGAATGGAACATTTACTCTTAAATAAACCTATTTTTAAATGATTAATATTTATAAAATTGCTACTAAGAATGGAAATAAATTTCCCACCAACAACGTTAAGTAACAACTTTTTAAAAAATTAAATGATATTGATCTCATTATGAGGAAACATGTTCTGTGATTCGTTACATCGGAATGTTCTATACTCCCACTTGTAGTTGAGTAACCCTTGAAAGAGATCCCCACTGCGTTCGGGGTGGGCGTCTTGGGTCGACTACCGGAGTAAGCATGCCACGTCTAATATCATACACCTAAAGCCATACTTCTGTGAAACTGCATATGTACTAATTGAATTGTAAATATTCATTATGCCATTATTATATTCATTAAAAATGGAGGAAAACGAGAACCCCTCTCATTTTTTAATTATGAACTTATAAATTTAAATATTTATTTTTTTAGATATGTAAATTTTATGACTATCGTTTAATGTGTGTAGAATATTAAGAATATTTTTTTTTTATTTATATCATTGTGAAATTTATGTGTAAACTAAAACCACAAGTTCAACTAGCAAATCCTACTTCTCGGTGTATTTCGAATTTTTCAGGTTTTATTTTTAAACTTGCAGATATTTTTTTTTTCTTTTTTAAATTTTGAGATATATGGAATTTTGTATAAAATCCGGGATGCATTAAATTGTATGGGAGGTAATAAGTATTTTTTTTAAAAGGGGTTTTTGTAGGCAGATTAACTATTGCTTAACTTAATTCTTAAATGTCAGAAGGGAGCTGAGCCGGTGAGAAGAGGAGAAGGAATGATGGCCTCCTGCTTCCATCACTTGCCAGACATCAGACGGGGGCAGTCCCCACTCTTATTCCGTGGACCTAGGTGTTGGTAAAAACTAGCCTCTGGATTCGGCACCGGTTCATGGAAACCTGCCCCCCTCTAGCTTCGAATGGCGACCCGACTTGGCGGGGGGTTATTCGGTTCCAGAGCCGGATTCCCCTCGGGTTGCCCCCCCCCCCCCCCCTCCACTTAACGAATGTCCGGACTGCTTCGACATCAGGGCGGTGGGGTTGAGGACTCGCCAGTCACCTGCCCCCACCCCCGCCTCACCTGTGCTCAGAAGGGGTCCTCGGCGGGGCCCGCTTCGTGTCTTCCTTGGGATGGAATTTTTATTTTATTATTATTATAGCTAGTGATATAGTATATTTAAAATAATGTAAAAACATTGTCTTATGAATGATTTGTTTTAGCTTGTGGTTTCAGTTTGAACGTATGTATCTCTGAGGTAATTGATTGCACATAGAAAATAAAACATATTTGAAGCAAGAGCACAAAATAAAATGGTTTCTGTGATTTAAAGCAAATAGACATCATATGATATGGTGATCTACGTCATTAAAATGATTTAAAGTGTGCTGTAATAGTAATCTAAAATGATATTATGTAACATGTCGGCACTTTACCACAGAATTTTACAGGCTATATGCAATGTTTAGTTGCGCTGTCTTTGTACTTCAAAGTCTATAATTTTGCATGCATTGTGGATGCGTTTGTGTATTATTAATAATAGCGAAAAGCAATAAGAGCAAAATTTTCAATAATTCATTTCGTATACTCAAGCATGCATTTGTAAAATATAGAAAGCACTAACGCTTCCACAATCGCTGCCATTGTCTACAAGATTTGTTTGTATTATTATGTATTCCTACCAGGAGTTGCGAAAGGTTTGTTGTGTATTATAAACACAATCTCAATTGTGAAAGAGTATTGGAAGTTGGAAAGAAATCTATGGGATTCTCCCCGGCTTCCAAACAAGCTTCACAATTAAAACATTTTACCAATCATACTTTTAACTTTTTTTTAATTTACGACTCCTACGGAGTTACTTTTAACACATGGCAGGGAGTAAAGGTTGTGGGGAGAGGAATTCCTCCCCATCACCAAACGAGCTTCAAAATTTAATTTTTGACAAATCACACGATTTAAATCGTGAATTTCTGACTCCTGTGGAGTTTACCCACATTTTCTCCCAACTCCTGGTAGGAATATTAGAATCGGGGAGAGGACTTCTCTCCCTGCTTCTAAATTACATTTTCATGTTCCTTTCATTCGAACAAAATTGCGCTATTTCCCACTGAGAAATATGTGAAGGGAGCTAAATACTAAATAGCTCCTTTTGCTGCTCTCAACTTTTTATTGAATGGAAGGTAGTATTCGGTGTTGGAGATAAATTTTTCTCTCCTAATCTCAAAAGATTTTCCAAATTTAAATGAATTGTTTTCAAATAGCACATTTTGTATGTGTTGGTTATAATTGTTAACTATGTACCACAGAGCCAAACGAACCTAAATCACATTTGGACAACTGTATGAGAGTGTAAAATCTGAATACCACTTAAACTAAAGCTTGGGCTTTTATAGCTCACATTAAATGCTTAAAATTTTTTTTTCTAGTGAATTTTGTTATGTTTCGATAGCCAAATGTGGTCTTAGGCTTGTCTGGCTCTGAGGTAATTTATTAATCTTGTAACTAAAAAGTAAAATCTTATAATTTAATAAGGAGATATAAAATATAAATACACAAAACACTAAAATTACTTTTATTTATTACCAATTAATAAAGTTTTCAAGTAGAAAATAGCAATGTTTACTTAAATTTTTTTTTAATTTATTTTTTTAAAAATGTTACAGATTATTATTAATAACTATTGAAAACTAAAACTAATTAAAAAGCATAAATATGCCTGTTCACATGGAGTTTGTTTCTCGCTATTTACGAAGAGCTGAAAACTTGCACAATTTCAGGAAAATTATCTGATAAGTTCAGTTCGAGGTGATTTTATTTCAATTCTTACAAATTTTGGTCTTGTCTAGATTTTTAAGTCCTCTATTTCTTTTTAATAATGTTGGCTGGTTGGTAAACATTAACAAAATGGCGGAAGAATGTTGGTTATATAATGTACAAGAAAAGACAATCGGCAATTTCGGCGAAAGCAATTTATCTTGCATATTTATATTAATACTTTATTAATACAAAGCTTAAATGTACTAACGTATGGATTTCAATTTAGAATGATTAAAAAAAATCTAAAATTTTGGAATTTTAGTGTTAATTTTTTTTTTGTCTGCGCTATTTTACATGTATATCTGTTCCGTTTTGTTCTTTTAAACATGTTAAGAATAAGCGACTGTCTGTACTCGGAGAGTTTTTGATCAACATCACTAGACTCCGAACGTATAAAATTATAATTTTCGATTTAATTTACCTGGTCATCATTATCTTATACAGGAAAGAATACAGTCCAAAGAATAAGACCTTTCTTTTAAGCCTAAATATGTAAAGGTCTTGAGGATTATATTTACGTAAATATTAGCACAGAACAAGGATTTTTAAAAATGCTTCTTTGAATCATAAATATAAATAATACTCGCGTTATAAATAAAAATTTGGGGTAACTGGTTGACAAGCTCAACTCAACTAATTTATTTTTAAATAAAAATTATATATTGCTATTAATTTGAAATTTTTCAATAAAGTATATTTTCTTTAATAATACGAAAATTTGAGGTGCAGCGTCATGCAGTTCCCCATTGAGCCTATTAAAATCCGCATCGCGTGTCTTTTCTCTATTGATTTGGCTTACAGAGCCACAACCTTTAATTTGAACAGTGTGCCACTATTTAGTATTTTTTACATGCTTGTTGACGTGGTATGGATGTGTTAAATGTGTTACGTATTTAAAATGATAAAAATAAGTTTTTGCAAAAACGTTTGTGCCCCTATATAAATGTTTACACAACTTTTACTAATTTTTAATTATAAGAACACCAAAGTAAAAACAACAACACTCCAGAAATTCTTGGTGACATTTTGACATTATTTCAGGTCTGATTTGGTATATGACCCTTTTAAGTAGAGTTGGCGAAATTGTTTGTTTAATAGAGCAAAGATTTAAGTCTGTGTACGTGCTAGCGTGACAATTAAACTAATATGTAGATATTGTTTAAAAATAAACAAGAACTTTAGAAATCTTCGCTTATTTATTGTGGATGGTGATTACGAAACGTGCGAATTTCGAGTTATTGAAAAACGATTAGAATGTTTGATTTTGACGTCGCCGTTGCAGTTACGTCCCATGAATACTGAGGTCGAAATGTGTCGGTCTCTTTTCTCGGAAGACTGAACGTGGCCGGCCTGTTTTCATCAGTGTGTGTCAATTGAATTATTTTATTGGCTACAAAAGTATATACAATTCACAGAGCGAGTATTGTAGTCTGAGTTGTATTTAAATCACGGTACCTCTTGGCCAAACAAGGCTTGTTTGTATTAAGGCCTGATGTGTTAAGACCCATTTTCGAACAGTGACAAACATAAAAATTATTGTGGCTACTGAACTTGTGCAGTGAAATTTGTACCTAAATTTAAAAAGCCTTTGAATAACATCGATTGAAGGGACTTTTAATTGCATATGCTCTTAGTTTTACATATGCTTTCCAAGTATTCGGTAACTGGTACATTCATCCAACTTACTGATTTGTTCCTAATTTGCCCATCTTCCGAGTCTTTTCAGCCAGATTACGTGGAGCTTTTGCTATGGCCATCCCTCTCTCTCTCTACTTCTCATTGGAGACCCAACACGGACGACATCATCTTGAAGTGAGTATTCGTTTGTAGTTTTCTTACTTTCAGATTTTGTATACGCGTAGCCTTGCGTAGAATATGTTTGGTGAATATTATTTTTTTAGTATGCAAACGTAAATTCAAAGCACGTTGCAGTCCTCCTTAGTGAAAGGCATTTTACAAGTTAATTATTAGTAAGATGTACAGCCGCGGAAAAAAAAAACGAACCACCGATGATTATTTCGTTAGTTCTTATAGTAGAACTAAACTTAATATACCATTTTGTAGGGAATAAAGTCTACTATTCATTGATATACAAAAAATTTGCATAGGGGACTATCTTCATACTCGAATCCGCACCAACTTTAAAATCTTCAATAGCAACACCTACTTTTGATAGCGCAGAAATGTTCCCCTCCCTCAAAATAATCTAAATATAAATTTTCGTTAATTTCCTACATTTATATGCAGAGATATTAGACATTATGTATCGATCTTATTTGAGGTTCTACTTCCACATTGGACAAAGTATTAGTGAGACTTCGAAATGAAGTACGCTGGTAGAAAATGTTTTGGCGTTAGCCGTGGTTCTTATTTTTACTTGGTCATTCATTCCCCCACTCCCGTATACCCCTCGCCTTTATATAAGAATTTAGAATTTTATTATAACGCGATCACAGCACTTTTAATTCTCAAAATTAGTAGATTTCTTTTAAGTTCTGCAGATTTTAAAATTGTGCATGACCCCTTAAATGATCATTTGAGGCACATTTTAATATAGCCGAAAAACTACAAAGAGGAAAATCATGAAATTTTAGATATGCATATAAAACGTTTTTCTGATTCCATCACTATGAAAATATAGCATGGTTGCTATTCATAAATTTTATGAATATTAATATCCTAATTTAAATAAAATTAAAAAATATACATATAAGTAATGAAAGTTAGTGTATTTTATTTGGGTTGTTTAGAAGTAACACATATAAAAATATCAGCTTACTAAAAATATTATTTCGAAAGATATGATTAAAAGTTTAAGAAATTCATTTAACATTACGAGTTCTAAACTTTCGATATTCATAATTAAAAAACTACTTAATTAAATGACTTGCAAATTGATATTCAACGATAAATTTTGTCGTAGATTCTAAATATTGAATCAAAATTGGGTGTTGCTATTGGAAATTTTAAAGTTGGTGCTGATTTTAATATGAAGATAGTCCCCTATGCAAGTTTTTTGTATATCAATGTGTAGTAGACTTTATTCCCTACAAAATGATATATTAAGTTTAGCTCTACTATAAAAATTAACGAAATAATCATCGGTGGTTCGTTTTTTTTTTCCGCGGCTGTACATGCTTTGGAGATGTTTGTGACACAATCATGGAAAACAGGGAAATATCGGGGAACTTTTTTTTCTAAGATTCTGTATCAACCCTGAGTAAGGTATGATAAAGTGCTTCCATATATATTGATGCACTACCGATGTCAATTTTATCGCTTTAAAAAAACTTTTAATATATAAATTTTTAGTATATTAATTTTAAACTTGTAAATGAAGTGGAAACCAATATCGCCAGGCTTCTCTAATCCTTCAAATCATACAATTCCGTGACATTGCAACAAGACTGAGCCTCAAACTTTGAAGCAATTTTGCTCAAAACTCAATTATGTCATGGGTCGTTCTTGTTCCAAACCACAGAATTAACAATACTCACCGATGTTTAAATTAATTTATGAGCCTAGGTCAGTGGTCGGCAAACTCATTAGTCAACAGAGCCAAATATCAACATTACAACGATTGAAATTCCTTTTGAGAGCCAAATTTTTTAAACTTAAACTATGTAGATAGGTACATTTTTATTAACTTAATTAGGGTACTCCTAAGCACTGCCTCCTAAGCTGGCTACTGCACGTGCGCGCCCGCACGTGGTATTTTGTGAAAGAGCCACACTCTACGGGCCAAAGAGCCGCGGTTTGCCGACCACTGGCGTAGTTAAACCAATGTAAAAAAAAATTCAAAATTTTAATAAATTTTATTTCTGGTTGCGTTGCCAATTTTCCATACAAAATTAATATTTCCCATTCAAGCGAGAAAAAATTGGTAAATTACCAGACTAATTACAGTTATAAAAAAAGTTGGTCATTTGACTCTAAAAAAGTTTAACCAACGGATCAATTCGGAAAATAAAAATCTAGGAAAGCTAGAGACAGTTTTAATCTCTTTTGAAAAGTGTCCTGTACGATATATTAATTTGCATCCCTGCACCATCTCAGCGTTGGTCGCCATCTTAGAAAAATGAAATCCAAAATCAGTTTTCTGCCATTATTTCACCATGTATTCATTATAGCGAAAAAAGTTCAATTTTGAAAATTATTTTTTGAGCAATTTGCAACAAAAATGTAATTTACACATAATTATGTGACTTACCCGTTCAGGCGCTAGAGGAGAATTAAGTTGGTATTAAAACACTCATTTAGCATGAGATTTCAAAAAAACGTTTATATTCAATTTTGTTTGTGCTTAATTTTGTGAAAAACACTTATAACTAAAATAGAACTGGTTTATATAAGCAAAATATATTAATTTGTAATAATTTTTATGGAATATATTAGAATTTTGATATATTTTATTTATTTAATCTGTATTTCTTAAACAATCGCATTCACTTTTTCGGAATCACGCCTATCTGTCATTTAATGTTAACTTAATCTACTTTCTCAGTAAATAACACTACAAAAGGTGATGATTTTTTTTCTGCCTTTTAATACTGTCCTTTAGAATTATTAGTATTGACACATAATCGATATTCTACTCTATTTTATCAATAACCAAAAAAAGTATAATACTTTTTTTAAAAAATGAAATGAATTTAAAATAAATCTTTAAATGGTGTTTAATAATTCCTTTATATATGTTTATAGAAAAATTATAATAAAAATGCTTCTGAATAATTTAGATCATTGTATTATTTTTGCTCAATAATTGTTTCATAATTTAAACACGACAATCTCCAGCAATATCCGCAAATTACTGAGCATTTTAGTCCAATGTTTTTGCAGGCTACAGTCTTTTTTCAACCTATAAGATATTTGCAGGAAATTATATTTAGAAGTTCAGAAGACGGTGGTTCTTTATTTGATGGGATGAGAACTAACCCATTTTGTTTAATTTTCCTTTAGATTTTATGATCGTTCTAAAAGAAAGAAATCGAAAAGCAGCTTCTGTTGGAGGCAATGATGCTAAATTAAAGCTATTTTTAGTAAAACATTGTTAACACAGTTAAACATAAGAAAATAGGTGTTTTATATGTGGATAACTAACTGTAAATAAAGGCCTGTTCACATTAATAAAATAGAAAAATATGATATATAAATACTTAACTGAAAAGGGTTTTAATTTCTATAAATAACGAAATCGTGAATAACATTGCTCAATTTTTCTTAGAAACTCTTTAACTTTTTATTAAAATATACGTGTATAAGATATAAATAGATATTTTAAACAAAAGTAAAGGCAAAAAAACTGCCATATCTAAGAGAATTTTTTAATTTTCACGCTACCTAGTGTTTTGATACCAACTTAATTCTCTTCTAGTGTCTAAACGATGAGTCACAGAAAAAAAGTGTAAATTTCATTTCTGTTGGAAATTGCTTGAGAATTTTGTAATTGAAATGTTTTCTGTAAAATTAACACATAGACAGATAATTACAAAAAGCTGAAGCCAACGCCGAGGTGGTGCAGATGTACAAAATTAATATCTGTAGAGTACAGATTACTCTGTAGAGTACAGATAACTGTTTAGAAGAGATTAAAAAAATTTCCAGCTTTCCCGGATTGACTCTTTTCACGCTTTGCTGACTGGATTTCAGTGCACCCTTGGATTCCGCCCAGCGTTCAGAAAAACTCAATGCGCGAGGGAGGGGCATGATGATTTTTTTACTTCCAAAATAGGGAGAGGAATTGAAAGGCGGCGCCCACTCCTTTATTCGACATTCGTAACATCTCTGTGACCTTGAGTGAGTATTCCGCAGATTGAGCTGCCACGTCCTCGGAATTTCGAAACGCTGATTATATGGATGGGTAGTGGATACAACAATTTGAGATTTTGGGGGAATACTGCTCCTGCCTTACTGCCCCGAGATACTGTAATTTTGAAGTGGGAAGAAATGTGTTGGGACATAGGGAGACGAAATAAAAGGATCGGATTATATTTCTTTATTGGCAAATTATTAAAATAGTAAAATAATTTGTTTTCGTGGATTTTTTTTTAATTGTAAATGTTTAGTTAATTATATTAATTTTTACAAGGAAGAGTTATGGGGACAACCAAACACGACTCTTCGAAGAGCATGGGCAGTAAATAACAAACAAAAGGACGACGAAGTACCATACCATATCATACCATACCAGCCCAGGGTTAGAGAGGAGAATAGATTAACAATCGGGGAAGTGGATGAGTGGCTAACCTATTTGACGCTGCTCACCTTTATTTACATCAGCGGTTCTCAACCTGTGGTATGCGTACCCCTGGTTGTATGTGGCGGTGTGGTTGAGGGTAAGCGAAAATAATATTAGTAATGGTGGAAACACCTAAAATATAATAAATATACTAATTAAAATCGTAAATAAAAGCCAGTAAGTGTTATCAATTGGAGTCATTTGATTAGTTTGTCAGCTAGCACTAAGAAATATACTGCCTAACAAAAACAAACTTTTCTTGTGTAGATGAATGGGTGACAAGGGTTATGAGAAATGGGGGGTAGTCATAAATGAAAAGTTTTATCAAGGGGTACGCGAGAGGAAAAAAGATTCAAGAACCACTGATATCCACACGACCCACACCATGATCCACACGATACGTCATGTATCACTGAATTTGGCCCGCCCCAATAACCCAAATTGTCTATAGCAGTAGTTCTCAAAAAATTTCTCTCACGTACCCCTTGATAAAATTTTGCATTTAGGAGTATCCCTTTCTCACGTAACCCTTGTCACCCATCCCTCTACGTAAACAAAAGTTTGTTTTTATTAGGCAGCAATATTCTTAGCTGCTAATTAATCAAGCGACTCAAATTGATGACACATAGGATTTAATTTTACATATCACATTTATATATTTTACTTTAGGTGTTTTCCGCCTTTACTAATATACTTTAGTAACCAACCGGACCGCGCCACGTATCCTCGGGGTACGCCTACCACGGGTTGAGAACCACTGGTCTTATAAAATTAACTTATTTGTCCGAAACACATTTTATCCCATTGAAATTTACTTACAAAAGTCAGGAATCTGTTTAAGTTATGTTTCCATCAGAATCACCTCAATCATGTGATCATTGGGGGGGGGGGGGACTTCTATTCAAGGTTTCAAAATAATTTAATATTTCTAAAATATATATTTTGAAATTTTAAAATCTGAAGTTCCATGAAAATGCCATGCATCTACCAAACGTTTTTGCGCGGTTTTCTGCGAATTGCATTAGGGCTGACATGTTTTGCTTAGCTGGTCCTACAAAGTATTTTTTTATCGCTTTAAATACACCCATTTGTATCGTTTAAAATAAAAAAGCTGTCTCATTCAAAGTTAGACTTGTATAATGCAAAAATATTCGTTACTTCTTATCTATTTCGTTATTGGTATAAAGTAGAAATTCGTCCTTTCATCTTTTCTTAAAGTATCGGGATCTTTTTGTGGGGCAATGATTAAAATTTAGAATTGAGATTTCGCTGTAAAAACATACCCAAAAAAACTTTAGAAAAGTAGAAAACGCTCCCCCCCCCCCCCCCCCTCCCTTAAAAAAGCCTTTGAAATTATGGCTAAAAAAGCAGGCCTCGCAACAGGTCCCTATTTTCTCAAAAAGTCCTTTTTTGTTACTTAAGGTACTTAAAAGTCCTTTTTTTTTCAGAATATGGTCCCTTCTCCCTTATTTTAGCAAAAATAATTCTTTCCACTCTCTATGACTATTATAGCACATTTCTGGCCTTTCTCCTCCTTATTTAATCTTTTTTTTTATTATGTAATGGTCATTACAATCCTGTTCGTATATGTGTTTTATCTGCTGCTAGGATGTTGCAACTCTCGAATATCATTAAACCAGAAAAAGGCTCGCTGTTTTGTGTTTACAAATGTAATAAATCACATTATTGTGTAATGTGGGCCTAACTGTAAACTGTCCTTCCAGGACCTGGGCCCTTTCCTTCGAGATAGACCCCGAACCGTCGCCAATAGCCCACTGTGCAGCTCTAGTGACACCTTAATTAACACGTTTACGCCGGCGCCGATTTTAATTTGTTGTTCTGTGAGGCGGCGCTCAAATTAATGCCGCGCTTCATCTGGCGGCGCGCGATTTTTGCCTGATCACACCTGCACACTATTTCATCATCAAAAATAATAAATAATGATGTTATAAATAGAGCAATGTAGAATTATTATGTTAATTTTGTAGAATTTGAGTTATATTTAAAATACTGTATTATTATGTTTATGTTATTGAACAAAACTTATGTTTATGATACGTTATTAATTATAATTGTAATTAAAAATAAATGTTTTTTAATGAAAATACGTTAAATTTTTATTATTTTAATTTTCAGCGTCTAATAGCAATATCTAGTGCGTACCACCGGTGGTACGCGCCGCCCGATGAGACAATCTAGCGCGGGCCGCCGGCGTGAACGTGTTAACCAAACCAAACCTCCCAGGACCGCTGGATCTTGTTTATGCATTGCATTTGTATCAAAAACAAGGCATCCGTGGCCGAGTGGATTGGGGCGTCAGCTGGGAATCCAAGGGTCTCCGGTTCGAGCCTTTGCGCGGACTAGACTAATGAATAGTAAAAAGTAGTGATATTGCGATCGGAGGGTTGCTAACTTCGCTACCAAAAATTCTAGAATGTCGTCCAGAACATCCACAAAAATTAACGGCGTGTATACGGGACTGATGCACGATAAATCTGATCGGGGTCCAAAGTCCCGACGTCTATTGAAGGCGTTGGGTGCCAGCTCAGGTGTTGTCCTCGCCATCTGGCCATGGTTTAAAAATACGAGGCATTGTTCCCGGGCCTTTCCTTTAAGATAGGCCCCGAACCGTCGCCAACAGCCCACTGTGCAGCTCTAGTGCGACGTTTATTAACCGAACCAAACCAAATGTATCAAAAACAAATGTAAATAATGCAGATGAAAGCGTAAATGGGAATTACACAATTTCCCACTACCTCATAGTCTAATTAAGCAAATATTGTTCGATTTACTTTTGATTTGAAAAATAGACTTTTCCTGTAGTATGTAGCATCCCTGCTAAACTTCCAAGAAATTTGGCTAAAATTTAAAAAGTTACAAATAACTTGAGATTATTACGAAATGAATTTTTAAAAAACATTTTCGCACTAATTTTCTAACTTTTTTAATTATGCTCCGATTTTCTTCCAATTTGGTTGGAATAATGCTTGAAATAGTAGAATGCTATGTAGTTAAAAAAAACTTAATTAAATTATTTTTCCAAATTTTTAATAGGGTTACTGGAAAAAAAGAGTGGAAGAAAGTCAAAACGATTCAATGTATGTTCTTAAACATAGTTTTGTTGCTGCAACAAAACGCATGCATTCATTCACTGATTTATGTTATACTAGCGGTTTTGCACATGCAAAAAATGGTCCCTCATTCTTTTGTCACCCCCGTGTATTCCTACACTTTTTTTTTCCTCAACGGCAAAAAAAATTATATATATAAAGTAGGCTGTGTAGTAACAATTTATTCGTGGAAACATTTGGGCCTCACGCGGTACACATTTCAGAAATGGAATGGGTAAATTAGCCAACTTGGTTGGTGTGGACTACCTTCCTCTAAACGATGGTAGATAATTTATACCTCAAAGGTCGATTCTTCGTGGAGTAATGGAGGATGAAGCATATACTGCAACCAAACTCGACCCCCCCCCCCCTCTTACGCGGTACAAAGGTCAAAGGAGTGAATGAGTTAACAATCGCCCTGGTCGACGTATTTCACCTTCCTCTACACGACGGTATGTCATTTATGCACATAAGCTGATTGCATATGGAGTTATGGGGGTTGAATCGCATATTGCAACAATTACGTGCAGCACCCCTTATCAACGCGGTGCAAAGGTCAGAGGGGGGAATAGGTTAAAAATAGATCGACAAGTCACTTTCCTGCACCGCCTGCACACGATAGTACATAATTTATCCCCATAGGCTGATTCTAAGTGAAGTTGTATTTATTTTACATGTCATTTTATAGGTTGCAACTCCGACCCTGACCGAAAGCATAGACCAGTGGTCGGCAAACTCATTAGTCAACAGAGCCAAATATCAATAATACAACGTATTAAATTTCTTTTGAGAGCTAAATTTTTTAAAGTTAAACTATATAGGTAGGTACAGCCGGGGAAAAAAAACGAACCACCCTTGGTTTCTCGGCCAATCTTTATTGTAGGGTTAAACTTAATATGCCATTTGGTAAGGAATAAAGTTTACTACACATTGATATACCAAAAATTTACATAGGGGACTATCTTCATATTAAAATCCCCACCAACTTTAAAATTTCCAATAGCAACACCCAAATTTGACTAAATATTTAGAATCTACGACAAAATTTATCGTTGGATATCAATTTGCAAGTCATTTGGTCAAGTAGTTTTTAATTATGAATTTCGAAAGTATAGAACTCGTAATGTTAAATGAATTTATTAAACTTTTAATCATATATCTCTCAAAATAATTTTATTAAGCTTATATTTTTATCTGTGTTACTTCTAAACAACCCCAATAAATTACACTAACTTTTATTACTTATATGTATATTTTTTAATTTTATTTAAATTAGTATATAAATATTCATAAAATTTATAAATAGCAACCATGCTATATTTTGATAGTAATGGATTCAAAAAAATATTTTATATGCATATCTGAAATTTCGTGATTTTCCTCTTTGTAGTTTTATTGCTATGTTAAAATGTGCATCAAATGATCATTTTAGGGGTCATACATAAATTTAAAATCAACAGTACTTAAAAGAAATCTTCAGCAATTTTGTCAATTAAAAGCGCTGTGATCGCGTTGGCATAAAATTTTAAATTCTTATATACCGGCGAGGGGTACACGTGAGTGGTGCACGTTAAATATGACCCAAGTCCAATGTCCTGTCGCCTATTAACGTTGCGTCGGGTACCAGCTCAGTTGTTGTCCTCGTCATTTGACCATGTTTCAAAAATACGAAGCATCGTTCTCGAGTCTTTCCTACGATATAGACCCCGAACCGTCGTCAATAGCCCACTGTGCAGCTCTAGTGCGACGTTATTTCAACCAACCAAACAAACAATGAACCAGCTGAGAAAACAATGAGCTAGTTTTAAGTTTTCAAAAAATAGGGTGGCACTTGCTTCCGCTCGTCACCCTTAATATGCTTTATTTTGCTATTACTTTTATATTGGCTATTGTAAGGTTTTTGGATCACAACACCATATGTGGCGTTATATAAAAACTGGTTTTTTAAAGGTGCAAAAATGTTGCGCACATTGAAGTGCTTTAAACATTGTTAAAAATCTTAATTCTTCTTTTATTAAATACAAATGTGCATATTTTTGTTTTTTAAATGAGTTTTAAAGGGATTAAAATACTTTTGGGACACCCTGCATAACCTAAGACAAGAACGATCTTATGGGGAAAAAATAAGTAAATATATAACCTCAATTCAAACTGAGTGTGTAAATATAACATATACAATATTTCATTGAAATTTAGAATTGAGAAACTACGTATTGGTAGAACCCTAATTAAAATATTTAAAAAAAAATTGTTCCATCTGAATTTTAAAATTATAGTAAATTATTGGTATATGAATTTTAAACCTGGAATAAATAATTTTTTCAAGATATATTCTATTATTTAAAAAAAATTCTTACAATATTAAGTTTGTCAATTGCCTACATAAATTCAGAACATCCTAAGAATACAAATAATAAAATTTGACGTCATCAAAAATACTATATAAAATCACATTAAAGTAGTAGCATATCTTTAAGTATAAAATATACTGTATCATATTATTAAAACAATTCTAGGCTAGTTTGACCACGCATAAAAACGGTAAAACATTTTCTATCAGTATCCTTCATTTCGTAGTCCAACTAATACTTTGTTCAATGTGGAAGTAGCCCCTCAAATAAGATCGATACATATTGTCTAATATCTCTGCATATAAATGCAGGAAATTAGCGAAATTTGTATTTAGATTATTTTGAGAGCGGGGAACATTTCTGCGCTATCAAAAGTAGGTGTTGCTATTGAATATTTTAAAGTTGGTGCGGATTCGAGTATGAAGATAGTCCCCTAGGCAAATTTTTTGTATATCAATGTTTAGTAGACTTTATTCCCTACAAAATGTTATATTAAGTTTAGCTTTACAATAAATAGTGGCCGAGAAACCAGAGGTGGTTCGTTTTTTTTTCTTCCCCCGGCTGTACATTGTTAGTAACTTAAGCAGAGTAATCCTAAGTTGACCTTTGCTAAAAACGACATCAATCTGATTGAGGTTCGTTCGTTGAGGTTGACTCTTCCAACTCTCCCATCCACACTCTTCTTGTATCGTCTATCTCCTTTCGTTCATCCAAACCATATCAACATCTCATTCCTCGACACTACATCTTTTAAGTCTTAGGTTAAAGTATATGAACGTTGAATAAAACTGGACATCATACTTAATAACGATATTATTAATTGATAAAATTAAATTGTAAGGTATCCATAAAATTAAATCATAACTATGATTGACAAACACTAATGTGAAAAATGGCCTTGCATATCCTTGGAAAGTTTGGGTAAAACAAGTTTCTATGTCGTTGTTTTTTAAACTTCGTGGGTGCCCCAAATGTGATATTTTGCGGAAGAGCCCACGCGCTCGCAAGCAGATATATATATATATATATATATATATATATATATATATATATATATATATATATATATATATATATATATATATATATATATATATATATATATATATATATATAAAATAATTATTTTTTTAAATTTACAACTCTTTTTACTCCGTTGCTTTGTTCCTATAATTTGGTCAACATAAGGTTTAAAATATTCATGAGATTTAACAAATTATTTTAATAATATTAATAGTTTTACTGTACGATATTTATAATGGTGATAGTCGAAAAAAATTTAATGCAGGCTTAAATTTTGTAGGTCCCTTTTTGTCCTTTTTTTTAAAAAGATATTTGGCCCCTTTTTTCCTGGGGACAAATGTAAAAAGTGTTGCGAGCCCTGAAAAAGTTGTGATATAAAAAAACAATAAGCCAATTGCACTAAGGCAGAGATCGGCAATCTGCGGATCGCGAGCCGCATGCGGCTCTTTTAATGTAAAGTTGCGGCACTAAGTTCCATTCGAAAAAATTAATAATTTATTATCAAAACCCTTAAAAAATAAGAAAATATATTTTTGATTTCTTGAAAGAAGACAAACGGCTGCAAAAATTCAACTTCATGGTAGATACTACAATGAAACTAAACGAACTAAATCTAAAACTGCAAGGAAAGAGCAACCCAGTCTACGCCTTTCTTGAAGAAGTAGTTTGTTTCGAAAAAAAATTACTTCATTTTAAAAATCTGAAGCAATATCGCGATGAGACCAATGCAACTATTGACACGAATTACTTCAGCATAGCTTCAAAAAACATGAATGATAGATTCGCTGAGAGATGCGAGCAATTCAAAACAAACATAAGTAATCTCGCGTTCATAGTAAATCCTCTCAACACAAATACAAATGAGAACAACATGGAGCCATTTGGAATTGATGCTGGATCGCACCAAATGCAATTGCTAGATTTGAAAACCAATGATTTGTGGATTGGCAAGTTGGAGGTCCAGAAATGCATGAACATCGCGCAGCACAAGTGGACAGCTTTAAAAGAAATTCCGCGAGTTGAGGCCCTCATATTCGGTGCATGGAATATTCTTCCAGAATGCTACAGTGAGGTGAAGAAGTTGGCATGTGGAGTGCTGACGATCTTCAGGTCGACATATTCGTGCGAGCAAGCGTTCTCTTGCATGAATTTAATAAAAAATAAAGTTAGAAGTCAACTAACTAATAAAACAGCTGCGCTTCCTATTCTTAGCTCGGTAAAAATTTTATACACACATAAATTTTTAACTGAGATAAGAAGAAAAGAAAGCGCAGGTGTTTCCGGGAAAAGGCTAGTGAGAGGGTGTGCAGGATTGATCCCCCTAGTGCAATTGGCTTAATTGTTTTTTTTATCACCACTTTTTTTAGCCATAATTTCAAAGGGTTTTTTTTAGGGGAGGGGGGCTTAGCGTTTTCTACTTTTGTAAAGTTTTTTTTGGGGATATCAGTCCTTTTTTTTCAACCCATTTTTTGGAGTATGTCAGACCAATTACTATTTGAACTTTTTAAAAATTGCTATTTGTTGTCCAATGTCATTAGTTTAATCTGGGAGTGCAAGGAATAATTAATCACACGCTTTGTATTAAAAATTAGAATTAAATTAATACGTTCGCTGCCAACTACTACGAGATATTCCCCCTCCCTTTTTTATCCTGTTGGATTTGTGATGTCCTCACTTTATACCTAACTTAGCAAGCAATAGGGAAAAATAGTTGTTAGGTATTTAGTTGCAGTTTTCTTTCTCCCGCGAAGAACCAATGGGGGAAAATATTCAATAAGGTTAACTATTTGAAATGCTTCTATCTTCATTAATATTTGTCCAAGTGAAATGAATTTTTTTTAATCGAATAAAGGTTTTTTTTTATCTCTCAGACGATACAATTTTTTTTTGTAGAGCGTAGTATTTACCGATCAATATTTACTTTTATTAAGCCGTTCTAAAACATAATTTGTTTTGGCGACTGGTCAGTGGAAGGACTTCATATTTGGGTATTAATACCTGATGGCGAAAATTGGCTTTTAAGATTTAATTACTTTTATAGCTGATTAAACTGGTAATTAATTAATATTACAAACTAAAAGTAACACAAGGGCCTAGTGATGCCATAAAGCTATCATATAAGCTATTAATCACAAGAATCAGTTGAATGATGTAGTGTAATGTAGTACTGACAAGTTTAGGCTTCATAATTTGAAAAAGTGACAAATCGACTAACTTTACGTAAATTAAAAAACTCCGTATCTCCATTGATTTTCAATTAAAAAAATATTCTTATATTAAATTAAAGGTTGTACTGATAAGGTTCGACCCATACTAATTTTTTTACGAAACGTAGTTAGTGTTCTGGAATAAGTTTTACGGACGCGGCATTCATAAGGAGTTTTGCAGAGTATATTAAGCTCTAGTCCGGTCGGGCGTTCGTTTCTTGTTGGTTGCTTTGGCGAGATGGCGTTATTTGTTCTTTTTTGGCTTAGCGTTGTAAACCCGACCGTATTTCTTGAAATCTATTTTTGAACTTGTCTAGCTCAAGGATTTTTTGTGACATAAGCAAACATGATTTTGGCTTCCTCCCATTTGGCTAACCAAAAATATTTTTGTCAAATTAAAAAAAAAAATATTATGTTCGTGGCCTCTAATTTGAATCCTTTTTTTATAAATGTTGATAAGACACGTAAAAAGTAAAGAAGAACGGGTAAAGTTAAAACGGTAGTTAAACATGCATTGCCAACCATCTGTTACAAATGTGAGTACATGGCCACGGAGACGTGTAGTAGGCAAGGTAGAAGTAACGTGTACTTAATAACAAAGTTTCATTGTGTCTTGACAAATTATATATCTACAAATTTTGCACCCTGCGTTATCAGCCTCTACTCACATGAGCCATAGAAATGCATCCTTCTGTGAAGGCGGATTCACAGAGAGCACTGCGAATCCATAGAAAAGTGGCGTTTGAGTAATGTGGCGGGTTTTGTATAAAATTTCTGAAATTTTGATTTATTGCATCGATGAATTCGCCTCCGAATTTTCTATAGGACTAAACTATTCTATTAATTCAAAACACGTTTCGACTCTTTGGAATTAATTTCCAAAGATGGAATTTGTATATGAAAAGTTATTTGCTTTTACCCAAGAATTATCTTAAACCTGTGACTACACACGTTTTTAATTATAAAGCTCCTAATTTATAAACAAAGGCCTGGTGATTGTAGGTTTCAGCATACTTAAAAAAACATCGACTTTAAAAACTTCGTCCAGGTAAAAACTAATAAAATCATAATCGTTTCATTAGTTTCCGAGATATAATATAACAGACACTGGACCCGCTTCCCACCCCCTCTCTATAATTTTGTTAGTCTAGTTAACTAAATATACTACTAAAAAATGTGATAAAAAAAACTTTCCTCTTTTTATTGCAGCTTGCCTTTGTCGACTTTGACAACGAGAATGGTGACAGGAATCTAATTACTATTTTCCGGTAAGTGACTTTCTAAATTTATAAAATATATAACATCTTAAATAGGTCTTTGCAATGAAGCTTCTTCTAAAAAACTTCTAAAAATTGAAAGTAACAACAAAATCTGGCGTGGCTGTGTCGGTTTGGTTTGGTTAATTAACGTCGTACTAGAGCTGCACAGTGGGCTATTGGCGACATGGCTGTGTCGGAGCACGAAGTATTTACATTGAACATCATTTCATTAGAGTGTAGAGAAATAGGGATTGGTTCCCAACACAACCGCAGCCAAGAGAAGTAATATAAACAAGTTGTTTCGACTAAAAGGCCCATTCTACACGGGCAAGATAAACGCGCACTATCTTTTGCAGATGGCTCTGCGATCGGAGCATACAAAAAGCGTAATATAGTTTTTCTGTCCTGATACTCCATGTAAATGATTTTTAAGAAGTCTCACGTGAAAACGTGTCTGCCATTTCAAAGAAAACATTTCATTTTCATTATCCGTGTTTTAAGGTAAAGTACACAAACCACTTTTCACAACGGGACTCGGCCACTCAAAGACCCTTTCGGTTGTCCCTTGTAAGGAACTACAGAAACCGAACTGCATTTCTTAAAAAATAAATAAAACCAGTATTGGTAGAACCGTATCAGTGCAACCATTAATTTAATTCAATAATATTTTAGATACAAGGTTTTTTAATTTGCGTAATGTTAGTCGATTTGTCACTATTTCAAATTATGAAGCCTAAATTTGTCAGACTTGCTAGGCACGAGCAATGCAACTTTTAATCAGATGAGTGACTAAAAAAGTCACTAAGCAACAGTCCGGCGATTATTTTAATTGCATTCCACTCAGTGCTGCCACGTTTCAGATTTCAAAATCGCCAAAGTAAAGATGAAAAATCGCCCAATAAACTTTTTGATATATTACGTTTTTCCTATAATTTTGCCACTTTCACAGTGATGACTTAAAATTTAATGAGGATTTAAATTTTGTAAGTCCCTTTTTGTCCCTTTTTCCATAAGGACACATGTAAAAAGTGTTGAGAGCCCTGCAATATATGAGGGAACAGCAAATTAAATGAATACGATCCCCTTGCTCGAAATGACCGTGAAATCATCCCCATTGCTCAACACGCGTAGCTAAAACGAAGTTTGTCCTGCTACCATAATTAACTTAATTCCGATTTACACTTAAGTTGTTGAAATCAATGTTTTTTTAAAATTTTTTTAATACTGCTAGGGAAGCAAGGGTGCTTGTGCTTGACTGAAAAGGGCAAAAGAGGCGGAATTTTTGAAGGAGTTGTGCCTGCACGCGCCGCTCTAATCCTTTGTGATTGTGTCGCCTTCGCCGCTGTCTGCTTCGTTCCAAATGTCTGGGTACTTTTGGTAGGAATTACGGCCTATTGCAAATGCGCAACGGACATTCATTCCAATTGCCCTCAAGATGAAAGTGATAGGAGGGATCCCTTTCATTTGGGTCAGCGTTGTCTTGTACTAAAAACAGGGGTTTACTCTTTCCCTCCTCATCCTTCCAATTCCTAAAAAAAATTCATGGTTCAAAAATACGAGGCATCGTTCCCGGGTCTTTCCTTCGAGATTGCGACGTTAATTAATAAAACCAAACCAACCTAAGAAATTTCCTGCAGCTTTAGCTTGGTTTGGTTAATTAACGTCGCATTTGAGCTACACAGTGGGCTATTGGCGACGGTTCGGGGCCTATCTCGAAGGAATGACCCAGGAACTTTGCCTCGTATTTTTAAACCATGGTCAGATGACGAGGAAACACTTGAACTAGCACCCAACGCCTTCAATAGACGTCGGTACTTTGGACCCCGATCAGATTTATCGTGCACCAGTCCCGTATAGACGCCGATAATTTTTGTAGATGTTCTGGACGATTTTCCTAGTATTTTGTAGCGAAGTTGGCAACCCTCCGATCACTAGATCACTACTTTTTTACTTTTCTTAATCAAGTCCGTCGTATAGGATCGAACTAGGAATCCTCTGTTTCCAAGCTGACGCCTTTATCCACTGGGACACGGAGGCCCTCTGCAGCTTTAGCAATTTTACAATTAGCAATTTATTAGCAGCTTTAGCAATTTATTAATGAAGAAATGGGTGTAGGGAACTTTGGCATTCCAATTGTAAATTATACAAGAAACTTTTTTATACAAATGTAAAAAGCAAATATTTCAAATTATATATATTTATTATTTATTTTCCAAAGATAACGGTTACTAAAATTCATTTGTATATGAATTAATTCAGCAATAAAACTATTTAAAATAAACTAAATTTATTAATTAAAATTATGAAACAATTACTTTACTAGAATAATATAGAAGTTATAGAAATCCAATTGCGCTTAAAGATCTTGAAAAAGTGTTTCTGTTACGGCTCGGCCTATTTCAGTACAAAATGTCGATAATTAGTTTTGAGGGAGTTCTACATTTTGATGTTTTCTGCAGAGCCTATTTAATTTTAATACAAATATGTCGTTTTATAAAAAATTACAAATAAGTCGCCAGTCAAATTTAAATATTTTTCTGATGATTATGATTTTTTCTGAGTATAAACACTATCGTTAATTTCAACCTATTAAAAAATAAAAAAGTAAAAGAGTTCAACTGTTTGCATAGACGAATGTATTAAAAGGAAGGGTTAATTTTTCCTTAATTGGAAAAGTTGTAATTATAGATTAGGCTTAGATTGCCAGTTATAATCCATTCAATTGCCTTTTTCATTTAAAATTGCTAATTCAAGTAAAATTTTAACTAATTATGTTAAGTTTTCTGGGTGATCAATTCCTACGCTGTAACTATGGCAAATCGAACGATTGGCATAAATTCGGTCTCGTTCGATAGGAAATGAAGTGGCGATGCGCGTGAAATTTTGAAATAAAACAAAGCACTTTGGATGAAGTCCGTAGTGCAATACGAAATCGCTTAAATACTTCTGGCCGTGTCTGACATAGTCAAACCCGATTTTCTTAATTTTTTTATTTAAGTTTTTCCGAGATACCGCACGCGCATCTGTACCCTTTCTTTTTATCTATCCGGTATAATATTAGTAGTATAACTGTATAAATACAGCAAATACTCTTTAACTACATAAAAAAGCGTTATATACTCCGATCCAAGTTAAAATGGATGGAATAGCTTTTTTAAAGATGTGTCCACCTTTGTTTAGAGCTATAAAGAAAACCCACAAGTGTCTCACTCATTCCCATAACTTTTCTGAAATGAAATTTTTACCCATAACCCTACCTCTTAATGCTAATTGCCTGTCCATTAAAATTCACAATTTTGGTGCCAAAAGTGAGGAGCGTGCATGTGAAACCAAAGAATGTAAAAAAAAAAAACATAATATAAACATTACATTTTGTAAAAAAAAAAAGAGGGGGGGGGGGCGGGGGGACCTCTATCCATTTTTGCAAAAACATTAATATTTCTAAAAATATATATTTTAAAAATTTAAAGAGGCGTAAAGTTTTCTAAAATTCTCGAGGTGCTCAATGTTCTAACCTTTAATAAAAGGCATAAATTAGGGAAGTTGAGTCAGTTTTTTTTTATAAAATATTGAGGGCTCGGGGCCATGGGCCCAATACAAGTTATATGCCTAAGTCAATGTTTCATAATTTATAGAAATGTAGTGACAATTCCCCTGGAAGTACATGGAAACCAATTATTCTTCATTGAGATGTATCTACATTCATAAAACCTTTAATAGTTGTAAATATAAAAGAATTCTGGTGTGGCTGTGTCAGAGGCAAATCTAGAAGGGTTTTACAGCAAAGCGTATACAAAAGGAATTACTTTTCAACTAACCTCGATAACTGAAAAGAGATACGCAAGTCTGACATCGCCCATCCTCGCGTCGAACATGCATTGTGTTATTTCAATATTTTATACTAATATGTGCCTCATTTCCTATCAAATAAGTCCAAATTTATGTCGATCGGGTTCTTTGCTACGGAGTTGCAGTGTCAAAAAAGATCACCCTAAAAGCAAAACATAGTTTTTCTATCTGTCTGTTGACTGGGAATAAAAAACCGACACATGTAATAATGTGTCCTAAAAGCGGCGGCACTCTTTCAGTTCCTCTTCAGAAGGGTGAATCCCATTTGTAGATCCATCATCAGATAAGAGAACCCCCCCTAGAGGGGAGTTCGAATCTATGAAGTTTATGGCCGGAGGGTTAAAAGTTCTGAGGAGGAATGTTCTTTGCTTTGGGTGGCATCGGCAGCGGTTTCAGCATGTCTATGGGTTCCAGACCACTTCCCATTTCGCACTTTCCATAGATTTATAGCCCTAAACAGCTGCAAAAAGTCGGAGTGCTAGACACAGATGAAGGGGCATCTCCGAAAACCGATTTCTGAGAGAAATACTCTTTAGAGTTTTAAATTAAAGAAGTTGTTTCCTTTCACAATGCTTAAAAAGAACTCACTATTATTTGTATATTGTATTAAAACTACTTTTTATTTTCTAAGCAAGTAGTATTGATATTTATGGATTAAAAATATATGGAATATACATATGAATTAAAACAAAACCTTTTCCATACTCAAATATACTTTTATTAGTTATTACTATTTGCAGTTTAAATTTGAAATTGTGCATAGAATTTTAAATTAAAATTTACTCTGATTCGACATATTTTTAACTACTGAAAAATTAAATGGTACCCAAAACAACTTTTAATTGTTTTGTGTTTCAGACTAGTAACAGGCTTCGCAATAGGTCCCTTTTTTCCCTAAAAGTACTTTTTGTTACTTGAAGTACTTAAAACTCCTTTTTTTCAGAATATGGTCCCTTTTCTCCTTATTTTGGCAAAAATATTTTTTCCCCTTTATGCCTATGATAACACATTTCTGACCCTTTTCCCTCGCCTATTTAACCAAAGATATTTTTTTTCATTTTGTAAGGACCATTACAAAAATCACCATTCGTGTTCGCATTTATATTGATTCTGGTAATAGGGTGTTACAACTCTCGAAAATACCAACAGGATTGCTGTTTTTGTCTTTACAGATGTAATTAATCGCATTGGTGTAGAATGTAGGCTTATGTGTAAACAATTTCTCTTCTTCCAAGACCACCGGATCTCGTTTGTATCAAAAATAAAATGTAAATGAAGACCTTGTTCATTAGAAGAATGATAAATAGCAGGTGCAAGTGTAAATTGTAATTATATACATTCAAAGTATCTCATATTGTAATTAGAAAAATACTGTTCGATTTATATTTTATTTGTAAAATTGACATCTTCTGCAGTAAGTGGCATTCCTGCTAAATTGTAATTCGGACCATAATTTAAAAAGTTACAAAAAAGATGAGATTACTTCAAAAATATTAAAGTATTTTCGCACAAATTTACTAACTTTTTCATTAATGTTCCGATTTTCTTCAAAAATTTGGTTGGAAAAGTGCTTGAAATAGTAGAATGCTATAGTTCAACAGAAAACTCAAATTATTTTTTTTTCTTCAAATTTTTACTAAGGGTACTGGAAAAACGAGTGACAGGAGTCAAAACGAATCATTGTATGTTCTTAAATATTGTTTTATTGCTACAACAAAACGCATGTGCTGCCTGTTATATGTTAATTAACTTATTTATAAGATATATTTCTATTTCTACCAAAGGTAACAAACAGCTTATACAGGGTGGCAACATAACCTGAAAAACCGGGAAATCAAGGAATTTTTTAATTCTGGAAATATCAGGGAATTTTTCAAAATTTCACAAAAAACCAGGAAATTTTTAAATTTGTATCATTAAAACGGCAATTATCGTCTGTTATGCCTTTTATTCTGGGTAGTTTAGTTGTCAATATTTCCTTTTATTTCTGAAAAAGAATTTTCTAAAAAGCCTGATTATGCACATTTTCCGTTTTATTTTTCTAAAGCCGTGCAAGAATGGCCCAAACCCCAAATATAATTTACAAAGAAAACGGAGTACGAATATTTTTGAAAATTTGATTATTTTTTTTTACTTAAAATAATTGTGGCACTGAGTTAATATGTGGAGAACATATGTAATCCGTTATTGTTATTATCCATTAAAACCGAAAGTAATTTGGGATTACTGGATTTTTTTAAAAATTTTTATTTTGAATAGCGTTCAAGTCAAAAACGAACTAAGAACGATTTCTAGCGGAAATTACTGGAAAATAGGTTAGACCGATATTGCTTCGTATTCTGTAAGAAAGTTTAGTATCATAAAATGCAGGCCTCGCAAGAGGTCCCATTTTACCCTAAAAGTCCTTTTTGTTACTTGAGGTACTTAAAAGTTCTTTTTTTCAGAATATGGTCCCTTTTTCCCTTATTTTAGCAAAAATATTTTTTCCACCCTTCATGACTATAATAACACATTTCTGGCCTTTCTCCTCCTTATTTAATTTTTTTTTATTACGTAATGGTCATTACAATCATCTTCGTATATGTGTTGAATCTGCTGCTAGGGTGTTGCAACTCTCGAATGTCATTAAACAGAAAAAGGCTCGCTATTTTGTGTTTACGAATGTAATTAATCACATGAGTGTGGAATGTGGGCCTAAACTGTTCTCCCAGGACCACTGGATCTTGTTTATGCATTGCGCCAAAAACAAATGTAAATGATGCAGGTGAAAGTGTCAATTGGAATTACACAATTTCCCAGTACCTCATATTCTAATTAAGCAAATACTGTTCGATTTATTTTTGATTCGAAAAATAGACTTTTCCTGTAGTAAGTAGCATCCCTGCTAAATTTCAAGAAATTTGGACAAAATTTAAAAAGTTACAAATAACTTGAGAAATGAATTTAAAAACATTTTCGCACAAATTTACTAACTTTTTTAATAATGTTCCGATTTTCTTCAAATTTGGTTGGAATAATGCTTGAAATAGTAGAATACTATGTAGTTAAAAAAACTTAATTAAATTATTTTTTCAAATTTTTACTGGGGGTACTGGAAAAAAGAGTGAAAGAAAGTCAAAACGATTCAATGTATGTTCTTAAACATAGTTTTGTTGCTGCAACAAAACGCATGCATTCATTCACTGATTTATATACTAGATATTACCCGCGGTTTCGCACACGTAAAATATGGTCCCTCATCGGTTCTTTCCAGCCATCCCCCCCCCACCCGTTGTATTCCTTCTCTTTTTTTTCCTTAACAGCAAAAAAAAAAAAAAAATAGAGTAGGCACCCCACTATATAGTAAGATTTTATTCGTGGAAACATTTGGGCCCCACGCGGTACACATTTCAGAAAGGGAGTGGATAAATAGCCAACTTGGTTGGTGTGGCCTACCTTCCTCTACACGATGGTAGATAATTGATACCTCAAAGGTCGATTCTCCGTGGAGTAATGGGGGCTGAAGCATATACTGCAGCCAAGGTCGATCCCCCTCCCACGCGGTACAAAGGTCAAAGGAGGGAATTAGTTAACAATCGCCCTGGTCGACGTGTTACACCTTACACCTTCCTCTACACGACGGTATGTCATTTATGCACATAAGCTGATTGCACATGGAGTTATGGGGGTTGAATTGTATATTGCAACAATTACGCGCAAACTCCGACCTTGACCAAAAGCATAGACGACATAGTCAAAAAACTGTTATAGTAGTGTTCAGAAATAGCTTACATATATGAAACTTATCATTTCGAGCTTTCTTTCAAACGGTTAGGATTTTTTTTAATTTACAACTCTTTTTACTCCGTTGCTTTGTTCCTATAATTTGGTCAACATAAGGTTTAAAATATTCATGAGATTTAACAAATTGTTTTAATAATATTAATAGTTTTACGGTGCGGTATTTATAATGGTGATAGTTAACGAAAATTTAACGCAGGCTTAAATTTTGTAGGTCCCTTTTTGTCCCTTTTTTAAGATATTTGGTCCCTTTTTCCCTAGGGACAAATGAAAAAAGTATTGCGAGCTCTGTAAAATGAGTTTAAAAAAAATGTGGGTTGCTTACTCATATAAATATTTCAGAATGGGAATTTTTTAATATGTTATATAAATTGTTCTTAACAAAACTACACAAAATGTTTTATAAACATAGTAAAACTTTTGATTTGTAAAATCATTAATTAAAAAGTAACAAGAAAATTATCTCACAAAAGTCTTCCAACACTTTAAAAAAATCTACACATTAATAAACATTGCAATATTTCGGAAATTAGTACTTAGTAGGATATCCTGTAACTTCCATAACAGCTTTTAAACGCCTGGGCATGTAATTCATTAGTTTTTTTGTTGTTGTTGTTTTGTAATTTTTGCATCAATTTCCTCCATTCTTCGATCGTTACTTTTTTTAGTTCGCTTTTCGTTTTAATGTCGTGTCGTCGTACTCTAACCTCAAGTTCTCTAAAAATGTGTTTTACGTATTAGGTTTAAATTCAACGGCTGAGGTTTTTTTTCTCTCCAGAATTTGCGGACAATTATAGAAGCAACAGAGCGAATGTTGAGATCATGTGCTAAGGATCGTTAACGTTATCTTAATAATAAACAAAATTGATTCCAATACCCCAAATTTTGAGTTTATAATTAAAAATTGTGTGTTAAAATATTTAAATAAACATGCTGATCCATTATGCTATCATTAAATACCAAATTACCTAGTCCTGATGTTAATTTTCACCCTTGCACTAGGACACGTCCAAAACACGCTGTTCTTTGTATTTGTGAAGGAAAGTCTAAGTTTTCTATTTTTCGCACTAACAAAAAAAATGTCTTCGGGCAGAAAGCCCATGTAATCCACTGATATGAGCACTAGTCGAACAGTTTCGATTGAAATTGAAAGAGAACATATTTCAGTAAAATCTGTAGATATTTGTGCGGCAATAGCCCAATTGCGGCCGAAGGGAGCCAGGTTTACCATATTCTCAAAGAAGAAAATGATTGTTTATCGCCCAGACAAAAGGTTGCCATGGGCCGCAATTGGAACTTTCCGATTTGGGCAGCACTCAAACGTGGATTTGTCACAAATTTTCTAACAATAAATCTCTGATCACGTTGAGTTAACTTTGCCGGACGAAATTTATTACCTATTTTTTTTATCCGATTTTCTTTTTAAAATCGTTTACATACTGCACGTAGAATGGGATAAATTTATTAATTTAGCGATACTCCGAGATGATTTACCACTATTGTGATGAGAAATTATCAATATTGGAGTGCTATTATTTGTTTCCTTACGACTGCGATCCATTTTTAAGTAATAAATAGAATATTACGAAGTCAACAAGCAAAAATTAAAGTTAAACAAATATTAAATGTCACCGCAATGTAAAAAAAAAAAAAAAAAGCGACAAACGATAAATTTATCAAAACTTTTTTCTGTGCACGATTACTTTCGTGGCGTTTTTTTTCTCTTGCTTCCTTGCATTTTTATTTTTATAAAAAAGAAAATAATTCAATATTTAAAAAATATATATTAGGTTTTATTTAGAATTGCATGGATATTATATGAAATAATATTGGAATTCAATTTCAAACTATAACGCTTTTTCTACAATATTTTACTGTAACTATATACAGTACGAACACTTTTAGGAGCCACTGTATATAGATAGGCAAGTCGACCTAACTGACAATCCGTTTATTTCTTATCGGCAGTCAACGCGTCAAAAAGTTATTTTTGTTCGCCATAGATTCGATTTTTATTTTGGAGACTTTAAAGAGACTTTTGAGACTGCATTACACCTCTGATGTCATCTAAAAAACATCATAAAAGCACAGGGCTGTGTGGGTCAAAAAAATTCAGGGATTTTTTTTCAAGCACTTACAGTGTGGAAAAGTTACGAAAAACGACATAAAAAAAACTAAAAATCGGTTGACATTTATCTGTCGCGCATCGTACTCAAAGTTTACAAAAATTGAACAATTTTCGTCAATTTTTTTTGTAAAACTTTAATGCACGATAATTATAATTATTTGTATAGGTAATACTTTTTATGGTAGAAAAACGTTGTGATTAGCGGAATTAAACTTGCAAAAGTTTTGTAAATTCAAGTTTTCCGACGACATTGCGCGACTGGAAAACATTAAAATATTTATGATGTTTTAATGTTTTTTTTAAAGTTAATTTTATTTAACTTTATTAAATCAATAGAAAAAAGCTTAACAAAGTAGCGTGTCGATCGTATAATTTTAATTAATTAAAAAAAATACGGTAAATGTTCAATTTTGTCAGTTTCTATAAACTTTTAGAACGATGCACAACCTGAAGATTTCAACAGATTTTTAATTGTTTTACGTCGTTTTCCTGGCAACTCTTCCGTACTATGGCGGTTCCAAAAAAAATAATCTTAATATTTTTCGACCCACCCTACTGCGTGGGCATAAAAATGATGATGCCGCATTTTATGGTGACTTGATGCGCAGTCGCTAAATCAGTAAGAGTTAGTATAAACAATTTCGTAGTCGATACAAATACAGAAAGAAAGAATGGCTCACATCTGGAATGAGCACTTTCAGCAGATTGACTTTGGATGTTGATGGAATGCAGTTCGTTAACGCACGAAGGGAGGGGCAGTTGTGCCACGTGTGCATTCGAAAGGGCCTTGAGAACAGAAGATCGACTTTTGGTCACCATATTAATTAGAATGACCTCCTGAAAATGGATTTGTGTTGAGTGTTATGTTTTTACTTTCCATACAAAAAAAAATTTAGAATAATGTCATCCTACCAGGAGAAAGGCTCCAAGTTGGGTTGCTACTGCGGAACGGTCCAAATGAAGTAGGGGTAGACCCGTCGCACTAGGGGGTATGCCCCCCCCCCCCCCCCGAATAATATGGAAACCAAAAAAGTTGGGAATTTTAACTTCTAAAAACCCCCTAGTTGGGAAAATTTTTGCCTGCAGAAAATTTATATTATTCATAAAATATATATAAAATAAGATGAAAAATGTCGATAAGTTGGAACTGGGAATTTTCAGCACTGTTGAGTTGAGAATTTCGAATCGTTAAGTTGGGAAATTTCTTGTTTCACCTCTCTCTCTCCCCCCCCCCCCCCCACCCCCCCAATATTTTTTGTGTAACAGGGCACCACTGAGTAGGGGATTCGAGTAAATGATGTTACAAATAAACTCGCAACCGCATTATGGTCGATAAAAAAAAATTGTTTAAGGAACGTTGGCGTCCGTTTTAAATAATATTTCTCTGTATAAAATAAGAGTAATTACTTATTTTAAAACAAAAGTCAACGGAAATTAATGGAAAAGAATGGTCTTTTTTTTAAAATTTTTATTTGGTGGTTTATATAATATTTTAATGACGTGTTTTTAAACACATTGTTTTACACTGCTTATATTTTCTTCTAATAAACTGAAAGCGCATTAATTTTAGTATGGAATAACATCATTCTTGTTGAAAAACTTATAAGGGCTACAAAGTATATTTATGTAAATGTATATTAAATAACTTGAAGCAGTTTGGACAACTTTTTAAAGATTATCTAACTTTAAAAAAATTTCCAAATATTTGTACAAATACCAAATATTTGTTCAAGAATTTGATTTTGGCGCCCTACTCATTTTGCTATTCTCTCTCTCTCTCTCTCTCTCTCCCCCCCCCCCTTCCCCTCTGCCCCCGTAAAATAATAATAACATATTTTATATAAAACTAGCAAAAGTACCCGTTCTTCGCACGGAAATAAATAAAATAACGACAAATAACTGAAAATATATACATTTCCTCTCCTGCCTGGGATAATCGCATATATCATTTTAGAATTCCTCTTTAAAAAGTGATAAAGCTTTTTTTTATAATTTAAAATATTTTTATGTTTAATAATTTAGAAGTTAAAAAAAAGTAAAAATATCTCTATACTACTTGGTTCCTAAAACACCGATAAAAATCGAATAATTTCTAGTTTATCTCTCATAAGGTATGGAATTTTAAAAATTAAACATTCCTGCACAAAAATATTTTTAGAAATTAATATGAATTTCTTTTCGGTATGGGTATACATAGTTACATTAAATACCATAATAAAAAACGACGTTTTTAAAACCCTTAACTCCAAGTGGAATAAGTTGATGGGTATAAATAATATAGTATTGTGTAGACGAAAGTAAGACGTTTCGTACATGCCGATTTTTAAGCCATTCCCCTTTTTGCGTTTGTACAAGGTGAAAATAAGTGTACCGCTATCATTAATTCAACGTGGAATTAGTCTATATGGATAAATGACATACCATCGTGTAAAGGAAGGAAGGCCGTTCTCCCCCTCTCAACCTTGTACCGAGTAGGGATCCAATACAGCGCGGTCTGTACATAACTGAATTTTTTAACACGGATGCCGCAATTTATTTGTGAAATGACTATAATTATATTTTAGTTTACAGTGCTTACTTTAATCGATGAAATTTTAATTACTGTTGTCATCATTATTGAAAGATAATGTACATTATAACAGGTATTTTATATGAATAATTATTTACATAAAGCTATGATTTTTTTTATCTAAGGAAAAAAATATTAAATGAAATAATAAACTAAGCGCTATGATCTTCATTTTTATATTATTTTTAAAAATAATTTCATCAAGGAGGGTTTCATTAAATTGCAGTTTTAAAGGAATAACTTCAAGCGTGAATTTTAATTAAACTTCTGAATCAATTTCGATATTGAAATGTTCTGAAGCTGCATGGAAGTGAAAAAAGCAGCAGAAACAGATAACATAATTTTTTAAAGCTGACCAAATTAATAAATTTAATAAAGAACTTAAATGATTTAACTTTCAAACATTCCGAATTTCCCTGTTCCCAGTATTGCAATTTTGATTTGATTATTTCCAAATGCCCGTTCCAATGTATCGTTTAGGCTACATCTTTGCAATATCTTCGACTAACAACTTGTGTATCTAATTAATAGTTTGCATTTTTGTCCTCAATAATGCAGAACATAAGAATGTAAATTGCAGCCAGAATAAACCTAAACGTTTTTTGCAAATAAACTGCTTCAAATTCTTTATCAAAGTAAGAATAAAATTAACAGCCCAGCATAAATACTCAACCAAAAATAGTATGTTTTGAAATACTACACAACTTTCTTTTACTACGCCCTGCCCATGTTTTAAAGAATTCCCTTGAATAATATTATTACAGAAAAATAACCACCTATTTTAATTTTAAGTTCATTTTTTTTATTTAAAGGATAAATTTATTAAAAATTCGGTATTTACTCATTTTGTTAAACAATTTTTCCTAAAATTTTGATTTTGTGATACTGTTATTATAGAATTCGCATCTAAAAATACCTGTCATACAAATATTTAGTAAGTTTCCACAGCAAATTACAGCCAAGGCGCACTTCATCCAAAGAATACACTGTTATAACTTGGCGATAGCTTAGCAAACGGTGCAGCATATTATAATCTCACCATGTACTTTCAATAATTTTACATTTAATATTTAATGATCGCCATTCAATGTTTTAAAAGGAAATATTCATTGGCACATTAAATAAAATATTTTCTAAATTATCAGTTGGTATCTGTGAAATTTTATTCTTTAATAACATTAAATAGAGTTGAAAATTCACAATGAAACCAAGCTTCGTACATTTAAAAAAAAATACTTGCATAAAATATTTTTCAAATAAATAAAATGGACGTTCATACACAAATTACTCGCATTTTGGATGAATTGTTCTAAAGTTCGATCTAAGATAATTAAATATACTTACAATAAACCTGTATAAAACAAAAGAGATAAAACAATTATAACATTTTAATACAATTCTAAACCATTTCTTTAAGATAAAATTCTGGTTGTTTTAATTTTTGAATGGTTCCGTATTGTAGCAAAAAGCCCAATGTATATACATTTTTCAATAATTATTAAATCAAACAAAACCTATGACGTCGTTTTTATATTGCCAATAACGAACAATTTTATTTTAAATTGCAAACGATATTTTCATCCATGTTAAGTCAATGGAATCCATTAAAATAGTTATAACATACGATTGAAACATCGTACAAACTTAAAAATTATCACAAAAAATTTCTAATTTTTCAAGTAAAGTATTCTATAAATTTCATAAAGCTACGTTTTGTAGTTATGGAGTATTCCGTGAAAAGATCGGCATTCTAATTGGTTTATAATTTTGTTATATTACATTTTCGCTTTTCTCCGTTGATTTTAACTGATTTTACTGTTGCCACTTCGTGAAACTTTGATGACGTACGCTAAAAAATGTCATAACGTTCGAATGGAACATCGTAGAGACTTGAAAATAGTCGCGTTAAAATTCTTATTTTTTGAACTAACTATTCTGTAAATTTCAAAGCTCTGCGTTTTGTAGTTACGGAACCTATAATATACTGACTAACCAACAAACACACATCCGGACAGATTTTGAAGATTTCTGCTTTATATATAAGATGACAAACCAACAAACACACATCCGGACAGATTTTGAAGATTTCTGCTTTATATATAAGATAAAAATAGATTATATAAGCATTCGCCATTTCAATGTTCATATCTTTTTAACATACTATGGAAAACATAAAATTTTAAGGATTTTCACAATTTAAATTTCTTCCCTAAATTTATGTAATATAATTGGGGAATGATTTACTTATTTTAAAAATAGTTATTGACAACTGTTAAATATAGTTAATGAGAATGATAACTGTGTCTGTTTCAATATTTATCTGCCAACGTATTCCTGTGTACTTGAATGAAAATGAAAAAAAAATTGAGGGGGGGGGGGGGGGGTAAAATTTTGTGTCGAGTGGGACAATTTTTTATGCAAAGTACATTACACAGAATACGATACTGCATGTCGGATTACTTTTAATTGTTGTGTTTTGTGTGTATTTCAGCCGAAAAACAACAACCACCTCCTCCCCCTCGAGTGGCGCGTACGTCCATCTGTGATGTGATGTATTTATTTTTCTGACGAAAATGAAGTCCGCTGCCCTGAATGGAGGAAAGACTGTGTTCCGAAAAGCTTCACTTGTGAACAATCGCCAATTTTTGACAAGAAGTTGTTCTGTTGAAAATTTCCACTCTTTTCACAGAAGAAGAATTATGCAAAATAATGAACTCTTAAAGTAGTTTTATGGTTGCCACTTCTTCACGTGGCTGCCATGAAGCCCTGGTGTTGATGTAATAAGTATATAACCCACATACATCTCTGCATACCAGAATCTTAACCTTACTTCTGAAACATATTTAATATTTACTTCCCCTTCCTGTTCTTTAAAAAAATGTAGTCTTTAGCGTGGAGCTCTAATATGTGGCAGATTTTTTAGCTTTTTCGACTATGGTAGCTGTGCGAACTTTGGACAACTTTGTACACAACAGACAGTTCTCGTATTTGAAGGTATGGTGAGATTTAGTATGGGTCGGTCTGTAGTTCTCAGGTTTACTGCGAGCGTAACTTTTAGTGGAAATTGCTTCAAGCGTTCTGAAGCGTCCGACTAAAAATGTTTTTAACTCGTCAAATATTAGCACTTCCGTCTTGGTTACGAAACTTTGCTCCCATAGTTGAAGAGTCTCATTTGAAAACTTTCTCGAGTTAAAATTTATACTAAAAAGCATCCCATGAATCGACTGGTATTTAATTAAATTAGCTAGAGATTGCAAAAAATACAGCGTTGAGAAGTGTCGACTACACATTTTATGTTTTGCGAGCTTATCTACTGTAATCTTGGGCTGGGAAAGGAGAAATCGTAATTCCGAGTTTACTTAGTATTCGTTTGTTTTCGAAGCAGGCTTTCCAAACAGAGGAATAATTGACTTCGGTAATTTAAAAGTGCTTTACAAGTTGTTCTGCTTTTCCTTCGAAGATGCGCTTTGAGATAATGTAACTTTGAACGTTACTCCAGGAATCGTTTTAGGCATGTAGAAAGATTGCAGAAAGATACCCAAACCTCGTATTTACCCGTAAAGAGGGGGAGTTTCATGGAGGGCAGCTTTTCCTCGCACCGTTTATCTGGATTCATATTACTCTGTTCTCGAGTTTCACGTATTCTTATTTGCCTTTCGGGGAAAGTAGTAATTAAGTATTCTTAAATTTACACCATATTTGTAACGTAAAATTCTTCTACTGTCGAAAAAAAATCTTTCTTTATGTAGGTATGTCTTCTAACATAACCTTTTTATGATTAGAATTGAATTCATAACCTTTTTATGATTAGAATTGAATTCATACCATAAGTCAGTAATTGCAATCGTAATTGAAGATAAGACTTGGTCTTCCTAGACGTATCCGACACATGGATTTAGTCGTTCTATCAAAAATAGTATTATGTTCCTTTATGAGAGCTTCTATATTTATTTAACTTGGTAAGCAAAGTTTCATAACGCACTATTCTAACCACTGGATATCTTTCTGACCTCTGGCTCGACAGACCATTTGAAGGATTGTGGTGTGTTTATGTTTCAAATATTAAAAGCAATGGGAACTCTAAAAATACCATTTTATTGCATTGATTTAAATGAAGAAAAAACAATTAACTTATTGGAAAAAATTAAATTGAAGCAATTACAAGGCATTTTGAGTGAGATTTTGCCATGCAAGGCAAGCTGCTCAGCCACGTTTCGATAGTCTCTCGGTTGATCGGTGTAAAAACCTGTTCATACATTTAGGAAACTTTATTTTAAAAGTCAGTTTCCTCATTGGATTCCTCCTCAGGGGCTCTCAATAAATCGACAAATGTGAGTTTAATCTACGAAAGGTAAGCAATTCTTTAGAGAGGATGTTACCAATATGTCTTTTTTTTAATTTTTTTTTTTTTTTTTAAATGACTTGACGAAGAATTCTGCATTTTGTTTTCGGTTAGGGAGTAGGATTCAGATATGTAATCATGTAAAAGGGTTTTTGCTTAAAAATGATGTGGCACTCTGTGTATAGAGAGACTGAGATCGTTTCTACTACTTATTGTTATTGTAATTAATGGTTATTGTGTTCTTAATTTTTTTTTTATAAAATAATGACTGTACTTCATATGCTCATGCCTTATACAAGGAAGGTTGGGCAGAAAATCTTCCATTTAATAAAAAACACCGCTGTTGTCCGTGTCTTCATTCAACCGTACTCGGTCAACAGGGCGAATGCAATCGTTTTGAGTAATACATTTTTTGGATTGAACATTTTACGGAAAGGATTTTGCAAAAGTGGATCCGTAAAGCTAGTATCAAAAGGATAATTGTTTAAATCGTGGGTAAACTACTGAGCTCAAAGGAAAGACTAATTGGAAGGATTACTCCCATTGGGGACAAATGTACTTTAGCGTGCCGCACCTATGATGAGAAGGTTGAGAAAATATTCTACCTTGGCTTATGCGCCGTATTAGTCAAGTTGCGTCAGTCTTGAATATCTGATTAATTAATATGTACATTTCTTGTAACATGTTTAATATTAAATGTATTTTTGGAAGCCAGAAATGTTTTAAAACTAGGATGACTGCCCTATGCTAAACTCCATGAAAAAAGAGCGTTGTTTTTCTACCTTGGCTAAAGCGGAAAGTTCCAATTGCGGCCTATGGCAACCTTTTGTCTGGGCGATAAACAAAAGTTTTCTTTTTTAAGAATGGTAAACCCGGCGGCTCACTTCGGCCGCAATTGGGCTATTGCCGGCTAGGGTGTATAAAGCGTGTACGCTTAGTGTGATTATTTGTGCTCAGTGATGTGACCCATACCTTTTAAAATAAATGTCTAGTTCAATTTCAAAGAAAGTGTGACATACGCCCTTTTGACTTGAACCGATTCTGTTCTTTGTGTGTAATAAATATTGGAGGACTGATAAAAAACAAACAGATAACGAGTCCAAATTTTTCTGCTTTTCCTTATCCATATCCTTTATTACAACTTCAAGTAGACCTTGTGTGGCTATCGAACCTGAAAACGATACAGTGCAAACATCCCAATATGGCTATGCGTAGGAAACTCCCAACTTGAGGTGATTTCCTGAAACCGGTTGGTCATTGGTCTGTTTCAATTCTCAGTCCTCCAACTCTTACAATTTGAAAAAGAATAGTTCCCTAATTATGTATATAAGATTTAGAATTGGAATGAATTCGATTTACGTTTACATGCGTTAGAAATTGGAGGTTAGTTCGGACGACATGACTTATTGTTACTTGGCAGCGAATTTTGCAACCTTCATAGCACTAGTTCACTGCATTTTAACATTTTTGTCAAAAGTTTACGATTTAATGCATTCGAACTCTTTACCCTTTGGTTTTTAACCGACGACGGTATCCTTTATCCCTTAAAAGTATAAAAACCATTGTTTTAAAGTCGTTTTCTGTCTGCGTGATAAGACAAAAATGGACCAGTTTTTAACTATAGTTAGTTAGGATAACCGTTTTGCGGAGAAAGACCAAGTAACGTTTGCAGCGGAATTTACCTATTGATTTAGAACAAATTGAATTATGCAGAAATTTTGTTATTTTTGAAGTGGTAACTTTTGTTTTTATAGCTACTTTCATATTTTGTTTCTTGCCCGATTCAGAATGTGGTATCGCCTCTAAATTATCATTCAGTTAATATAAGTTTAAAAAATTAAACTCTTCATTATCACGTATTATTTATTGTAATAGATAATGTAGTGTTTTGTAAAGCTGATGCAGGGAAATAAAAATGTTCTCCTTAATGTTCCATAAAACATTTAACTTGCAAATCTAACAATAGATGGCAGCACGATACGTAACGTATAGCGTTTTCTGTTGGCACCTTCGAGCATAAATAGTAGTAGTAGAGAGAATATGACGTCATAATCGTGAGGTAAACATCTGACCAAATCGCTACAGACACGTGACTACCTTTCAAAATTTATGAATGAAAAAACGTTCGCGATTGACTTTTGTAGTAAAAAGTTTAAATTATAGTAAATGCGTAAAAATTTTGCGCACAGTCAACATCACCTAGACGGAGCCATGTTTAGTAGTTGTGTAATTGTTAAGTAGAACATTGACCATAGAATCTTAATACATCGACATACAAGCGACAAGCTGCACAGTGGCCTTTTTGGCGATGGGTCGGGGCATATGTCGAAGGAAAGACCCGGGAACGATGCATCGTATTTTTGAACCACGGTCAGATTACGAGAGGTTTCTTTTAGTTTTGGTTTTTGTTAATTAACATCGTACTAGAGCTGCACAGTAGGCTATTGGTGACGGTTCGGGGCCTATGCCGAAGGAAAGACCCGGGAACGATGCATTGTATTTTTGAACCATGGGCAGATGACGCGTTTTTTTTCTTTCTTCGTTTTTTGTTAATTAACGTCGCACTAGAGCTGCATAGTGGGCTATTGGCGATGGTTTGGGGCCTATGTCGAAGGAAAGACCCGGGAACGATGCCTCGTATTTTTTTAACCACGGTCAGATGAGGAGGTTTCTTTTTTTTTTTGGGGGGGGGGGGGGGGGGGTTGCTAATAAACGTCGCACTAGAGCTGCATAGTTGGATAATGGAGACGGTTCGGGGCCTATGTCGAAGGAAAGACCCGGGAACGATGCATTGTATTTTTGAACCATGGGCAGATGAGGAGGTTTCTTTTTTTTTTTTTTGGTTTTTGTTAATTAACGTCGCACTAGAGGTGCATAGTGGGCTATTGACGACGGTTCGGGGCCTATGTCGAAGGAAGGACCCGGGAACGATGCCTTGTATTTTTGAACCAATGTCAGATGACGATGTTTCTTTCGTTTTCAATTTCATCGATTTGTTTGTTTTCATCGATGTTCGATTTATTCGATGTTCGATTCACCGATGTTCGATGAAATCGATGACATCAATTGTATCGAATAAATCGAACATCGAATAAATCGAACATCAGCGAAATCGAACGTCCAATAAATCGAACGTCGGTGAAATCGAACATCGATGAAATCGAACATCAGCGAAATCGAACGTCGAATAAATCGAACATCGATGAAATCGAACATCGAATAAATCGAACATCGAATAAATCGAACATCGAAATCGAACTTCCGTGAAATCGAACATCGAATAAATCGAACATCGGTGACATCGAACATCGATGAACAGGAATAAATCGATGTAATCGAACAAATCGATGTAATCGAACAAAGGCGTTGGGTGCCAGCTCAGGTGTTATCCTCGTCATCTGACCATGGTTCAAAAATACGAGGCATCGTTCCCGGGTCTTTCCTTCGACATAGACCCCGAACCGTAGCCAATAGTTAGAGCTGTACAGCTCTAGTGCGACGTTAATTTACAAAAACCGAAACAAAAAAGAAACCTCTTCATCTGACCATGGTTCAAAAATACGAGGCATCGTTCCCTGGTCTTTCCTTCGACATCGGCCCCAAACCATCTCCAATAGTCCACTTTGCAGCTCTAGTGCGACGTTGATTAACAAAAACCGAAGGGAAAAAATGCGTCATCTGACCGTGGTTCATAAATACGAGGCATCGTTCCCGGGTCTTTCCTTCGACATAGCCCCGAACCGTGGCCAATAGCCCACTGTGCAGCTCTAGTACGATGTTAATTAACAAAAACAAAAAAAAAAAAACTCCTCATCTCACCGTGGTTCAAAAATACGAAGCATCGTTCCCGGGTCTTTCCTTCGACATCGGCCCCAAACCATCGCCAATAGCCCACTTTTCAGCTGTAGTGCTGCGTTATTTAAGAAAAAACCAAAAGAAAACCTTTCCAAAACTATTTTTCCATCTCGAAAATCCACTTACACCTCACCCTAAGCAATACAACATTTATACGACATATAAAATTCATTCATAAAATACGGGATATTTTCATGAATGAACTTGAAAAAATTTATGAATGGAATGACGTCATTAGTCACATGTGTGTAGCGATACATGTTGACCTCACTTTGATGTCAGATATATTATATCCCGTTGTTTGCTCTACTATGAGGAATCCATGCTCGAAGGTTGGCACTGAGATGTCGAGCTTTTCTTGATTGAATAGAGGCGAGTGGGTTTTTATTAAGGTTTAGATACTATAGTTAATGTGTTTTGGATACAACATGCATTATTATTGTTTATTTGTGAAGTAAAATAACTGTGGTCTTTTTATTTAGACTCATTACCTGAAAACTAGGTTTTAAAAGGGGTGTCAGGTATGTTCCGATTTCTTATCTTTGCTCCTGACACTTTTGTGTCATCTTAAGGAGCACTATATTTAACCATGACACAGTTTTGTTCAGTTAAAGGCAGAATTTGATTTAAGCGAGCACTTTGTCGGGGGATTGTGGGTTCGAAACTCTACTCCATACAGTGTTTTCTAAAGTGTTTCATAAAACGTTTAACTCGCAGGTCCAACAACAGATGGCAGCACTATACAATGTAATAGTAGGGTATGGGCAAATAAGGGCCATATAACAATATCGTTAAACAATGAAAAAGTTTTTTTTAAAGTTAATTTCTCGGGGTTTTGCTTCTTTTGAGAAATAGGTACCGGATTAAAGTTTCGTAATTTTATAATTATTTCGAATATTCTACTATGAAAATATAAATTTCACTCGTGTATTAAAAGCCATTTGATAATTTTACTTAGAATAGTATACAGAGTATGTTAATATGCAATATTCATCCTTTACGGAACTAGACATTTTTTATCAACTATATCTTATCGTTTATTAAGGTAAATCTATCAATAAAAACTTAAATGTTCATTTCATTAAAATGAAATAAAATAGTTTGTTGATACTTAATTTTATAATAGGTCTACTGAGCTGTTTTTCAAGTCAACAGGTGATTGTCATAATTAATTAAAAAACTATGCCAATCACCAAACCTCTCGCATGAAAAATCTATTACCTACGTGCCTGTTTAGCACGTGTGTTTTAAAAACCATTAGATAATAGTTTACAGAGTATGTAGTTTATCTTGTATGCAATTTTTATTCTTTGCGAAACCGGAATTTATCTGCAAAGTATACCTGTTTGCTTAAATAAAAACTAATAAGTCTTTTAAAAAAAAAAAAAAAAAGTGGGGGGGGGGGGGGGGGGAGTGGTAAGTTGCCTAAAGAAAACTTGCTCACACGTGTGTTTTAAAAACCATTTGAGAATAGTTTAAAGAGTATGTAGTTTATCTTGTATGCAATATTTATCCTTTGCGGAACCAGAATTTTTTATTATCAACTATCATATCGTTTATGAAGAATATTTAATGTCCTATAGCTATATCTCTAAAAATTTAAATGTTCATTTCATTAATTTTAAAATAGTTGATACTTATTTTTAGCTGTTTTTCAAGTCAACAGGTGATTGTCATAATTAATTAAAAAATATATGTCGTTTATTCTATGTCATTTACCTCATAGAAACTGGCCTTAAATGTGGTGCATCTTTGATTACTTCTACCATGCTGCTCTTTAAGTGATCTAATTTATTTAATTGCTTACCCCTACTGGAGACCTTTCAGAATTGTCTGCTTTCCCGCTCCGTAATATGAGCCGTCGCCAATAACCCAATGTGCAGCTCTAATGCGATGTTTATTAATCAAATCGTAATATGACGCATTTGTGTCACAACCTGAGAGAGCATGAGCAGCTGGAAGACTGAATTTATGTTCTCATGTTTTGTTACTATAGTTTTAACATGTTTTGATGCTTTGGTTGTTAGTTCATTTCCAAACAAATATTTATGAAGAACGCAGTTGGACACTGCAACACCTCTGAATGCAATTTTTAAAGCATTTCCGAAACAGCAAGAAGATGTAAATGGAATCGGGGTTCAATATTAGGCGTCATTGGCACTTGGCAGTTTTTTTAGTTGCCAAAAGGTTCTGCTTGGGTGTAATTTTAAAATAATTCAAACTGCCAACTGTTACAATATTTTTGTAATCGTTCAAGTTTCTTTTGTATAAAATTAGAAGCATATGTTTCTATTTGTACTCTATACGACTATTGTTATACATTTGTATAATACGACTAAGGACCGCTATTTCGAGTCCTAAATCGTTAAGTAAAAAATATCATTTGAGGAATCCTCTGAATTTAATATCGTTCTGTTTGGAACTGTTTTCATATTGCAAGAAAAACGTTCAATAGATGCGAGACAAACTAATTCTAAATTTGTAAATTGAGATAATGTACAGTGCAGGCGGGTATTAATGTGGCGTCAATTCACTCTTTATTGAAAAAAAGTTGAATTTAATGGTAGCATATCTAATTTACAATTGAAGACGTGGGTGCAAGAACAAGGCAGCTCCAATATCAAAATTGTTTAGGTAGGGGGGGAAATAACGTTTCTTTGCATCGTATAATACAAATGCAGCTCCTGTTTCCTGTATATCTTCTGTGGTCATTACTTGGAGCTGTCCGGTACTTGCGCTAATCGATAAAAGGCTAGGTAAATATATTTTTCCGAATTTTCATTAACCGGCATTTGGAAGATGATAATTTTATTTAAGGGGGTCCGATACCTTCGACATTTTTTTCTTTATTTTTATACTTGTACATTCCAATTTTTTTTCTCTTTCTAAATATGCATAAAAAACCATTTTAAGACGCTCCTTTTTTTTTTTAAATTGCACATTTATTTTTAAATTAGAATTTTAGTAAATTTTTTATCAATTTTAAAATTCCTACTCCTTTTTTGTTTTTCAATATTTTAAAGCAATTTTTTTTATTTAAGATCTTGAATAATATGTAAATAGATGTATGCATTCAAATTTTGATTCAGATACATCACTTTAAAAAAATAAAATATATTAGAAATTTTGGGAAAAAAAATGACGAAAAAAAATAAAAATTCCATTTTAAGTGGTTTTAAAAAACAAATTATGGTAAAAATAGGAAATCTGAATGCATACATCTATTTAAAATATATTTATCTTGCTATACACACAAAAATTATGATTTTAAGTATAATAGTAAAAAAGCCTTAGCATTTTTAGTGTTCATTAAATTTCAAAACCACGAACAGAGATATTTGCTTTTAAAGTTTACATATGATACAACTATGTTATAGGAACACATCATTAAAACATTCATAACTAAAAAAGTAATAGGAATTTTTTGAAGCAGTTTTTTGTGAGTTATTAAGATAAGTTTGAATATTATTTTTTAAATATAAAAAAAAAATGACTTTTTTTGCGAATTTTGGGTATCGGACCCCCTTAAAGAATCCATGTACACCCAGCCATAGGCGTAAAGTTGTATTGAACCCACGGACCCGAGCCTTCCCCCCCCTCCCCAATATTTTGAAAAACTGGACCCATTACCCTGAATTTAATGCGTTTTAGTAAAAATTAAAGCAATGAGCCCACCGAAGCGAAGGGCGCCAATTAAAATTTTGCTTGAGCCGCCCCTGCAGAAATCGCTTTTCTTTTTTTCATTTAAGCACCCACTCGTCACGATCCGTCGATAATAACTGGTTAAAAATTTGAGTAGAGCAATAAAATCGAACTTGCTGATGTCTAAAATTTTGCTTGAACTGCCCATGACATGAACTTATTTAAACAAAGCGTAAGTGAAAATATAAGTGTCTTATTCTTATAATATTTAATAGCATTACAAAAAGTTATTGCGTAACAACTTTTTATATTTTTTTTATTAATTTTCAGTCGTCAATGGTCGATTCTTTTTTATTCTTTTAAATAATGTTTTTCAAGCATCTAAATATGACACCAAAATATTTTTAAAGAACTTTTGAATCGCTCATTTAGAAGATTTCAAAATATCATTGGAGCGTCATTAAAGAGCAATCTTTAATGCATCAAACTTCACAAAATAATGTCAAGTTAATGTCACAAAATATTTACATTGTTAGCAAAAAAAAATAGTCAAATATTGGAAGATTTAAACAAAAGTCACAATAGTAAAAATAATTAATAATATTAATAAACAAATTAAGAAGCACACACTTAAAAGCGTGCTAAATATCGAAGAAACAGTTTTGTCAGAAATGTTAATTAACTTTTTTCTTCTTCAAAACAGTTTATTAAGAAAATATAACAGTTTCAATTCAGCTTTAAAGCAAAATTGGGGAGAGGAAGGGTTAAAACTTGACTTTGATGATAGGTTAGTTGGATACGACGTATTTAATGTACACCAGTCCCCTTTACAGAGTGGCGAAAATTAAAGATCGAATTGATTGCCTTCCAAGGCATATCCATTACACGTTCCGCGTTAAACTGGACTTTCGAATATACGAGGTATCGTTCGCAGGTCTTTTCTTCGAGATAGGCCCCGAACCGTCACCAATAGTCTGTACAGCTCTAGTGCGATGTTTTTAATCAAACCAAACAAGAACAACCAACAAATTATACCCTAGTAGCACACGAACATCGTACGACTACCACACGATATCGTTACGACACAGTCAAGTCGGTAGTATATCGTTCATCGTATAAACGACATTAGAAGATATCGTAACGACATCATCAGTACGACATTACGAATGTAAATATCTATAACGTTCTGTATTTGCTTCCTTATTACTATTAAACTTGCATTTCTTCATGAATTTTAAGTAAAATTACAGAAATAACAAATTTTATTAAATTTATAATTTCACTATTTTTGAATGTCAATTTAACGATATTATCCGATGTCGCCACTGTATCGTATCAGCGATATTAATATTGAAAGGGATCTGGCAACGTGTGGGACTGTTGTTTTCTTCTCTTCAATGGCGGATGTTTACAGCGCAAGCCGCACGTTGTAAGAATTCAATCATGAAAAAATATAAGCGACACGTTTCGGCTAAGATAAAGACACTGTGATTATGGATGTGCATAAGTGAAATGAGGTAAGTTTATTTTTAATATTAAATCTATAGTTAATTTTAAAGGATAGTGTAGCTACATTGTTTATTGTGTTGACTGCGCATTCAACACGAGTTAAGTTATTTGTGTTAAATTGTTAGAAGTTATAGCTGTTAGTAAAGAAGGGGGAATGTTTTTAAGTAGAAATTTGGTTTTGTAAAATAAATTTACGGGAATGTTACCGTATCTATCCCTGCGGTATTTTACTCGCCAAATCTCGCGCCAAGCAGGCGCGAGATATGGCGGGTTGCCAAGATGGCAGACTAGACTAAAACGAAAAGAATCGATTCTACTTACTCGCTTCTACTTACTCGCAGGCGATTCTTTTTTAGATCGACTCTTCAAGGATTGGATTGAGGAACTCGGGAAATTTTTTAAGCAATCTCAACTTACCATCCATCACGTAGCGCCATCTTCTGCTAATTTGAAACGTTATATGTTATTTATGGAGCGTTATTTTTAACGTTATTTATGGAGAGAGAAAATGGAATAGATAAACATTACACAGACTGTACTCTAATTGCGAAAATAAGAATAACTAATATTTTCAAAAAATATTTTATATATAAAATTCTAAGCAAAAAAATATTTTCAATAAAAATTCATTTGAAAACGTACTAAAACTTTAAATTAAATATTGGTAGTTTCATAATACTAAAATATATTTTGTAATACTAATACGAAATTGAATTTTGCATTCAAATTGAAATTAACTTGAATATTTTGAGAATTTTTTTTCTTTAAAATCCATCCCATGCATTCTAAAAGTATTAAACAGTTTTAAAATATTTGATGGATCTAAAAATTGTATTTTTAAAAGAAAAATATAATTATTAAATTTACTAACACGAAAATGAAATTATTTTTAAGGTTTTATTTAGAATTTTGTGGCAAATTTAAAATAACATTTTTAGGAATCTTCGTATCAATAAGAATATTTAATGGGTTTATAAAGGTAATAAATTATTTAAAATTATTCAATTTATTTTAAATAAAACAAATAAAATGTACTTATAAAAATCAAAAAAAAGTTTCCAAAGCGTATAATTTAAAGGCTTTTATTTTTACAAAGAGAAACAACTCAAATAATAAATTAATCATATTAATAATATATTTATTTTTTAAATAATAATAAAAGCATTGACATTCTTATTGTTAACTATATAAGACTAATAAATATCCATTCTCACATCTGAACTAGTTTATAACATATTAAAAATATATAAATTTAATATATTAAAAATATTTAGCTATACTAAGATAAAAAATATTTTACATAAACTTACATATAAAAGTAATTTATTGTTAAAGGCTAAATATGATTTTTTTTATAATCATTACCTTTATAAACAAAGTCGAAATCCTTTGGAAGTTCTGTCAATAATTTCATATAATATTAAAACTTCGATGTTGACATTATCAATATCAAACAATTCCATAGCTTTAAAATTCCATAATATGTAGTTTAAAATAAATGAATGGTAATTAAATCTATATCACGTTGAAAGACACATGTACATAAGAAATAAAGCGCGCCTTTCTCCGCGTGTGTTGGGTTTTTTGGCGCTCGATAGGGGTTGCCGATCATAATTGCAATGGATGCCAAGCTAGAAAAATTAGGCCAAAGTCTGGCGTTTTTTGTTCATTTGGCGTCATTTGTAAAACCTAATGTTTTTTTGGGTTTTTTTTCTGAATGCATTCTAAAGACATGAAATCAAAAAGCATGTGGTAAATATATATTATATATGTTTTATAGAAAAATTCTGACTTTATAAAAAAAATTAAGCAAGATTTTTTTAAAAAACAAACTCCCTTTTAAAACAAGTAATTCACCATACATGGGCTTTATTTTAAAATATGGCACAAGAGTTGAGTGGTTTTTGTGGAGGAGAGCGGCAAACGACTAAAAAGTCAACAGACGGTGATTGTCTTACACGGCATCACGTGCAAGTTTCCACTTTGCCTGTGTATATGACGTTCATTTCGACCAATCACAGTGTTCGATTTGTGGTGTTGTTACCTGTATTTTTTCTCCTCGAAAAGGTTTCAGCAAAGAGAAAGGGAGGTGGGGGAAGGGGATGCTACTGTGGCCGAGCGGTTAAAGGCGTCAGCTGGGAATACGATTTGGTTTTGTTAATTAACTTCGCACTAGAGCTGCACAGTGGGCTATTGGCGACGGTTCGGGATCAATCTCGAAGGAAAGACCCGGGAACACTCATGCATGCACCTCGTTATTTTAGAACCATGGTCAGATGACGAGGAAACACCTGAACTAGCACCCAACGCCTTCAATAGACGTCGGGACTTTGGACCCCGATCAGATTGATCGTGCACCAGTCCCGTATACACGCCAGTATAATTTGTTGGATATTCTGGACGACTTTCTAGTATTTTTGTAGCGAAGCTGGCAACCTTCCGATCGCTTTTTACTTTTCTATGTCAAATCCATCGCGCGGATTCGAACCACCAATCTTCTGATTAGTAGCTGAACGCTTTATCAACTGAGCAACTGGGGCTCGCTGGGAATACGAAGATTCGTGTTTCGATGCCAGGTGATGGACTTGACAAAGAAAAGTAAAAAGTAGTGATCTCGTGATCGGAGGGTTGCCAGCTTCGCTACAAAATACTAGAAAAGTCGTCCAGAACATCCGCAAAAAATAACGGCGTGTATACGGGACTGGTGCACGATACATCTGATCGGAGTCCAAAGTCCCGACGTCTATTGAAGGCGTTGGGTGCCAGTTCAGGTGTTTCCTCGTCATCTGACCATGGTTCTAAAATAACGAGGCGCATGTATAAATGTGTATGTGTTCCCCGAACCGTCGCCTATAGCCCACTGTGCAGCTCTAGTGCGACGTTAATTAACCAAACCTCGCGGCGTAAGATTTTCGTAAGGCTAATTAGTGTAATGGGTGGCTGGGGTACGTTAAATATGTCGTGTCTAACATGTTCTCAAGTTGTAAAAGTATGGAGAGTGGGGTGCACAGGTGTGTTATTCTTTGTCTGACCAAACACAGATTGTGATTAGTGTAACGATTTGATTCAATCTTTTTTAGGGCCTCGGTAGCCCGGTGGATCTGCGTTCGGCTAGCAGTAAGAGGTATGCGAGTTCGGTTTGGTTTTGTTTAATTAACGTCGCACTAAAGCTGTACAGTGGGCTATTGGCGACGGTTCGGGGCCTATCTCGAGGGAAAGACCCGGAAACGATGCCTCGTATTTTAGAACCATGGTCAGATGACGAGTACAACACCTGAGCTGGCACCCAACGCCTTTAATAGACTTCGGGACTTTGGATCAGATTTAACGTGCACCTTTTACACGGTGTAGATATTTGTGTTGTCGAAAGGAATTAATTTGACTATCCTCCGATTAACTAATCTCTACACACATGCTCGGATGCTTTCCCAAGTTCCAAACACTCGGCCACCTCAAATCTATTAGACCATCGCGCTTGATCCATACCTTTTTTGTTAAATATTTCTTTTTTGGTTTCACTTTTTGGAATAATACTTACATAAATTAATATCAACAAATGTATTTAAAGAACGCACTCATTAATAACACATACGCAGAAAACATGAACAACAAAAACGATTTAAATTTGTTAAGTTATGCGGATTGATCACCTCTTCTAACATAAAAAGCGCTACAAGATTTTAATGATTGCTTCACACCACTAACATAGTGTTCTGTTATATTTTTTTATAATTCAAAACTGTGAAATAAGAAATTTTGTAAAGTTTTTGGCTAAATTACTTTTAAGAATTCGCAAACCATTAAATTATATAAGATCTACTTTTTTTATAGTATGCTTTTAATGTTTTTCAATTAACCGGACTTTTTGAAAAAATATTAACCGATTTGGATAATATTTTTTTTAGTCCAATGTAGATTTTTTTTAAAAAGTATATAGGTTATTGAACACCTAAATTAAGTGCGTCATTTAAACATTTATTTGTTATAGTTAAATGTAAATAAAATTAAGTAATAATACACTGAGTTTTCACATACCTTGATCTAGCATTAGCTATATGATTAGAAAAATTATAATTGATATTATAATTTTGACAAAATATACTTAATGAATGCAAAGCATCGGGGGATGTTGCTAGTATTTATTTAACCAGTTAATTATATTTAGTTTTGAAACTTTCGACTTTTCTTTTTTATTTGTAATCTACTTTCCACAAATTCCTAGAAAATTCACTATTTCTGCCCACTTAAAAAGACACATTAAATCATTGTAAAATCAAACTAAACTACTACAAAAGTTTAAAAGAATGCTCATAGATGGATCCAAGTAACAAATTGCCGGTATATTGAGGCGCACGATTAAGAACGCCTCCAAACGTTAGTTTAAAACAGGTTAACTGCAAATAGAGAAACTCTTTTCACCACATTTGTTTATTTTATTTTTAAAAAATACTAATAAAATATATTTATATTTAACCAACTGAAGCACGCCAACGGAGAAAGGTTATCAATTCGACGGTTCTGTTTTCTTTTTTTTAATGCATGTTCGTATAAATAAGATATCTGATCCATTTCAGATATTTTATTCATTTTTTTGTTGTTGCATAATGAGATGTCTTACTTGGTCACTTTTTATAACCAATATCCGGCAATTAACTATCTGGAAATCTCAATTAACCGAACGATAGTTATTTTCATTGGTAGATAGTGTTGGATATTCACTATTGAATCTAACTACAATAAAATTTTTATTTAACCGTCATTTATTGAACCGGATAATCTCCGCAACTACTTGAGTTTTCCTGGTGAATAACAGCATGGAGCGAAGCTTCCGGCTAAATTAAATACTAAAAATATTTTTTTTTTAAAAAGGGAAAACTGACTTTAAGGGAAAAAAATGCGCTAAAAAATAATTTTTAATTTTACGAACAAGATGGAAAAACTTTAATATTTAATATTAATTTTATATTAATTAAAACTTTCTAAAGTTGGTGCCAATTTACAAAAAGCATACCTAAATTTAGACACCGAATTCAAAAAGTTGTAATAGCTATAAAACTAATATTAAATATTTAAAAATTTATATGTTCGTAAAATTAAAATTTATGTGTAAACAATTTTTTTTCTTCTTAAAATCGGTTTTCCTTTTCTTTTGTAAGGTTATTAAATTTGAATGCTTACTTTAAAGATGAAATTGTAATTACTCTTGTCAGAATTAATGGAAGAGCCTGTGTGTTATAATAGATACTGTGTTAAAATTATTTGCTTAAGTAAGTATATTAAAGTAAAGTATATCGCTACCTAAAGAATATTTTATTCATTAGTAGTAATTATTAATTAGACTTGATGATAGAACCCTTTAACTTTTTTCAACGGTGTACCATATTTTAATTTCACTACATATACATACAATAAATGCAACTTTTCTCTAAATATTTAGATTTTATTTTAAAATTATATTCATTGACATATTAAATAAAATATTTTCCACATTATCAGTAGATATCTATGGAAATTTGCTCTTTTGAGATATACCCGTTGGAAAATTTCTTACTTTTTTATTTCTTGCGTTACAAATGTGAAACTTCTAACACAATTAAATTATTCTAATATTAGCAATATTCTGTAAAAAAAATATTGTAATGTTATTTTTATTTAACTTTTTTAATGATGATTTTAAAAAGCATACTTCTTTTTTACATATTTATATACAGCTTTGAACATCTTTACTCAGTAACAGTATACTGTGAGGATCACATCAGTAACATTTCGCAAAAAATTGTGCATTTTCTACTTAAAAATATTTATTAAAAAACAAGACTATTGTTTATAAACAAGAATATAAATTATTTATTTTTTAAAAAAAGTTTTATAATAACAAACATTAGTCAAATCCTGACCAGTCGACATCCTCTGCATTGTCGACCATTTGAATGTCCTGGTCATCCAGCGGATGGTATCCTCGAGCTAGTATAATAAAAAAAGAACATAATATTGGTGTCAATGAGTTTTTCTCGTCATAAAGATAGATTATCATTCCTTATTTATTGTTTTTTTTTTTGTCTTAAAACAAGGCAAATTTGATGATGTGAAAATTTTGTTCGTGCTGTCTTTTCTACGACGATAAAAGATAAGTCAAATTGGCTTTAATATCTTGTCATGCATGCATATAATAACGATTAATGACATTTTGTTTTTTTGTAAATTCAAAAACAAAGCGATGAGCCCCGTCGTTCACAAGAATTTTTTTATTTTGCCTTCTGTTTATTTTCAGTTTTAAAAAATATAAAAAAACACTCATTATTTATTAAATAAATCTGATAATACTCATTTTTATCCATCATGCAACGTTGGACATTTTATTCTTGTAAAATTATTATTAAAGAAATTGATGATATATTATGTCTCTAATGTCGCTAGTGGCGGATCTAGCTATAGGGCATTAGGGGCGATTCCCCCCTCCGAGATTTTCTAATTTACTCTATACCTAAAACAGATATTTTTCATTTTAGAAGGAATTTAAAAAAAAAATCCAACTCCTTATATCTATTATAAAAAACTTTTGAACAACTTTTGGAAATACTGCTTTATAATTTGAAGCCAGGCAGATTATATGGACATTATTTGAGCTAATACCTATATTTACAAACTTTTACACCAACACCAAAGTTACCGGTATGGCAGCTGCCATACCGGTAACTTTTATTCAAATAATATGTTTTAAAAAAAGATTACAGAAAAAAAAAATATGAAATGTCAAATAGAAAAAAGGTCATTTTCTTCCTACCATACCTGCCCTAAAACAATTTTATTTTGTAAAAAATAAAGAGGAAATATTATATGAATATATTCTTACTGTTTAGAGTTAGTTCATCCTCTGAATATCCAGACTCATTTGCTGCAGGCATAAGATGCTGTAGTCCCATATTTTCTGGGGTTGGTTCATCAATCTCCTTTAAAGTAAGACCTGTCTTGCCGTACCCAGGATAAACCCTCTTGACATCTTCCAAGAACCTGTGGATTAATTCTCCATCACAAAAGGTTCTTGGAAGACGCATCCTTCTATAGAAATACAGCGCCATGTACTGGCGAATGAATTTCTCAGATTGATGGCTAGCTATGGTGTATTTTAACCATCTGTTTTGGTTCTCCAATGGATTTATGGTGTTGTTTTTGTCCGTTTTTGACACAAACTCACCTATAGAATGATTGGTGCATTTGTGCACAGGCTCGTTCAACAATTGACCAACACCATGGTATTGTTTAGCCGAGTCTGTGTAAACGAAGCTAGTATCGGGATGAACATGAAGTTTTATCCTGGGCCACAGATCTGCCTTTTTTTTCCCGTTCACCATGAAAAACAATCCTTCTTTATCCTCCCTGAAAGAAATTATTGTAAATTACCAAAATTGATCGCGCTGTATGTGGTCCATATTTATTTATTCAAGAACTCGCATTTAACAACAAGAAATATTTTTTAAACTAGTAAATTTTATGAATTTCAAATGTCTGAAACGTATTTTAGTATTTTAAGCTAATACTTTTTTTAAAAAATGTATTTTCTTTACACAGGGTTAACTAAAATGACGCACATTCAGTAATATGTTTGTAAGTAATAAATGTGGTTTGAATTTGATTAAGACAAACCCGCAATTTTTTAAATATTAGTCTTCACTTACATGTTAGTAGTAATACGAAGTAAAAGTAAATTGGTTCTATAATTGCTGATCTAAAACTAATTTTGTCACTTAAATTATTACTTACGACAATGTAATTATAATAATATGAAAGTTACGTGAATGAAAGTTTATTAGAATATTTTTTTTTGAGAAATTCTAACTATAACAATAAAATGTCACTAAAAATTAAAATTTTTGAATTTCAAAAAGTTTTTACTGAAATAGGATAGTTTTAAAGTCGAGCTGAAAAATAAGTAAATAATTTAATTACCTGCAATATATGCCAAGGACTACATAATCCATCGGTGTTGTTTTCCGACCTCTGTGATATTTCCTCGTGCTTAAAAACGTTTCGTCCAGTTCAATGCTTTTTCCTAAAAAACGTTAATGCAATTAGTTTAATGATGTTAGCCGAACTCTATGTAGAAAAAAAAAGTTTATTAATAAATTTTAAGAGACACATTTAATAACTTTTAAGAGACAAATATCTTTAAAAATCGGGTGATATACATGAATGTTTCTCAAAACTCTTGTTCAATGTTAATACAAAGATTGACGACTAACTACAAGCTCTAGGCCCATCAAACATGCTTAAAAGAATTATGAAATCGGTGCTTCTTCAACAACCAAAAATAACTGTCACCTTAAAAATTAAAATACCAAAATCGAGATATTTTAATTTGGCAATATTTAAAATTTGCCGAGGTTTGGTGCTGTTTCTGGTTGGATTCACCTTAAAATGTAAATATTTTTTATTAATATAAATATACTACATACATTTATAAATAAAAGTATCCAGGACATTTACAAAAATTATTAATTAAATCGAACTCTATTAATTTACATAAATAAAATCTATATAATATATATATATCCTTTTCGTGACTCAATTTGTGTCTCCGTTTTGCGATCTTGATTTAAATAGATGATCAATATATAAAATTTAAATAAATGTTCTATTATAATTATTGGAGATAGCCACTATGTAAATTGTAAAATATAGTCGATAGCTTATTTTGTTCTTAACGTATACTTATAACTAGTTCGTTTTGAACAAAACGACAAATAATACCGTGAATACAATGTTTAATAAAGTTCCGTAGTCCATGTCTACTAAAACCAGCAAAATATTGTTTAAAGAGTAAACAAACTATTTTTAGACATATTTTATCATTAAATAGTTTCTGATTTGCCCAAACGGTCCACTGTGGATCGCTTCTGCCTTAACCAGCTCTTGATTTAGGTAATTGTACGTTAAATTAAAAAAAAATTAAATAACATAGAATGTGGAAATTTAAAAACTTTAAATTAAATTTGTTATATGCTTTACCTGGACCGCCAAGCAGTTTGCTGTTGTGGGATGCTATCACTTCGGTAACTTCTCGGCAATATCCATACCAATCTATAATTGTTTCTGGAGACATGCTTTTAAGGTTTTTACCTGCTCGCCATGCTTGCAGTTCGCGCAAGAAGAGTGTGACTTTCCTTCTTGTCACGAATGCGAAGACAATGGCCAGCAGGTCACCGCAAGAAATTTTCATCCCTTCCAGAAATGTGTTTTTGGTTGGATTCACCTTAAAATGTAAATGTTTTTTATTAATATAAACATACTACATACATTTATAAATAAAAACAAAGTAATAATAATAGTAATAAATGAACTATTTTATATAAACACTGTAAAAAAAGGTACTTAAAATTGAGTTCCTGGACCTACACGTTTTTCTTAAATTATAATTGCATCGTAAAGGAGCGATGACGTACCCAAATTTAAGTAATTGTACTTTCTCAATACTAAGCAATGTGATAAAATATTGCTAATCTCAGCTCAGCTTATGCTCAAGCGATCTCAATAAAACCTGACAAATTTAAAATAGTTGTTTAAAATATGGTTTTCCATATAATTTAATGTCGATTTCTGAAATAGAAACTGAAATATTACAACTCAATATCTTACTTCTCATTCTTTTGGCACAAATTTTTTAATATTTCTTCTGCTAATAACGTCTTTAAGTCGCCTTCGTAGTTTAACGGATAAAGCACTGGACTGCGGTGCCTGAGGATGCTGCCTATAGGCAAGCAACTTCTCTTTCTTTCTCTTTGTACTCATTTTTGAGTACAGGTTTTTCAAAAATGGAATTTATGTATTCGGATTTTTGATAGTTGTGTCCAACAGTGCCGTCACACAATATTTTTTTTTTGGGGCGGGGGGCGGGGGGTTGAGACAAGAGATTTCCCAACTTAACGATTCGAAATTCCTAACTCAACATTGCAAAAAATTTCCAGTTCCAAGTCACCGACATTTTTCATCTTTTTTATAAATTAAGTAGAATTAAAAGCTTAAAATAAACAGTAGAAAGCTACGATACATGTCTTTATATTGTTTTAATTAATTTCATTTATTGCAGAATACTTTATTTGAAAATAATTCATGTATGAAGATAATTTGTAATTTTCCTGACAGAAAACTTTACATTAATTGAGAATTTAATGCAAAAAGCCTATATGAGTTACACTTAAATGAACCTTAACTTTTAACTAAAAAAAATGTGAAGAATTAATTTTCATTTAAGTAAACAGGAAGGAATACGTTGTCAGATGAATATCGAAACAGCAACAGTTATCATTGCACTACTATTACGGTGGATATTTTATCAAATAAGGGGGGTTAACAAATACAGCTATGTTCTGAAAATGGTAACGTGATCTGTAAATAGTGGGAGTCAAAGGAACTCGACAGTTGTGCCAACCCAATAGCCATTGCTATAATCTTAACATAAAACATAAATAAAATTATATTCAAAAACAAAAAGTACCTACATACACCAATATGACCATATTTATCAAGTAGTAATTAAATTCTAAATTTTCTAAATTAATAACCATTTTAATTCTAAATTAATCAATGCAGGAAAATTGGAATTTAAATTATTATAAATAAATTCAATAAACTTAAAAGTATTCAAAGAGTGAGAGTCCTGAGAAGTTAATCTTAAAACGAAACACATATCGCATAAAATTAGGTAAAGAGAATAGGTACTAAAAGATGCGTATTTATTATACTTGTTAAATTTCTTGAATACAAAATTAAATTTAAATAATCTAGTCTAACGTAGATATTTTTTGGGTAAGAAAAGAATATGTGCAAAAAGAATGTGTACAAATATTTATAAAAATAAAAATATAATATAGAGCTAAAAGTTTCGTGAATAATCGACAATTAATTACTCTTAAATTTAGCGCTTACCATTCCGTGGCATTCATTTTCCTTTCTGTATTTATGCACGCAAACGAACTTGAATCGCAGTTTCTTCTTACTATCGTTCACGGCCCTCATATCCGATCCACACCTTGGACAATCAGGTGCTTCATCCCTGGAGGGCACTAAACCTACTTCTGGATGCATGAGAAATGCAATTGCCGTATCCTCTTGGCCAATTATTTTCTCCCATGTCAAAATGCATATATTAACTAGAAGCGGGTGCATTTTCTGTTAAAAAAAATAATAATAAGCATCTCCCAGCGAAAAATAATAAATTAAACATATGTAATGAATAACATGCATTAAAACTTGGTTTGAGATATGGATAAAACAAACACATTAAATGTACAAGAATTTCTTAAGAACAAAAAATAAGCCAGTTAAACCCCAAAATAGAATTATTGAAAACCAAGCCGTATTCTAACTGCTACACATTTCATTATATGCATATGTTTCTAAAAGGTTATTTTAAATAAATTTTGTTAAAACGACAAATTATAATTTTTTTTAATTCTTCAGATTCCGGAGTTCCGGAATTAGTTCAAAACAGAAAAAAAAATTGTCGAATAAAAATTCGATATAATAAGTTTCAAAATTATGATGCATTCAGAAATAAAAGTAATTCACTGAAAGGACTGTATGTACCGCGTGAGGCGTTAACCAACTAAAAAATAAAAAATAAAGCAAACTATTATTCTAAATTGACAAGACTAAAAGCTTGGGCACTCCAGTAAATGGCTTTAGAATTTTATAGCCAAACGCTTGGTTTTTATAAAAGGAGTGTCAATCATTTCCACCACAAATGTTTGCTTAATGAAAACACTTTTCTCATTGACACTTTTTAAATATTTATTTAATTTATTTTCTGGAATATGAATAAAATACTTTCTTAAATATTTAATAAAATACTTAACTTAAAAAATTAGCGAAAAATCACTTACGTTTAGACAAGTAGTACACGGTTAAATCGCACAAGTGACTTGGACACAACCTGCTTGAGGCGTTAACCAACTAAAAAATAAAAAATAAAGCAAACTATTATTCTAAATTGACAAGACTAAAAGCTTGGGCGCTCCAGTAAATGGCTTTAGAATTTTATAGCCAAACGCTTGGTTTTTATAAAAGGAGTGTCAATCATTTCCACCACAAATGTTTGCTTAATGAAAACACTTTTCTCATTGACACTTTTTAAATATTTATTTAATTTATTTTCTGGAATATGAATAAAATAGTTTCTTAAGAAGCTAAGGATCATTTATAAAGGAACGTGTAAAGTATTCAAACCTCGAGATTTTTGCACAAATAAACTTTGTCCTTAGCTTAAAGTACATGGCAAAGATAATTAATAATAAAATTTTAATTAATAAATAATTATTAAACGTTTTTAAGTTAAGTTAAATTTAACATCTAAAATAAACCGATCAATCGATAAGCTGTCGATGGTTATTTTAAACAAAGGTTTTTACTTTAAAAAAATTTAAATTGCTTACTTTTGTAAATTGCCTGTTTGTTCTCTTTACATAAATTGCGCTATACTTACTATTAAATAAACTTTCTTAACAAAAAATTAAGTACTTCATGTTCATTTTTAACTACTTAGCTTAACATAGAACACTGCAGACTGAAGCTGCTAAGTCTTAAAAGCAAAGGCTCTGAAGTAAGAATGTAGGAGAAAGTAAAAAAACAGTGGTATATATAGTTTTTCCTGGTCGACCAGTCTATTCTTTAATAGAGACCCTCATTTTCAACGGCTGTTTGCTTCTTTAAGAACCGGCCAAAAGAAGATATATACTGATCTTACTACATGTGGTGTGTTGAAGTTTATTGTTCACTTAAAAGTACGGTTTATATTGGTAACTTTTGTTCACATTGGGTAGTTAACAACAGATGTCGCTTAAGTTCAATTGAAATGTATGTTCCAATTGTAATCCTTTCTTCTCCTGGGTTGTGGATCTGCTAATAGCAGACAATGAAAATAAGTCTTTTCAACATCTTCTCTGAACGAATGCTATGAACAGGACAAAGGACTTTTTTCACAATGCCCCCCCTCCTCTCCCTCGGAGATCTGCTTGAGAAGCTTCACAGCACAGGTGAAGATGGGTTGCCGCTTTCAGGGATTGTTTTAATGGGCAGTCTCGTGGCTTAAGTGGGAAGTCATAAACTACAAAAAGCCTGTCATAAATTTGAAATGAAAATTGAGAAATTTAACCAAGTTGATTTTAATAAATTAAAAAATAATATAAGGGGAGTTGGTAACCTACATACATGTAATGTTAAAAGGACGCATTTTATGTACCTTTTTATAAGAAAGTAATAAATATATATATATGCCCAATTGTTTTCTCAGAGTATGTCTTCCCAATTGTCTTCTCTTTTCTATTAAGGAGATAGCTCATCGGGTGGGGAGAGGGTCATTATAAGTAGTCTCTAAAAAGTATAATTTTTTAAAAAAAATTTACGTACAAATTGAATTATTTAACATTAATTTTATACTTATTTCAACGCTTTGAAATCGGCGTTAAAATTAAGGTTTGGTTTTTGTAAATTGGCGCCAACTTCAAAAAGTTGTAATAAGTATAAAATTAATGTTAAATCATTCAATTTCTTCAAATTGTACGTAAAATTAAAAATTATTTTATACTTTTTAGCGCATTTTTCTTAAAGTCGGTTTTCCTTTTTCAGAGAAGATGATTTCATTTGTCCCTTTTTAGTTTTTAATTTAGCAGGAGGCATCCGTTTTGCTATTTCGTCAAACAATTGAAGTTGTTGCTCACATTTTCCCACGTCCCGGATTCGGTTTAATAAATGTCGTAGGGTAAATAAAACATATTGTTCCAACAATGTATATTGTAAATCTCTGTATATTGACTCTCAAGGGAATCAAGCTATATGCATGCTTGCAACTTTGCACACGAATAAACACGACACTTTAGAGTAAATGGGGTAACATTTTAATGAATTTTGGTACATTCTATGCACCTCATTTACAATGTGAAGTCTCGATGCTGTAGTTATAAAAATACCTTTGTTTTACTTTTAATTAAACAGTAAAAAAAGCCAACATACTATTGCCGTTTTAATAACATTCAAATAATTATTTACATTAAAGTAATATTTAACGAATAACATAAAAAAAATTATAGAGTTTTAGTTTCGCAGCCAATCAGTTTAGTGTCGAAGTCAAAAAACATTCTTCATTTCACTATCACTTTATTAGTCAACACAAATTAATTCACGTTTAAACGAATACAAACACAAATTAATTCACAATTACACGCATACGAATTTCACTGCACCATAAATAAGTAAACTAATAATAAATTAATAAATAAACTAATAATAAAATAATAATGCAATAGCTGTTTTCAAGTTAAGTCCTGCAGGGTCAAAAAGTCAGCGTCGATAAACATATTAGGGCTTGTGTAAACACGAATTGTACCCAAGGTCGTACGCAGTCGTATCCACTGTTTGTATTTATTTGAAGTATAATCACTGTAGAATAATGGAATGATGTCCATTTTTTGGACAACTTTGTACATTTTTAGATACGGCCAAAAATAAAATTTAAACTGTATCCAGTCATTACCGCACATTTCGACCCCACTTTCCCCTTTATTTGTTGATTTGAACTTGATGTGGATGGTCGAAACAGAAAATTGAAACTATTAAAATAGCAGCTGGAACAGTAGTGTAATGTTTTCTTTCGAATTTAATATATATATATATATATATATATATATATATATATATATATATATATATATATATATATATATATATATATATATATATATATATATATATATATATATATATATAAAAATATTTAATAATCAGCAGTTGATTAATGGTAATAGCCTCTCCTATGAACTTCAAACCTATCTCGTAGTTTATTAGTGTTACTTTTTCGACAATAATATTTTTTTTTTCTGATTCTTTTGTAGATTACATATTGAAAATTAATTATACCATGTTTTGGAAGCCAAATTTGAAACATAAAAATTTAAGCCATGTCGACATTTTTTTACATTAGTCGTCCCATTGTACGTCGGTTTGTTTAAAAAACGATTAAATCAATGTTATCTCGTGTTTTTATACTTCTGTTTTACTGTACATTTAAGACTTTAATAATGTAAATTGCATGGTGATTGCAACTAAGGACAAAAATATATTTTAACGAGGTTTACGTTGGCGACCAATCTTTTCTTCTTCTGTGTATAATTTGCTAAAATGACGTTTCACGTAACATTCATCTGTCCGTGATCCGCCATTGCTACACCAATTTTTTTTATTATTACTTTGATGAAAGATGTAAATAGTAATTTTATTTGCTATTACAAGCACATCTTATAACAAAATAAGAATTATAACCATGGACTCGCCTAAATAATTTCTAACCAATATTACCGTGAACAAACCCCCCCCCCCCCCCCCCAACTTTCGTTCCTTCTTGACTTCTTATTTAACCTCAACTACCACATTTAAAAGTCGATAATGAAATCTTGTTGGTATACACATTGTAAACATATGTCTTTTATTATTATCTACCGCGGTTTTGGACCAAAACTTTACTTTCCAAAGCGTGAAAGAAACTGGAGGATCGCTAGATGATCTTTTGTGTGTGGTTACACAAAAGATCATCACTCAACCTTCGCCAACCATTATCACACCGTCTGTGCTGCAGTGAATAGACGCGGCGTACTTTGTTATAGCGAACAGATGTGTAAAACATTGTTAACACAAGTGAACATAAGAAAGTCCGTGTTGTATAAGCTCTCTGACTTGCATAGTAGGGAATTTTGCAAGTGTAAATCAAGATATTTAGAACTACCTGTATACAGTAATAGAACAGAAAAATATTATATGTAATTACATAAAGCGAAATAGTTATTTAATTTCTATAATTAACGAAATCTTGAATTGCATTTCTCTATTTTTTAAAAGCTCTAATTTTCTTATTAAAATATAAGTTTATAAGATAAAAATAGATGTTTTAAACAAAAGTAGGGCAATAAACTGTCATATCTAAGCCTAGTGGTTTGATATCAACTTAATTCTCGTCTAGTGTCTAAACTACAGAAAAAAAAATTGTAAATAAAATGTTTGCTGAAAATTACTTGCAAGATAATCTTGTAATGAATTTTTTTTGTATAATTGATTCATAGAGAAATAATTACAAAAAACTGTTTTCGAACCCCATTTTCCCACGATGACAGCCAATGCCGAGGTGGTGCAGGGGTACAAAATTAATACAACAGTTTTTAGAATAGAATAAATTGTTTCCAGCTTTCTCGGATTTTTTTTTAAAATCGACCCTTTTTTAATGCTTTGCGGCAGGGGTGCCCATAGGGGAGGATCATGGCGCAAGTTGCGCCATCAGAATTTTTGGGGGGGATTTTTTTTCATTGCTTTATTATTATTTAATTTTTAGGGGGAAATGTTTTGGGCAAAAAATAATTTTGCATACATAATATGTCTGCAGTCACTGGAATTTCCAGCCATTTCAAGAAACGCCTCTTCGGCACAAAAACTGACGAAATTGTAAAAAAATTCTCTTGCTTGAAAATGCATATTTTTATTCTGTTAAAACTAAATGCCATTTTAGAAATATCTACAAAATAAATTACAAAAATTATCTGATTAATGGCTATGGAAGAATCTTAGGGTTGTGCGGCGCATGCCACCGCACAAGACCCCCCGCTTTTTTTTCTTTTCTTTTTTTTGGGGGGAGGGGGTTCAGTAAAAAAACCGAGAAAAGTACTTTAGAGAAAAAAATCATTTTTTAAAACTCCATTGGGACTCCATTTTTTTAATATGTGTTACTCATATGTATATCTAGGACATACACGTTTACTGATCTTTGTACGGTTCATACATTCAGACTATACACTTCAGTGCTGAGATTTAAATTAAAAAACTCTGTGAGGCAATAACTTTTCCGTTAGGAAGAAGGAATGTAAAAATAATAATAAATATGAAGATTGCTATAAACTCCAAACTGCAACAAAAACGGGAAAAAAACGGAGACTTTAACAAAGTTTTAATTCTTTCGTTTGTTAATATGGCAATTTTTTTTTTTTTTTTAAACTGCTGTGATGGAAGCATAAACTGTTTCCGCATCTCAATAACACTTAAATGTAAATTACGATTTTTATATACAACTCCACAACAAACTAATTACTTTCATACGTTTGTTCACTAATAAGCTTTAGTTGTAGCGATTAGGGGGGAAGCCCCCCCCCCCTCCCACACTTTTTTTGGATGTTGCCCTCAACTTTTTTAATTTAAACTTAAAAAGATATATATAGTAAATTTTGTTACTGAATTGACGACTAGCGCTTCGAAGTTGCGATGGCTTCCTATGAGGCGGGCGAATCCATTTAAATCATGGGTGATTGCGCAGTTGAGGCTCAACCACGGAGTCCGCGATGTTTGAAAGATAAAATGTAAACAAACAATTGTGCACTCGTTTTAGATGTATCAGAAGGTGGTCTTGGAAGTTAATATTCACATATGTAATATTTGTATATATTATCGATTTATGTTACAATGTTATTTTGATTTAATGCCGAATGCAAGAATTTTGAAACTTTTACTTATATATGCCCATTAAAAGGTAATCAGGGTAATTTTGTCCAAATTAACAAAGGAAATGACAAATATTTTAAATGCGTTGTTAATGGATGTTTTTAATAAAGATTTAACAAAGGGAAATTAAACTTGTATTTTTTTTTCATGTTTCACTGATAAAATAAATTTATATTTATAAATAAAGTTTCATATTTTGTGTATTTGATGCCTACAATATTTTTTTTAACACTTTGCATAAACACTTTTACACAAGCAATCAATTTATCTCACAATATTAAGAGATATTTTCTAATAGATTAATTCAACCTTATAATATTATTTCAGTAATTTACCAATTTGGCCTTGACATAAAACTTAAAATATATGTATTTCTTTTAAAAAAATTTCAATGCTAAAAATTGTTTTTGAATAAGTATAATTTGCATATTGTTAAAGACAAACTTTACATTAGTATAATTTCTAGAACAAGTCTTAAGTTAGAAGGAGTATAATTTTACGACATTAAAAAAAGCCTGAGAAATAACAAAATATGGCGGAGAAATTTAATTTGAAAGCCCATAAGTCTAAAACGCGTGTAATTCACGAACAGAATTGGCGAAACAGAATAAAACATGAAATGCCATCAATAAAATATCGCTGAAATCAATTGAAAACCGATACATCTAAAACGAGTGTACATTTGTTTGTTTACATTTTATCTTTCAAGCATCGCGGCTACTCTACCAGTTGAGCTCAACTGCGCAAACACCCATGGTTTAAATGGATTCGCCCGCCTCATAGGAAGCCATCGCAACTTCGAAGCGCTAGTGAATTGACGAACTAAAGAAAATTTCGTACCCCACCCCCTCCTAATTTTTTCAGGTGCTTATATTACACATTTACAATCGATTTTATTTTCTCGTATTATCTTGGTATCTTCTGCCAGCACACAGACAGCTAACAGACATTTAGGAGCCGCGACATTTTAGGCAATGCGTGCAACTCATCGTTCAAAAAAAGAAAAACAAAAAAAAGAAAAAGGAAGTAGGCACGACCATAGGTCTCGATTTTTTAGCGGGAAACATATTGGCGCCGATATTTGTCTAATATTATGAAAGCCAAACTGAACTTTTAGAACCCCCGCTACTGAGCGTAGGTAGTTTTATTATATTTGAGTTTCGTCTTGGCGTCGAATTAGTTTAAATAATTTCAATGGTGTTACAATAAAAGAACGGATAATATATTTTAGTCAGCAAGGACGAATGTTTTTTGTGAACATGCAGTTTAAATGTGGAGCAAACCTGCAAATATTTAAATTGTAAAAAAAAAAAACTAAATGAAAAGTATTTTCTGAGTTTGATAAACTGTACCGGTAAGTGGATAAATATCATACGGCATTTTTAAATTAAATTTTAATTTTTAAAAGATTTCTTAAAATTCGACAAAATAAAGTTTTTGCATTTAATAGTCATATTTAAAATAACCAAAAATAAGAGTAGAAGGTCACGAGTGATTTTAAACAAAACCAATAACGTTAAGTATTTTGCAGGAATTTCCTTGAGAATTTTTTTTTATCATTGTGTTTACCTGTCTATTTTGTTGGGGTTTAATAGATGTTTTTTTTTAAATAAAACTTTCACAAGTTTATTCATTACTTATAATCTGTACTTTAGTTCATGATGACATCTCTAATCGTTAAGACATGAATTTTCACACTTTTTCATAAATATTTCTGTTTGACCATATATGTAGTTGTGTTTTATATATACCAGTTTTGTTTATACCATTAGGTAAGAGAAAGTATACTTAACCAGTAAAAAACAGATATTCTAAGGCCCATTCTACACGGACGCTATTTACGCCGCGTTGCATTTTGCAGAAGCTTCTGATTGGTGCATTCAAACCATGTAGTGGACCAATCGCAGAGTTATCGCAAAAGCTAACGTGCGCAATTAACGTCCGTGTAGAATGGGGACATTATTAAAGCGCAATAGCTTTTGTAGATGGCCCTGTGATTGGGGAATACAAACTATGTGGTTTACATATACACTCGTAGAACCATTTGTATCTAACGCGTGTAAATAACATCAATTTTATTTCTTTGATGTCATGATGTGTTTTTTAAAAAAGCTGTTTTTTATATTTCAGTCAGAAAACTTTTCTTTCTTATATATAAAGTATTTAAGCATTTTCAGTGGCATTAGTGGTAAGAGGCAATTGTTTCTGAGCATTTAGGGTAAAACCTATTTACATCATGTGTTTCTGCTAATTAGAGTAATTTTGCATATATCACTGACAAATGTAATAACATATAATATTGTAGGTAGTTATTTTAGTCTAAATGGAGCGATTGCAAGGGTTTTTCTGAAATTGAACAATCGGAGATTACCGTCAGCATTTCTACAGTAACTGTTTTAGGTGTTTAAAAAATTTAATTCCAAAACCGGGATTTAAAAATTTTAAAATATACATTTGTAAATTATATTTTCTGGTGGAATTGAAATCAAAACCATAGACAAATCGAAGACATTTTGTAGAAAACACCAGATTTTTAGACCATAACAATGCTGCGGTTCTTAAACCGAACTCGATCGATTCTTAGCGGATAGACAATAACAAGTTCTATGGAATTTATTATGAATTAATTAATAAATTTCTGAAATTACAATTTTATTCGAAAAAATTATGTTATCCGAACCTCCGACCATATATTTTACCTACGAACATGACTTTAAGCACTATTTGTTTGTATCAATGAAACGTTATAAGGAGATGCGGAGAGGAAGTTTAATGCAATATATAAGTTTCATACATATAAGTTAATGTATAACCAAATTTAAATCTTGATTTTATCTCTAACTGATTTATAAAATGCGAAATGTGGAGCTTTGTGTGGATTCAGTAGAAAATTTTAGATTCTAATAAAGTTATATGTATTAAATTTGATAAGGCATAGATTTTTTTTTGAGGGGGGGGGGGGATTTGCGCCATTGAGCTTGGGGGGGATGGGCACCCCTGCTTTGACTGGAAAAAATCATCGACCCTACCACAAATACAACATAATTTTTATTACAATTTAAGGACATTTATTTGTCAAAGGAAAAGTATAACTGTTCTGTAAACACTTTATCAGTAGTATTTTTGATGAACGTACACTGGTCTCCACTCGATTCCTAGAAAAGACCAGAGTCATTTCTGCCATTTCCTGTCCTTTTCCCAAAACCACAATTAGTTGGGTCTCGCAAGTCACAATACCTTCAGGCGATTTTTAAGAGGAACCAAGAGCCACCAAGGATACTATTCTAAGAAAAATTCCCTCCTTTCACCCGGGGTAATAAAAAAGAGGGAGTGAAGACAAAGCCAGGCGGTCTCCTTTACATTATCGAATTTCGACGCCAATTGAACTGGCAACTTAGTCAAGCGGAATCGGAATTCCCACAGCCAGGACCGTCGTACCGGAAGGGGGGGGGGGGTAGGACAATAATCTGGAATCCCTGAAATTTGGGAATTCTAAAAACCCCCGAGTTGGAAAATTATGACTGCAAATCATTATCAATTGAAAGCTAGGGAAGATTAGCAATTGCCCAACTTGTAAGATTACATTTAAATTAGACCTTAGAACGGACACTGCATTGGAACAAATCAATACTTGTGAGAGAAGTGTTTATACTACCTAAAATATATATTAAAAAAGGATGAAAAATGTCGATAAGTAGGAACTGCGAACTTTCAGCACTGTTGAGTTGGGGATTCCGAATCGCTAAGTTGGAAAATTTCTTATTTCACCCCCCCCCCCCCCCCCCCCCCCCCCGAAATATCTTTTGTGTAACAGCTCTGCCCATTGCATTTATATTGCATTATAATAGTTCCCTTCAGATGCTATTAGATAAGCCCACGGCCTTTGGGGATTTGGAGCCTTTGGATAAATTATCTACTATCGTGTAAAAAAAGATAGCCGCATCAATCAGGTTTTAGTCATTTATTCACTCTCCCGAGTGAATTATACCGCGCGGAGAGGGGGTGAAAATGTTTCCACGAGAGGGGGGGGGGGGGGGCAAATGTTCTGACGGTATATGGGGGCTGCATCAACGCCATTTCTTTTTTTTTGCCTTCGAGGAGAACAAAAAGAGATGGAATATCCGGTGAAACTTTTTTTTAATGCGGTAACAGCTAGTTAAATGCGCGTAACAGTGTGCAATCGCGGGTAACAGCTAGTAAAAATATAAATTAATAAAATGCAGTCGTTTTTTCAATTTTCCCAAGGCCGTTTTCAGGTGTTATCCCGCCGCTGAAGAAGAGGGCGAAAAAAATCAACAGACAATACTCTGTACTAAAGCAACACGATTATTTCCTTTGTCGTTTTAGAAGATAGGGAACTGTGATCTATGCACGTGCGACCACATGTGCGACACAATACAATTGTATTTGGTTACAAGTGGGTTAAGTGGCATTTTCCCTTTATGCTTTTGACAAAGAGAACTGAGTGAAAATAGGAAAAAGTAACACGTGTGAAGCTGGTGTTGCTCTATGTGTGAATACTGAAACTTCTTTTAAAATGTATTTATTCCAACAATAATTTGTAATATGTACCGTGCTATTTTAGGTAATGAAACTTTTTTTTTTGCGTTACTTTTAATATTACGATACGAAGTAGCGGCCACATAGCATCTTTTCACATCAATAACTAAGATAGTTTGCTTTTATTTGCTGTTGACCAGGGATAAAAAAAATACAATAAAATTAAAGTTTTATTTATGCATTTATAATTAATGCATGCATTATTTATCGTTTTATGTTAAGCATTTATAATTTAGCAGTAATTGGGTTACATTTTGACAATTCAACTAATATTAAAATGAATATTTAATTATGAAATAGTAATACTAATAGCATTAAAAGCATCTTTGTATGGGGCTGTAAAAAAGGCTGTCCATAAAGAAAACTATGCGATATCGATGTATTTTTCGTAAAGTAATTTAAAGAGATCACTTTATAATGTTGTTATTTTACTAATACGCCAGAGGGTTAAAACTATGCCGACCCCCATTTCTTGATGCTTTGTATCAATGTGTAGCAGTAATCTCCATTATCATTAAACTTGGCCACATTTTAGATTTCTACTTTTTATGGCCAGCACTTCCTGTGTAGCCTTTTTACAGAAATGTGTTTGATGGGATTTACTTTTTTGTAAGTGTTCTATTTTATTTATTGCCGCCATGACATTTAAGGAATTTTAATACACCTTTTGTCACTACCCACCTTTCTCCCGATGGTTAAATGGTTGTTACAAAAATCTGCCCCCTTTTAATTTGACAAATTTGGTTACTCTAGCAGCACTAGAAAAATCATTTTACGTTTCTTTTCCTATCGTATAAAACTACGAACAAACGAATGCGATTTCAGCAGAACAACATCATTCATGATGTAAAAATATTTCACGGATAAAAAGTGATAATAACTAATTATTGAAAGCTACCATTCTGCATTTCTAATATGGGATTGAATGGAACACTTATATAAAAGTAATAACATATTTTTTCTGTTAATGTACACTTATGTTTTATAACATCTAAAACTATTAAATATAAAAGAACATATTAATTAAAAAGTAATTACACTTTGTTTAGTATTTATATTTATTTAGAACACATATTATTATCTGTCTTTCAACGTGAAAAGCCATCGGAACTTCAAGGCTATGAAAAATATATATGCGAATGAATAGTTCTGTATATATTTTTTCTCACAAATTTACATAAATTAGTTAAAATATTAAAATTAACTGCTATTTTGACTGTCTTGGCAGAGTTATATATCAAAATTAAATATCTCAATTTCAAAAAAAGTACATCCTTATACATTCCTTACCAGTATTTTTACTTATTCACTTTTAAGGGGAATTAATTAGTGGACTGGAGCGGACTTAAAACTAAGTATTTTTGTAATATAAATTGAAATGCAAATTTGATATTTTCTTTTTGAACATATATAAATTAAAGTTACAAAAGTCAAATTGCAACATTTTCGATAAAGAAAAAAAGTATATGAGCGTAAAAGTTTTTTAAGGTTTACTGCTCAAATTAAATTTTTTTAGATATGTATACTTTCGTAGTCGCTTGTTTGCTTTGCTTGTAAAAAATCAGGTTGCTAGTTAATACAATTTCTAACGCCCTGAAGTAAAAAAGATAAACACAAAGGAACGCGCAGTCCTCTGGGGATATACACTGTAACACTAACCATGCGCATGCCACCTGGACTAATTGAAAACCGCTCCGATTGGAACAGTTTGGAAGAGATGTCATTTGTTGCACAATTGTTGTTATTTGTTGCACAACAACGTCGCACAATTAGTATGGGTGTTGAAGTGTGAGGGAAACGCTGAGACTTAGTTTCCATTGTGTGACCAGATTAAATCAAAATTTAGAGATTGTAATGGCAATTGTTGCAAGAAAACCTCATGGAAAAATCAATACTTTGCTTTTACACCTACCTCTGTTAACAATGACCATGCATAATAACTATTTCAATATTATGCAATATAAACCTTTAAATACAATTTATTAGTTTCGAGACTTCAACTCTTTTCGGCAGTTTATGTGAGTAATCGAATTAATCTGGTCATTCGTAAATTTGAATTATTTAGAAAAGTATTTTACAAAAAAAAAAATTAACTCCTTGGATATATTTCAAATATATATTCAAAATCAAAACAATTCAAACTCTTATCTATTTTCATACAATTAAGCAGAAGAATTGAATCATCAGTTTAAAATATTGAATTTTATGGATAATTCAACATAAAGATAGTAAAAGATTTAACCAAACTTTATAAAATTTTATAGAGTTATTAAATAGATAATATGAAATAACTTTTTTTAAAAGAAAAAACACATATGGCCAAAATAACTTCAAATTGTATAAAGTATAACGAAAACTTTATTAAAAAATATTTTGAAAATTATAATTCCATCAAAAAATAGGAAAAGCCCTTTTGATTGGATAAGATGTGCTGAAGATTCCACTTCATCAATTGTCGTTCAATGTAGAATGGAACCAAGGAGTTGATCTAAGAGAAAAAGATAATGTGAATAAAATTGCATAACATTATGAAATAGTAAATTAAGTGATAATAGCCACTTTATATTTTATATCGTGGCTGGTTATCCCCCCCCCCCTCAACAATTCCTCATTAAACAATCTTCCGCATAAAATATCTTCGAGGTTGGCAGTTTTGTTTCACATTTCTAAAAAAAAGCAGAAACAGGAAAAAATACTTATTATAAAAAAAACTTGATTAAAGTTAGTTTATTTAAATAACTTAACTTAATTTGAAATAAAATATTTATTTTTTATCCTTAGTTTGTTCAAAATATATCAAAACATTTATATAAAATGCTTCCGCGTGCCACTCGCGGCAACAGGGACGGATCAATGAATTATTGTAACACTACCGAACACGATTTTGTCGCCCTTATATTTATAAATAAATTTTAAGTCAATTTTCCAATTTGGGTAATAATTTTTTTAATAATTGAATCTCATATTGGTTTCACTAAGCTGCAAACTTTTGGGGAAATTACTGCACTGCATGGTCAGTTTTCAGTAAAATCTTTAATGTTTACAAATAAATTTAGAAAATCGTTAGCTTTGTTTTAATAATTCTAAAATCGGATGCGGCTGTGTCGGAGAACGGCCAGAAGGGTTTTACCTGAAACATTTAAACATATTATATAAATAGGATTGTACAGAGGGAGGATAAAGAAGCTATTCCGTTTGACTCCTTTGATCCCCACCCATCCTCGTTCGTGCTTTGCTTTATTCAAGAATTTTCACGTATTGGTACCTCAATTGAAAGAGACCAAATTCATGTCAATCGTGTTATTATTATTTTTAACGGAGTTAAGGTGTCGAAATGGATCACAATAAAAGTGTTTGGTGTTTTTAGCCTGATATGCCCTCTATAGTGATTTTAAAGACGTTTCATGCCAAAAAGCAAATTTATCTAGAAACAATGTTTTCTTTATCCCATATTAACAAAGGAAATAAAATAAAAATTCTAGTCTTCTGCCTCGTTCAAGATGGAAATGAATATCTATAAAGCTTTTTGAAAGAAGCTAGTATAAAAGTCCATTGTTAAACACTCCCTCCCTCAGTACAGAATTGGCGCCTTTAAAACAGGATATTCCCCTTCTATGTGAATAGTGATAAAGCCCAGGTCTGCCAGAATGAAATTTCAAAAAATTGCCAAATCACTTAACGAATGTCGCCAATTTCCGCAAAAATAATAAAGTATAATTTAAAAAAATATTTAAATTATTTATAAATATATCTGAAAATATATTTAAAAATACTCTTGATACTTTTAAATAATGCTTTAAAAAAATAGCAGATATAACCGGTCAATAGTTTAAAAATATTGCCAAATTAACAATTCTTTGCCAAAGTTGCCAGCCTTCTCCAACATTGGGGGACACATGTGGTTAACAGGGGACATTATCTCTCCCTTCTTTTCCTGGAAGCGGATTTCTATGAATAGAAGGAATGTTGCTATGTAGACGCGGGGGGCTAGCTGCGACCCTCCGTGGATGCAACCGGTTCCAACCCCCCCCCCCCCCCATCACCGCAGAAAGCTGATCACTTTTTGAAACACCCCAGCAACAACAAAAAAAGCAGGTACAGAAAGAAGTTTAATACAAATAAGATAAGATTAAAATAGTAATTTACAATTATTGACTTTATTCAGTGGATTACAAATTTAAATGACAAGCTTATTTTGTATTTTTTTATCATTTGAATTTTCAAAAATCTATTTCTCAATATAATGGTTTTTGTTACTATTTATTCTGTCTTTAGGGAAATGAAGTCAAAATTGTAATAAAGATCAGATAAGATGAGTGAAATAAAAGTTATTTAAATTAAGTTAACATCTTTGTCTGATAATAGAGTGACATTGTTTTTCTGCAAAATTGCATGTTGTTGCACTCATTTGCAACAAATATCTTCAATTTTATTTAAGTTTGAGATTTTTATATTTAATTTATTCATTAATTGAATAAACTTTTCCTAAAGTATGAAGTAAAAATGTAATTAGGATTTTTCGTTAAAAATATAATTTTGCTAAATTGAAGTATTCTTGTTACACTTCTTCAATCATTTAAAAAATATTTATTCCAATTTGTTAAAAATTATCTGAAAATAAATAGTCTAGTATTTCTTTTGAAACTTGTTCCTTACCTTAAAGAACTTATACTCTTATGGATCATTGCTTAAGCTAGGGTTACTTTTATATAAAATACTAAAAGAAATTCTATTTGCTATAATAGAACTTCAATTAAATTTAAATAATAAATGGTTAAACACATTGACTTTATGCTAAAATGTTCATGAACAAAAACTAAAATTATTTTTGAGGTAATAATGGAAAATTAAACATTTTTATGTACAAAATCAAATTTTTATACCTATGAGTAATGAAACAATTACAAATGTATAACGATCTTAAATTTGCTTAGATTGCTGAAGTATTTTTTTTCCCTAAGAGAAACTGTAAGTGTATATTTGCTATGTCTGCTATTTTTTTTTCTTTTCTTAATTAACTGTTTTTGAAAAAGGCCAGTTCCTCTTTTTTGTGCTACATTGTGTCAAGAATTAAGAAATATAAAACTATTTTTCTTTTAAATTTCTTCAATAGACTATTTTTATTTTAATTTAAATATACTGTGATGCAATGAAAGAGTGTCCTCATTGATTTAAAATAAATAAATAAAACAAAACTATAAATTTATTTATAATATACAAAGGATATTAATGGAATGAGGTATTGTAATTTTGTTTTAGAAGAATATTACATATTAGTCAAAGATATTTTTTTGATATCTTTTGCATGCAAGTGTTCTTATATGAACGACCATTAACATCGCATAAAGCCATACTCACAATGCAAAATATTAAACATTTAAATTGTTTAAGAGAGAGGCATTGGAAAGTTCCTTTTTGTAATATATACAAAAATCACAATGAATATAATATAATATAATATTCATAAATATAATATTTTTTAAATATTTTTTTTGGAGCAAATCACGTGCGGGCAGGGACCGACTTACAAGGTTAGGGGCCCAGGGCAAAAGAAAATTAGGGGCCCCCTCGACATACCTCAAAATAAAACTGCTAAATTTATATGTATAAGCACACAATGCAACATGACGTAATCAATAAGTTTTATGCAAATGTAAATACAGCTGATTTTTTTTTTAAACTACTAAATTTTTTTCTTCTGAGAATTTGAATTAACATTAATGATCTCTCAATACTTCAACAGGGTTTCTTCATACATTTCCGGTTCTGTTTATGGCCTTGGTCACATGAATTGAATTTTGTAAGTGATCCAATGGGCAGTTTTTTGGACAAACGCGATGCAAAAAATGACAAACATTTGAATGTGCAAAAAAAAGTTAAATTGATTCGATTTAATAAAAAAGCAGAAGTTTTGCAAAAAAATTAACAATTGTATTATAAAATGTTGATTAAACTAAATTTATTAGATTAAAAAAAATTCTTTAGTAAATTTATTTTTAACTTTTAGCTTTAAATCATTTTTAGGGGCCCCCTTAAAATGGGGGCCCTGGGCAAGTGCCCCGAATGCCCTGCCGTAAATCAGTCTCTGCGTGCGGGGCGACGATGGGGGACCGCGGCGTCATACGAAACAGCTTGTTTATCTTCTTTATGTTAGCGACCAATCATCTTATCAATACAATCAGTTGAAATGAAATCCTTGTTTATACCTGTTCCCCTGTCCCCCTAAAAAGTTACCCCATTTAGTGCAAAACTAGTCTAGCTATAAAAAAACACCTTTATATCTGGTTCATATGATCTAAATAATTATCCCGTAATTAACTAAATTACTTAAAAATATTCTTTAAACAATTAAATTCGTTTTCCGCTATAAAAATAAAAGAAATCCGGCTTCAAAAAAAAAAAAAAAAACATTCACACTTTTATGTTTTAATGCACGGAAAAGCATTCATTCGTTAAGCTATTCCTTCTCTTTGATTGAAAAACGTCGAAGTCCAAGCCTTAGGATTTATCCATTAAGACACTAAGATACATGCCATCTCTAGCGCTTGTAAAACGAATCGATCTTTAAATACCAGAGTGGGTCGAAACTAGAAATAGATCGGTCAGACGAAAGAACGAATCGATCCTTGAGAAGAAACATCGGGGAAACCAGTTTAGGCAGTAGATCGCCTGCACTACTGCTTACTGTGCCAAAGCGTCGCCAAGCAGGGATAGATACGGTAACCATCCCAAATTTACCTTTGGAAATTTGCATGCAATACTATTTTTATACTAATAATAATAATTATCGGAACAGATGTAGTATAGGACATTTGGCGCGTTTTTGTTTTTGGCGACGAAAAATTGCCGTTAAACAGCGCTATGACGTCATATTATCGTATGATACACTGAAGCATGTTCAGAATACTCAGCTATTTATAAGTTTACAAACAAGATTCCTATTGGGAACAGATGTAGTATAGGACATTTGGCGCATTTTTGTTTTTGGCGACAAAAAATTGCCGTTAAACAGCGCTATGACGTCATAGGGTTGCCAGATTGAAAGTCGCCACAAGATTCAGAAGATACCAACAATGTCAGGTGGGGTTGCCATACTATAAATTTATCGCCCCTATAAAATACGCGAAATAAAACCTCGTGCGCCAAATGTCCTATACTACATCTGTACCTCCTATTGTATTAAAGTTGAAGTATGATCAACAGTTTTGCTTTTTGTGGTTCAAAACTAACTGTGTAAACAGCTACAAGAACATGTAACAAATTTTGCGATTGAGTCCAGGATTTGTCAGCAGTAGCTTGGTCGGAAAAGTGTTAGCTCATACTAGGAGAGTTGTGAGTTCGATCCTTGTGTAGTTTACAGCAGAGAGCTTGTAATTGCAAGGTACAAGTTTGATCTTCATCGTGCCCAAAACATCTTTGTGTTGATTACCTTGTGCATGTTAAATGTGATATGACCGAAATGTCCTCCCGTCGGTCTGGGTGTGAAAGTTTAAAATAAATTGTCCTTATCATCTGACCAAATTTACGAGACAGGTCTTTCCTTTGGGATATATATTAAACATCTCCAATTGTGTAGAGCTATTATGTTGTATATTTAAACTGCAAATAATTTATTTTATTATCTAATTTTTTTTATCTATCGCTAATGAGTTGCATTTAAAAGCGGCAATTTTAATCAGAATATCTAGAATTATTCATATTATTAAAATGAAAAATTTGTGTACATATTAACTTTTGATAAAATATTAAACTGTTGATAAAAAAATACGTAGTAATTCATTTTCATATATTTACCTACCTTTCTACATGTAGTATAGAGCTGTTGAGGTTTTTGGAAATACAGCTACACATGTTGCATAATGATTAGCATTTAGCAGTGGCAAATCCGAAAAAAAAAATAGTGGGGTGCACAACTTGAAACTTTTATGACTTCTTGAATTTGTCACCTTATTTTGGGTCTCTCAGTGCCGTTTTCTCTTACCTCATCAATGAGGATGCATAACCATGTTTGTCATAGAAATTCTGCAAATTTTTTTTATATATCGTAAATTAATTTTTACATGTTATTTTGAAGTTCGCACAGTGCTTTACCAGCAGAGAACGTTTTAATTGAGAATGCTGATTGTAAGTTATTAAACATTACCAGAACCATGCGCCTGGTGGTAATTTTTTTAATAGCTATTTATCTTTTATAGAAAGACGCCAGTGTTTTTCTTTTCTACTCTACCTATATGAAATAATATTTTTAAAAATTAATGCATATTTTTTTTTATACGTAGAGGCTGCTAATTAACGAGGTCACGGTGAAAGAAACATGCCTGCGCCAAAAGAATGTTCTCCTAGAAGCCTGACTTTTTTGCTTTTCAAGACTTTCCTATTTGAGTGCTTATCATCTTATAGAAACTCCATTTGAAGCAAACATACCGGTATGAATTAATCATCATATTAATAACTTAAGATGGTTTGTACCCAAAGCTTTTATTTATGTACCATAATCTTGAATGAAAGGTTAATTTTATTACTGTAAACTTTTTATGATCTTATTGATATTTTGTCCTAAACATCACATGAGTGTCTGGGTTATTGCTTGATACCAAAATTAGGTTTCAAAATACTTCTGATTTGCATTATTATCAATTGTGGATACTTAAAAGTAAATAAACAAATACTTAATGAATACTATAATATAATGTTTATAAGATTGAACGTAGTTTATGTATAATGTAGTGTTAAATTAAAGTTTGTGGTACATTTATGTATAAAGCAGGGTATCTTTGTTTAGACAACATTGCTGATTTTTCACTAAAAATTAAATACTAATTGATTTAAAAAAGAAAGAAAAAATCAAAAACATTGATTTAGAAATTGATTAAAATTCCATTTGGAAATAAAAATATCACTGATGATGCCTTTTTCGTCTCCAGCCCTTTCTTTTTTCCGTACTCTACAGTTAATGTGATAAGCTCATTTATAAATATATAATATGAGTTTGTTAAAAAAAAACAAATGTTTAATAACAGTTTAAATTCTTGAATAAATATAAGTATATAATATATATATTAAGGTGAATACACACACCAGTTACAGACCATTTGTAATAAAATAAAGTCCATTAAATCACTGTTACTTAAAATCTCTTAAAAAATTATATAAAATTCATTTAAGTTTAACGTAAGCTCATAACTCATAATTGTGCGTCTGTAACTGGTCGGATATGAGTACTACATTATCCCTATATATCTTAAATACCCGGATAAGTTTTTTCATAATGTCCGAAATATGTAAAAACTTGGATATTTTTAAATATGGGTACAAGATGGTCCCTAAAATATACTATTCTACAAAATACAATAGAATTTTGGACAGGAATCGTAAATAAATGTAATTATTTATATGAAACGGATGAGTCAATGCAAATTTTTATTTACCTTACCCACTGGGTATATTTACCAAATTCGGTATCTGCATAGATTTTACTTTTATTGAGAAAAAATATTTAAATTTTAAAACGAAGATATGTGTCTTCCGTTATAACATCAGTTTCAAAGAAATTGCTGACCGAAGATTTCAATATAGCAGAATTGGCAGAAAAGTTTCATGGTTTTGGAGGCATTGTATTGCACAGTTTTAGGCTAATAATGGTATTTTTAGAGTTATGCAAAAACCGTGCATTAAAAATTCTTTAATAATAAAATTGTGTAAATATATTTACACAATTTTATTATGTAAATTTCTAAAAGTTATTCTTAAGAAAGTATAAAGTTATTTTAAAACACTTCATACCTGTGCAAAATAGAATATTTAATAAAATCAAAATAATACATTGTAGTTTTAAAGAAAATTCAAATTGGTAAAAAAATATATAGGTAAGCCTTCAAACAGTGATTTTTTTTTCTTTCTAAAAAATATAAATTAATATATGTTCTGCTATGTTTCTTTCGTCAATATTGTTGTTTTTTGTTGTACCGATAAAAATTTGAAAAGGAAATATCCTTTTTTTCTTATGTTAGGTTATTTACAAATGCCTGGTAGCCGTGCACTGGCAAGTATCAAACATGCAACTAAATTCAAAATTGTATTTGCTCGCTGAGCAGATTTTCTGTTGGATAAATATCCTTTCTCTTGCTACATAGTTAACAGCTTTGACAAATATTTGGCAATTGGGTAACCAGAGACCTGGCAGCCCTGAGTTGGATACAATTGAATAATCACCTGCAGTTGACGTTGTAATGCGATTGTTGCTGATATGCGGCTAGTCCTTAAGTGGGATATACAAGATTTTTTTTTTTATGTTAAGGGGTAATAAAGTTAAATTAATGACAAAGTAGCATTTTTATTTTCAAATTATATTCAGTTTATTATATATAACGTTTTAGTGTTAATTTATAGTACTTTTTCTTTAAATAAGAATAATTTATTTCCTTAAGAATAATTTCTTTTAAAACCCCTGGATTTTTGGTTTTATAAGTACTTGAATTGATAAGAAGTTTTGCTTATGTACATGTACAATTTTTTATCTTAGATATTGTTTTGTTTAATTTTGAAATTTATTTGATTTTAGCTGCTGTAATGATGCGATTTGATGTTGATATTGATAAAAAAATTGGAAAGGGCATTTGTATGCTGATTGGAACTGGAACATTCAACAGAAGCCAAGCTCTGAAATTAGGAATTTGTATCTTTAGTAAAAATCAATAAAATTGTTATATTTTAGCATTGATTCTTGCTTGTAATAAACATTGAAATAATTATCTTAAACGTTAAAATACAGAGTAAAGAAATTAGTTTTGAAAAAAATTTATTCTTAAATTGTATGGAAAGATGGTGTGAGTTCAAATTAGTTTTATAGCTATGATTAGTAATATTATTATTCAATAGTAACAGCCATCAACTACACTGGCAACAACTAAATGTTAAGAAGTTGTACTAGCAAGAGAGAAGGCTCGCTCTTGTGTATTACAATGCATTAAGTGCTCATTATTTTTAAAGCCAAAATTAGTATTTCAATATAGGATAACTTTTGACTTCAATATATTCAATTTCAGCTTTATTATAGTAAGAATTCTTACCATTTTAAAATCTATATTAACGGTTCAAATATATATATATATGTTTGAAATTTTTCATTTGTATAAATTAAATCATTTGGGGTTTAAAAAAATTTAAATTTTCAAAATTACTTCAAGCTAATGCATCTCATATTGACTACTACACAATAAAAATAAGATAAAGTGCAGGGCATTTTTATGATCAGCAAAGGAAATCTTTGCCTTGTTTTCCAAACAATAAATATTCATGTGTTTTAAAATTAGTGCTTTGGAATTAAAACAATTATTCCACTTATAATGGCCGTGAAAGTGCCACTCTTGCATGTAATTGTTGTAAATATGCAATTTTCCAATGTCCACCATGGATCTGAATTTTGCTCAACTTTCAGAATACAAGTACTAAATATTTGGAACTTGTATTAATGAAAAGGCGAGCAAAAATCCTCCATGTCTGAATTATTGATTGCAACGACTATATGCAAGACTATTTTCACGGCCAGCTTTCATATCTGCTTTTAAAGAAAATTTAATTTTCTGATATAGGAACGATATCATTTCCGATATCCACACGATGTCGACACTACGTCGAAAAAAACGTACTTTCAACATCGGCGGGATATCGTTTCTCGTATCGTTTTATAATCGAAAAACGACATCGTCACGATACAGCGTGGTGTATGCCATTTCGATATCGTTTAGGTATCATGAGATGATATTGATCCGATGTCATTTTGGTGATTTTTCCGATATCGATTCGATAATGTGTGCTACTAGGGTACTGGCGTGTATACGGGACTGGTGCATTATCAATCTGATCGGGATCCAATGTCTTGACACCTATTGAAGTTGCATCGAATGCTAGCTCAGGTGTTGTCCTGAGCCCCAGTTGCTCAGTTGGTAAGGCGTTTAGCTACTAATCCGAGGATTGGTGGTTCGAATCCGTGAAATGGACTTGACATAGAAAAGTAAAAAAGTAGTGATCTTGCGATCGGAGGGTTGCCAGCTTCGCTACAAAAATACTAAAGTCGTTCAGAATATCCAACAAATTATACTGGCGTGTATACGGGACTGGTGCACGATAAATCTGATCGGGGTCCAAAGTCCCGACGTCTATTGAAGGCGTTGGGTGCCAGTTCAGGTGTTTCCTCGTCATCTGACCATGGTTCTAAAATAACGAGGTGCATGTATGAATGTGTGTGTGTTCCCGGGTCTTTCCTTCGAGATTGACCCCGAACCGTCGCCAATAGCCCACTGTGCAGCTCTAGTACGACGTTAATTAACAAACCAACCAACCAACCAGGTGTTGTCCTCGCCATTTGACCACGATTAAAATATACTAGGCATTGTTGTCGTGTCTTTCGAAGCCTCCTTGGCTGAGTGGATTAAGGCGTCAGCTGGGAATCCAAGGGTCCCCAGTTCAAACCTTGCGATGGACTATATAGTTGAGCGAAGCGTTCGGAGTACCGTAGGGGCGAAGCCCCTTTTACCTCCTATAGGTTGGTTTGGTTTGGTTTTGTTAATTAACGTCGCACTAGAGCTGCACAGTGGGCTATTGGCGACGGTTCGGGGTCAATCTACCTCCTATAGGACTGTTAGTTGATTAACATGTTGGTGCAATGGTAATGAATGGCTTGTTGGAAAACAAGTAAGGACGATACGCGGACAACACAGGACGAAAGACAACATGGTAAAATAAACGCAATAAAGAGTGGGCAGTTATCCACTTTCCATGAAAAATAATTACATTGGAATTTTTCAGGTCGCCTGGGACAGATACATTACAATAAATGGTAAAAGTGAAGGAAAAAAAAAAAGTGGGGCATGGAGCCTCAAATCTGGCATGAATTGCACAAAATACATTGATAAAAACAGTGTTTCTGGGGACAGTACATAACTAAATTAGCTTAGTCTAAGGACCAGGACATCCACAAAAAATTAACGGCGTGTTTACGGGACTGGTGCACGATAAATCTGATTGGGGTCCAAAGTCCCGACGTCTATTGAAGGCGTTGGGTGCCAGCTCAGGTGTTGTCCTCGTCATCTGACCATGGTTTAAAAATACGAGGCATCGTTCCCGGGCCTTTCCTTCGAGATAGGCCCCGAACCGTCGCCTCTAGTACGGCGTTAATTAGCCAAACCAAACCAAAATCTCGTGCCTTTCATTTGAGACAAAACTCAAACCACCACTAATAGCCCAATGTACAGCCCTTATGCCACTGGTTTCGAGAGCAAAATGTTGACGAAAATATAAACGCAGATAGCCTATTAGCGCCCATTTATTGAATTGTAAACCACGTGGTGGTCTGATCTCGATTCCAGGTTTTTTTGTGTTCATTTAAAGTTGGAAAAAAAAAATACGCTTTCTGAATTGAAATGAAATACTGGGATAAAGGTTTCGAATTCGATAAACAAACACAAATCTAGAAAACGAAAATTTTATAGATGAAATAAATATCTCTGTTAAAATAATTAATTAAAAAAATATTATGATCCATGTGCTGAAGGGTCAAAGTCAAAAATTCTTGCCAGTCTGGTAGCTGTTTCTTTTTTTTATTAAATAAAGTGTATTCGAATAATTTCTAACAGGCAAATGAACATAAATAATTTTGGCTCTGCTATAATTTATTTCAAATAGTTTTTTCTTTGATATTTTAATAGTTATTTTTCTTATTTCTTAGTTCATTAGTATGTATTATTATCCTCTATTTTCTAACACTATATTTTTTATTTAAATTTTTTCCTTTTATAGAATATGATTAATGAAAGTGTTTCTTCTCACTCAAAAGTGATAAAGAAATCTCAAGGAAATGACTATGTTCCATTTGTGAGTGAATATTGTTTTAAAATAACTTATTGGGTACAGATGTAGTATAGGCAAGTTTCCCCCCCCATGTTTTATAGGGGCGATAAATTTATAGTATGGCAACCCCACCTGACATTGGTATTTTCCGATTCTTGTGGCGACTTTCAATTTGGCAACCCTATGCTATGTATGTCGCCAAAAAAAAAAACTGCGCCAAATGTCCTATACTACATCTGTTCCACTTATTGTTGCATTCTGAACATTTGTTTGCGAATTAATAATTTAGTTCTTTTAAATTGAAAGCACATGATAATGTCTTGAAAGGATAAAATTGTAAACCATACTTAAAGTAAAGTATAAGGGTACATTTGCAAAGGTGTCAAAATTAATGTTGCTAAATATGATTTCAGTTCAAATTGGCTCGTGCTTAGCTTGCACAAATGGTAACCCTTTTTATTTATAGTCTCTGATTAGTTAAGGTTAACATATGATTGAACTAATAGTTTTAAGAAATCATAACCCCATACCTTTCGTCTGCAAAGCTGGCAATCGAAAACAACTTTGATGGAGTGCCCCCTTATTCCTAAGTCTCATCATGGAGGCCTCCGTGGCCGAGCGATTAAAGGCATCAGCTGGGAATACGAAGATTCCTGGTTCGATCCTAGGCAATGGACTTGACAAAGAAAATTAAAAAAAGTAGTGATCTTGTGATCGGAGGGTGGCCACCTTCGCTACAAAATACTAGAAAAGTCGTCAAGAATATCCGCAAAAATTAACGGCGTGTATATGGGACTGGTACACGATAAATCTGATCGGGGTCCAAAGTCCCGACTTCTATTGAAGGCGTTGGGTGCCAGTTTAGGTGTTTTCTTGTCATCTGACCATGGTTCTAAAATAACGAGGTGCATGTGTGAATGTGTATGTGTTCCCGGGTCTTTCCTTTGAGATAGACCCCGAACCGTCGTCAATAGCCCACTGTGCTGCTCTAGTGCGACGTTAATTAACTAAACCAACCTAAGTCTCATCTCTGATAGGGGTGGGTATGATACAGGGAGTGTCATATTGTCTGAGGGAGTGTCCATTAATCAATCTGAATTGCTATTTATAGCAACTAGACAGATTTTTGCTCTGCTTTCTTTGCTTCAGGAACTAGTTGAGTTCAGGCTGATATCCACATAAATATAAATTTGTTTTAGAAATTATAACTCTTACACTTTTGGATGTTAAATTTGAGCAATTGGCAAATACTTATGGTTTGCAAAGCAAAAAGGATTGTGCAGCAAGTGCACTTTGATAGTAACATGAAGTAAAATAGATCACTTTAATTTTTTTATCAAAGGAAAAAAACACAAAATATTGTCTGTGGTTCTGTGCTGTGCAGCAGAGCAGGGTCTGGGTCACCTATGTAATTTAACCCTCTGCACTCCTTTGGCGCTGCTCAGGCGATAACATAACAAGTCGTTCTTTTGGTTCCCTGTTCTTTAAAATAAACGAGAACAGCATTGATCTTGTGTTTAAAAAAATCAATATTTTTTTTCAACTCGTTCTTTTGCAGATCCAAAACAGATTAGGTTTCTTTTTTCTATAAGCCTGACAAATTCTAGAGAAAAGAACATAATAATGAATAACTGTTCCATAGAAAGAACGGAAAACGCAAAGAGTTCTTGGAGTGCAAAGGGTTAAGAAGTGTATATATGCCAAAATTAATAATTGCAGAAATACAAAATTTAAATGGAATTGTATACACTTCAAACATTTTTTATTGCTTATATATTCTTTACAATGACAAATCCTAGGCAACATTCACTTTTTATTTTTTCAAAAATATTTTGTTCCACTTTAATGATTATTTTAGTAAATATATGTTTAACATGATTCACATTGGTCTTTGTTGAGAACATATCTACTATTCTGTATTATATTGTGGTGTAGTGTTAAACAAAAATTTTGCTTTCTAACTCTTTTCAGAAACTGCATTGGGTGTTTGGACATGACGCAAAGGTTTCTCCTATCAATATATCCTCTTCTACAATTAAAGGGATTTTCTTTTGTTCAGGAGCTGTTGCAGTTTGCTATGATTGGGTGAAAAGAACACAAACTATGTTACATGGACATGTAAGTTGTCTTCATTTAAAAAAACAACAACAATATTTTTCACTTTTGTGACAGTATTACTTTAACCTGTTTGAATTTGTGTTGTTATTTACCATTGATATGCAAGCACTTGTGAGAGTAGTAGTTTATTATGTTAAAAAAGAATGACGGCAAAAAGAATGACCTTTTGCAATGAAACCTTGCATTCATTGTTAAGGTAGTCCTTATTGAAATGTAAACAATACAGAAATACCTTGTAGTGTATTTTGCCCTAATTTTACTTTGGTATCACTATCGAAATATCACACGAGAGCACAAATTATTAAAAAATATCTGTCTTAAGAAAAAGTGATCGAAGAGGAAATCTTTTAGTGAGATTTGACTGTTTATATTTAATATTATATAAAATATAATATTTTTTGCATTACTTACTCTTATACATTGCGTGCAATTGTAAAACTGTAACATGTTAATCTATTTCTGACTGTTTTGGGGATTGGCAAGCATATTGAGTAGGGGATGGAGCCCCCTTAGTATGAAAAATTTGGTTGCTAGTTGATTTAATACAGAAATTTTAATCACACAAATTTTATTGCTCAAATTTTATACAATCACATACATTTTCAACATACTGAACATGAAAATGTATTAGAAATTTTATTATATTTAATACTAGTTATATGGGCCGGGAGAGTGTTGGTTGTTTTTTTCATTATGGCGTGGTCTGGCGGGTTTAGTAAAAAGTTATTTCTGCTTGAAGGGTTGGAAAGGGGATGTGGCTGGTTTTTCAAAATCTTATATAGCGGCTGACCTCCCTCTTGTTTTGAAGGTCAAGTGTGTAAAATTTAATTAAGCTCGGAATAAAACTGTAGATTTGTATAAAAATCATGCGAACTCACAGATACTCTTCCTCATATATTTTCCTTTATATTATCAAAATATCTTAATATTATTCCCTAATTAATATCTTTAGGTTCATCCAATTGTATCAATGACTGCCACATCAGATAAAACATTTTTAGCATCTGCTGATAGAGGACCTGAAAACTCATTGGTTGTATGGCATAGAAGAACAGGGTAATTATTTTCTTTAATTATTGTAGTTGTAAAATATTTTTCATTTCTTGAAGTCAATTTTCGATTAACACCCTCTGATGGAGCTGAACGACTTAAGTTGTCCAAAGATTTCTAGTTTTTCTAGCAATACACATCTACTTTAAATTCATAAAAATATTAGATGTTGAAATATATTTTTTAAACTTAAGCATTGGCGTCTTTTCTGGAAGTGATATCTATTAAAGTAATAATATATATATATATATATATATATATATATATATATATATATATATATATATATATATATATATATATATATATATATATATATATATATATATATATATATATATATAATAGTCATGTTAAAAATATAAAGTAAACTATTTTTCAGAGAAAACTTTATAATTTTGCCTTTTTTTTCTCTAACTGCTCAGAGGGTTTTAATCAGATTTGAACTCTTTAAATTGTAGCTTCAATAATTTATTTATTATATTTTTTTAAACGCAGTTAATATATAATAAACCACTGACTGTCATCTAAATGTTATCATGTTTCTTCTATAAATCGTCCAAGAATGTTAATTTATATAAAAAATACCTTTGTACACTATTTTTGTTTTTGAAATATTTAACTATATTGCCTCATGTACATATTACAATCATAATCCACCAACATCAGGGTGGTAACATAACCTGGAAATCAGGGAATTATCACTAAATTTTTTAATTCTGGAAATGTCGGGGTATTTTTCAAAATTTCACAAAAAATCAGGGAAATTTTCAAATTTGGATCATTAAAATGGCAATTATCATCTATTATGCCCTTTATTCTGGGTAGTTTAGTTGTTAATATTTCCTTTTAGTTCTGAAAAGATTTTTTTAAAAAAAGCATGGTTATGCACATTTTCATTTTTTCAGGTTTTTTTTTGCAAAAATGTGAATTACTGCTGGAGGGAGAAGCAAAAACAAAGTGTGTTAGACTTTAGATTGTAAGCAACATGTGAGGGGCTAATGAATATGCGATTTGTTGAAGATTGGAATCGGAAATAGGAATCATATAAATAATTTAAAATTGTCTCCAAAAGAAATAAGTGGAAAAACTTTCTTTTTTTGCATTATCTGCTTCCGGAGAAACATGTTTAATTACTGTTATGCCTGTCGCAATTGTATAATTTGTGTTGTATCCATACATTATTTTAACTGACAATAGGTATTGCTTATAAATTTTCATTTATAAGGTAATATAGTAGTGTAGCGTGGATACTTGTTTCTATACAGCATGTATTACAACATTTCTTAATGTAATTGTAAAATCAGAGAAATTTTTGTGACACTATCAGGGAACTTTTTTTCCAAAATTTTGTTGCCACTCTGAACATTCAATAAATTTTAAAACTGTAAAATTGTTTTTCAAGCATATGAGTATACTTATTCTCTAAAAAAATGAAACCTTAATTAATTTTGAAATAACTGTTAAGTTACAGCTTTAAGTAATAATTTTTGAAAATATTATAGTACTTTCATAAATTAATTTTTTGTACTCATTATTGAAAGAAACATGATATTTATATCATAATGACCTCAGTAGGGTTAAACATTATGCAAAAGCATGTAAATCTTGAATTTCAAATGAGAACACTTGTAGTTTTGTAAAATATTCATTTGAAGTAGAAAATTCTTGTTTCATAAACAAAATTAACCATCAGAAAACCTTAACAAGCCAATCAACAATTAACTTTCCACATTGATTTTGGTGGAGGATAGTTGTGTAATGAACATTCTATTCTTTCAAATGTAAAATCACAATTACAAGTAAGTTATTAACAATTAATGTGGATGCATTTTAGCAATTTTTATATTTCATTCAATGCAGAAAAATGGTTTTCATACTCTCCAACCACTTCCCAGAAGAGGGTGTTATATTTATGTGCTTTTCGGAAGATGCAAATTTGTTATTGACCATAACTGGTGGAATAATACAAGTAAATTCTTAAAGTTTTACTGTAATATTTAAATAGTTAGTTCTAAATATAATTTTCTCTGTTAAAAAGTTTAGTTAAATTTCTATACTCAAATGAATAATAATAACACGCAGCTGTTAAGTTTTTGTTTTTATCAAATACGTAATCTGTCTAATTTTTGGTTTAAACTTATTGAAATTAGTACATCTAACTTATTTAGTAAATTTTTATTTTTATTGAGTAAATATATTATAGATTGAATGTATTAGCAGTTAGGTTAATATTCCCACTAAAATTCATCAATATATATAAATCGTGAACAGTTTTTGTAATAGTTAATGATAGCTATCATAATAATATCGTTATTAATATGTGGACATTTTACATTAAGATTAGTTACTTAATGAGCTTGTATTCATCATGGGCTATAAAGATTTTCTTGCATTCGACATTGAACAATATGACTAAATACAAAGACTGCAGATGTAAATGCTTACTATACTTTGAAGAGGTTTCATTTACTGAAGTTATTTACAATTTGTATGGGATAATAGTTAAAACTTTACAAAAAATCAAGGATACAATTCTCTTTGCCTCTTCGAATTGTCACCACTGGGTTCCTTAAGAATAAAAATTCAGTTTTCATCAGTTTTTTAATTGGACATGTTTATTTCTCTGTCAGATCTTAATTTTTTTAAAACAAGCTGTATTTCTCTGTTTAGTTATGTTTTTCTAAACAGCAAAGGAACCTATTTATGTCTATCTTATAATGGCCTGGTTCTAAGATAAAAAATGCTGTTTTGTTATTTACTCATCTAAAGTATTGTTTCATCCAAATTAAGAAATTGCATTGAAATTTTGTTGTGTAGAAAAAAATAGAGTTGTAAATTGGGGTATATTAAAATCCAATTATGATTATTAAAATGGGTAAGGTATAAACTATTACAGTTCTTTGAATAAAATCAATATATGTTTTATAACATTCTATGTGTAATAGCGTAACACGTTAATTTGACAAATTATGCTGCATGGAATTTCAAACCAATTATTTTCAATATGATCAAAATTGCACACTTACAGTTATTAAATTAATTTAAATTATTTCACATCATTGTTTATATGCTGTGAATGTTATTTTTTGCATAAACATCTGAATCATTAGTCGAAGCTTTTTTAATTATTGATAATATATATATACACAGGAATTATCATTGTGGGACTGGAAGGCAAAAAAGAAATCTCCAAATTGCACATTCCGCTTTAACAAGGAGAATAGTTTTCAGGTAATTTTTTTAATTTTTTTTTAAAGAAATATTTGCTATTTTATGTTCATTTAACAATGTATTTACTTAGTAAAATTAACATTAAATATATAATTTAATTTTTAGTGTTATGTTTTCCCTGTCATAGCATTTTGCAACGTTTCACCATAAAGATTCTAGTCATTTTGCTTCTTGCAGCAAAGAAAATGTATACTTTTTCAAAGTGGTAAGTTTAGAAAAGCTTAATATATTACTCTTGAATTATGATTGAGTTTTATTTACTTATATTACCAAATTAAATTGTAAAATGTTATTTTATTTGAAAGATTTAAACAAAATTCTTTTACTTTTAGCATGAAGGAAAAGTGATATTTTCAGTGTTGGATTTATCTATCCTCTATGATGAGGTAATTTTTAAATTTATATTTCTACTTTTCTAATATTTTACGAAATTGTACATTGTTTAAGAATGACCATTGAAGAATATGGAGCATGTTGTACCTAAAATAATCAAATTCCATTTAGATTAGTACAGTTTTTCTACAATATAAAGAACTAAAGTTGTTTTAACTTTCCTTCTCTGCATTGAAATAATTAGCAGATACTTATTGTAAAATATGTTATGTTCAGAGGTGTCTTTATGTATAAAATTTTGAGAAATAGTAAACTTGATGGGTTCTATTTTTTGGATCTTTATGTTTCGCCCAAATGACATTCATCGATGTGATATCATGTCCTGGTATTTATTTTTTAGCAATGCATCCTATTTGTAAATTCATGAATTTTTTTTTTTTTATAGTATCTTTCAAATTATTATTTCAACGTTAAATTTTACAGTTATATCCCTAAAAGTCTTTTAGATAATTAAACATTTACTGAAAAATTAATTTAAAATTTCATGAAGTGAACATAATTTTGCAATTACCAAATTTCTTAATATTTTGTGGGATAATTTAAGAATGTTTAATTTACAATTGAAATGAAAATCTGCGTAATTGTGCAAATAAAGCAGAAAGTTGACACATTTTATTTTTACGTATGAAAATTTCTTCTTTGAATTCTTTTAATAGAAGAAACAACACTGTATATAATATTCACATATATTTTTGAATTTATTTCTTATTTTAATTGAACATTTCTATAAATATAAAGCAGTTCATTAGCTAATTTCTGAAAGTTTTCTCCATTAAACACAATTGAATAAATACAATAAATGGTTAATGTCCCAACAGGTTAAATAAATGTTCTTAAGATATGTAAATATTTAATTTCGAAAGTTGTAATTCATTTAAATATTATTCTTAATTACTTTATTTTCTTTGCTTAAATGTATGTTCCATTTCAATGAATTTTTACATTGTAGAAAGCCTGCAGACGAGCTGGAAGTTTTACTCAAACTGTTTTCTCAACAATATCCTCCCTTGCATATACAGCAACAACTAAGGGAATGATTATTATATGGGGAAATGCCTCGAATAGCAAGAAAAAATCAGGTTAGTTTTGGTTCATTTATAATATATCATTACATACCTGCCATGATATATTGCATTCTGCTAACTAGGCTTAGGTGATATCAACATTTCCACTTCATGATACATTGCTATTCAAATGCTGATATTTTCCAATATATCAATATGTTTACTATGCAATTTGAAAAAAAAATGATACTAACGTTTAAGCAAATTGTATTTTATTGAAGCGAGTAAATATTTCCAATCTCCCACATTCGATTAATCTAATTGAAGGTGTTTTGAAAGATCTGAGTCTGTGGCATTCCAAGAATTCCGGGAACTTATTACAGTAGAAACATCGGGAAATTACAAATATTGACGACCAACAACTGGCTTAAGACCCAAGTAGGTTGGTCCAGTCTAGTGTCTCCTAACTACTCTCCAATGAAAATGTATACCCATGACCTCTAGTTTTAAATACCAAGTCCTCAATCTACTCTAACCCTTCTCTCTTCCAAAGTATATTTATGCAAATTTCTTCTCCATAATCCATGCATGAAATACCTTGGACCATTTTAGTAGCCCTGTTCTGAATTTTCTGTAACAAATCAATGTCTTTTTCAAGATATGGTGACCAAAACTGTACAGAATACTCTGGTGAGACCTTACCAATCCTCTATGCATCAGTTTTCTTTTAATTTATCATTAACATGACAATTATAATATCGATATTCAAGTGTTATTTTCATTTCAATATTTTATGATATATCGATACATAGGCCAAACCTACTGCAAACTTGTTTTACAATGTACAGATTTGTAGATTCTAGATTGTGTATGGTTATACCCTTTTTTGTATGGTTTTTCCCTAGTTTATAAAATTGTTCTGACATCAAGGACGTTTTTTATTTTTAAAGAATTGAATGCTTTGGTCATAAACCGAGCTCCTAGAATCAAACATAATTCTTGTATTCTTTATTTCATTAAATATTTGACGAACATGCTTTTTGTGTTTTAAAATGTCTTGTATATTTTTTTGACCCTCTTACGGTTTAGGAAAATGTGAAAACAAAACTAAAGTTTGATGTTTAGTTGAAGAAAACCCATTGCATTATGAGTAAAAATATGCGAAGTTTTAAATCAAAGAAAAACCAACTATAAACTGCTAACTAAGAAATTGTCAACAGAGCAAATTTATCATTGTTATAATTTGTTACAGTTTTCATTTGCACTTTGGGAAGTTTATGAGGAAGTTTGCTCTTTTTTGGCCTGTTTTATCTTGTGCCTTTGGTAAGCTCCAGATATCTCCACACTTGGTATAAGTTTAGACTTCTTAGTATCATCTGAAACTACTCTTTCAACCTGTTTAAGTTTCCTGTGTCACTGTTGAGTCGGGAATTTCGAATCATTAAGTTGGGAAATTTCTTGTTTCAACCCCCCAAAATATCTTTTGCGTAACGGCACTGGCCAACACAGAAAGCATATTAACTTCAGAAATATTTTTCTTAGGGTCTTTGGCACTAGGAATTGCCCAACCTGGGAGCTACCCTTCCCCGACACGGAGGCTAGTCATAACCTTAATGTAAATTATGTAAATAAAATTATTTTATCATAAAACATCAGGTTTGTCTGTGTTGGAGCATGTTCACATGGGTTGTGCTTTACTTTAGCAGTATGTATATAGAAACAAAAAATTGTCGTCAACAGAAACCTCCCCATAATCGGAAGAAAAACAATCGGTTTGGTTGAAGCCGTGTTCTCCTATCTCCATTGCATACTTGCTTTACTTCAAACTTTTAAACGCATCAACGCCTAATTTCTTATCACATGATATAAAAATATAAGTAAATAGCATTATTTATCGAAGAGTTATAGTGTCGAAATGGATCACCCGAAGAGTAAAATGGCGCTTCTATCCCAATACTCTACTCCATATAGCTAATTTTAAAGAAATAAAATACTAGTGCTTTAATTAGCAATCGTACACAGTTATTTTTTCAGATTGAATTAGTATTTTTCTTTGTTTTTAATTGTATATATTGCTATTTTACCCTTTTATTTATATTCATAAACCTAAAATATATGACAGTCAAACCTCATTAACACGAACTTCAGACAGTAGGAAAACTTCATATTAACCTTAGTTCATTGTATACAAATTAAAAGAAAACTATATTTGACACTGACAATAAAAAAAAAGACTTACTATATATACTGCAGTTTCTTAGACGCCATAATCATATCCATTTGGCATCCCTTATAGCTTGACCAAACAATATTTGTTTCTTGATTATACATTAAATTGATTAAATATTTCTGGCTTTTTTTTAAAAGCATAGATAATGTAACGATCGGAAAACATTCGATAACATGCTTATATTATAATCTGTCATCCACTTCATATATTTTTCTAAGTGAAAGATTTCCTCCCGTTTTGGGTAATATCATACGTAACTATAAGAAGTAAACGCTATGATTCAGAGACCAAATGGCAAGCATGTATCGTCTACGAATGCACAACAGAACCCTCTGGTGTGTTGGCTGTTGTCCTTCGATCCTGTTCAACGAAAAGACATGGGATCAGCAAATGAAACACAGTGTAGGAAGTAAATACAACCCTTCAGCGCTAGGAAACCAGGCTCGTAAACCAAAACACTCTTGATAAAACAATTAATGAACACACTTTTATTAGTTTTTAAACAATATATATATATTTTAGAAGAAGTAAATTTCTGTAACCTTGAACAAAATAATTTATACAAATTTTCTGTGAAAATAACAAACCTGTATTGATTTAATTTTTTAAATGTTGGCATGCATGCCATTTTAGTTTATTCAATTCAAACTAAGAATTGTAAATTGCTTTTCAGACCAATTCAGAGGATCATTAATTGTGGAACCTGGGAAGCGCACCTGTCTTCGTGCCATGCAAATATTCACTTCCAGATGTTCACTCTCATATTTGGGACAGTTGGGGGATTATCTTGTAGTAGGAACAGAGTTGGGTCAAGTCTGTTATTTTGATGAAGCTTTTAAATTGCAATGGTAAATATATTCTAAGATATTGAAATACCTGATATGTTTTTGACACTTTGTTTGGAAATTTGTAATTTAATAAATAATGAATAATTTTTTAATTCGATAAGTATTACTGACTTAGTAGGACCATATTGTAATTCTAATGTTTGTCATTTTGGGCTGCTTTGGAAAATGTTAGGATTTTGTAATAATCCTTTAATCATTGAAACAATTTTCAAAACTATTTGCTTTTCAATTTTTTTTTTAAATATACAATGTTGTAAACTTTAAATACAGTGATAGTGTTGTTGGTTTAATAAGGTTTTACAATTCCAGTAATTATTGGGATTTAATGAAATAGGAATTTTAAAATTGCTTAGCTGTAACATAACAGTAAGTTAAAAAAAAAAATTATTTTCATGTAATATGAATTAAACCTGCATGCATAAATATAAAGCATAACAATTGTAAGGAACTTTATATTTCTATACCAATAAAGTATTTTTATACCATGTGAGTTATTTTTATAGTCTAAAATGTTTCAATATTTATCATTGAAAGTTCTTAAATATTACTTTATTTTTGTGTCGTTAAAAAATGTATGAACCATGATATTAATTTTTTTAATAATTATACAATTGGAAATAAGTACAATTTAATGAGATTATATACACATAATTAACACAGTAGCAGAATCGCTTGGAATGGAGCTGGCCTACAAATTTTGCTTTGATTAAACTTTACAAAATAATCATTTTACTTGACCTGAGGGCTATGATAATTCAATCAATGTTTTTTTTTACAAATTTTGATACTGTTTTTAATTCCCTACAAACATATAACAATTTTGTTAAAATGAATTTTTCTACATAACTTTTATTTGATTTGACTATAAGCTATGCCTTTCTGAAAATAAAATTTCAATGAAGGAATGCTTTTAAAGAAAGTTAAACAAAACTAAAAATTATAATTATTTCAAAACCTACACTTTAATTAAATATTTATATTAATTATTAAATATACATTTATCATTAATCTAAACCCATATAATCATTTATAGGTCTATTGATATTACAGAAGATGCCATTTGTTCAGTTTCATTCAATTTTAAACCAAGACTTACTTTTAAGCAGTAAGTTTTTATTTCTTCTAAGTTTTTTTTCTTTTACATTCATACTATTCTATATGAAGGGTACAGGGGATAAAGGCACATTATCAACTAAAATGATTCATTCAGCAAACATGTTTTTATTGTTTACATTGGACCTTCTTCCTCAGTATTGCAAAACTTTTCTTGTAATTTTTGTTATCAGATGTTGTATCTTTATTCCCATAATGAAACTACAATTTAATAGTTCTCTTCAGATGCTCAGAGGTGGCGCCACTGGGGGTGCTGGGGGGGGCTGTAGCCCCCCCCGTCGGGCAAGCCAAGCCCCCCTGTCGGGCAGAATTATGAAGTTCGTCGGGGAAGAAGTGTTAATTTAATTGTTAAAAACAAGTTTTTGTGAAACATTAAATAATTTTTTTTTAATAAAATGGATCTGTGTCATCTTGACAGGCAGAATTCGAACAATGTTACAGTTCATTGAAATCCCGACTTTTATGTCCGAATAAGGGGCTCGGACAAGCATCCGATGGGCGCGAGTTCAATCCTCAGCATGTGTGTAACGATTTAGTAAACGGATGGTTGTCAAATTCGCCCTTTTCCCGATCAAGATACTATATTCTCCGTGTATGAGCTTGCTGGGAGGGCTGGATGTAACGTAAGAATATTTAACGCAGTTAATTGAAAAGTAATAGTCAGTAAATTTAAGAACTTTTGGGGGGTTGTGGCGTTTTATTTCAAGATTGGTTTGTCGGGCTTGACATCTCATCGTAATTTTGATCCTGTCGATATTTTTACGTTTAGGAACTTTAATTAACCTTTTTATACAGTAATTTCAACAAACAAACAAACAAAATTAGTAATAAAAAATTAGGTAGGAAGTGTCTCTCTCAAAACGACCGCAGTGTTTAAGGCATGTAACGTCAAACTCAACTCAAGCACTTTTTGGGTTCCGATAAAAACTCTGCATGCTCTCAGACGAGTATGAGTTAGATGATAATGCAATTACGCCAACGCTGTTCAAGGCTTATGATTTCGTTACGTAAGTTTTCGTTATGTTAATGTTTTTGTTAAAGTTCACTTCGCCCACGCCCTGCATGCACCCTTTACACAGATACGATTTTAAAAACATTACATGTAAAGAAAAAGATTTTTACTCTTATAATACCGTCTCTCGTAATTAATACCGTCTCTCGTTTGTACAATTGATCATGGATACTGAGCAAAATACGTATCTCCGGTATTACCGTCTGTAAAATTATTTCAATAAACGTGTATTGATTCATCCATTTTACTGGTCATCAAAAAAAAGCCTAAGGCCCATTTTACACAATTCTACATTTTATGTCAACGAGTAAAACGCGCGTGAGCTTCTCGGTGATTCGAGAATTCATACGGTATGGGTTCTCGAATCACCGAGAAGCTCACGCGCGTTTTACTTGTTCACAGTGGCGTAGGAACTTCTTTTTTTCAGGGGGGGCTGAATTTTTTTTCAATATATATATTGTTATACAATATAAAATAGTACGGAGTTGCGAGGTATTAAACAATTAAAAAACAATCAATGCTTTAAATTTTTACAAACAAGTGTTTAACTTGTTAAATGTTTTAACTTGTATCCGTTTTTGTTTGGACAGCTTTAGAACATAAAGTAACCAGGAGTAATTTTAAATGTCCGTATTGTACTTTAAAATATTAATATTTTCAAATTTGAGAAACTCGTCTCTATTTAACTTTCTTTAACAAAATGTAATTTTCTAAAAGAAGAAATTTCAACAATATAAGATGTTTAGAAAATATTGCATGAATCTGATGGTTTTATTATTTCAAAGGGAATAAATTATGGGAAATACGATTATAATAAATAAGAGGCGCTTCCTTTCGAATTCCTCTTTGTAGGAATTCTCTATTTATACGATTGTTTTTTTAAGTAATTTTAAAAAAAAGTATAATATTAGGGGGGGCTGAGCCCTTTCAAAATAATTCCTGGGGGGGCTCGAGCACCCCCAGCCCCCCTACTTTCTACGCCTATGCTTGTTCATGTAGAATGGACCTGCCTTACCTTAAATTGTACCTATTATAAAAACAAAAAATAAAACAGATTTTTTATTATACAACTGCAAGTCAAAAATTAGGAAAAAAACTCCGTTTTGAACTATTTTTTGTACATTGTCTTTACGAAACAAATTTGGCATGACGCAAAAAAAAAAAACATTTCATCCAACATTGATTACTTTAAGGGGGTCCAATACCCAAAATTCGCAAAAAAAGTAATTTTTTTTTATATTTAAAAAATAATATTCAAACTTATCTTAATAACTCACAAAAAACTGCTTCAAAAAATTCCTATTACTTTTTTAGTTATGAATGTTTTAAAGAGACACTATATTAATGATGTGTTCCTATAACATAGTTGTATCACTATATGTAAACTTTAAAAGCAAATAACTCTGTTCGTGGTTTTGAAATTTAATGAACACTAAAAATGCTAAGGCTTTTTTACTATTATACTTAAAATCATAATTTTTGTGTGTATAGCAAGATAAATATATTTTAAATAGATGTATGCATTCAGATTTCCTATTTTTACCATAATTTGTTTTTTAAAACCACTTAAAATGGAATTTTATTTTTTTTCGTCAATTTTTTTCTCCAAATTTTCAAATATATTTTATTTTTTTAAAGTGATGTATCTGAATCAAAATTTGAATGCATACATCTATTTACATATTATTCAAGATCTTAAATAAAAAAAATTGCTTCAAAATATTGAAAAACAAAAAAGGAGTAGGAATTTTAAAATTGTTAAAAAATTTACTAAAATTTTAATTTAAAAATAAATGTGCAATTTAAAAAAAATTGAGCGTCTTAAAATGGTTTTTTATGCATATTTAGAAAGAGAAAAAAAATTGGATTGTACAAGTATAAAAATAAAAAAAAAATGTTGAAGGTATCGGACCCCCTTAATAATACAGAAAAAAAACAATAGTCATTTAATTGCTGTCTCAGTTTACCATGTTTTAAGTTCATGTAGTTTCATTTTAACGAATGTGGACAAATATATCGGATTTTGCGCAGTCTAGTTCCAAACGTAAAATTTATTTTACTTTTTGTCGAGGCAACCATTGTCACTTGACCATAGAAGAACAATTTAGCCGTCCACGGCAGTCTGAGAGTCGCTTTATTTCCCAGACCAGACAGATGCCTCCAAAAGATAAAATCAGTTTCATCGAGTGAGAACATTGGTCCCTCTTCTATGTTTCTCGACCCCCTTGTGTTTCTTGACAAAGGGACGGCAAGACGCCCCTCTCGACTCGGATCCAGTTCAGCCTTAGGGGTTATACTAAACTGAGTATGCCCCCTAAAGCTGAACCGAGGCGGCCACCGAGGTATTGGGAGCAATGCCGCTAAAGAGCAATTAAGGTGGTAAAAATGTCATCTGTCACTTGTTATCTTCATCTTCAAAGGAAAAGAACTAAAGGCAAAATATTTTCATTCAAGAACACCCTTTTCCATTTTATAGTTTTTTTGTTCTTTTAGCTGGCTTTTCACTGGCAAGCTCTCTTTGAATTTGGGGGTCACGCATCTGCATAGGATAGGACACAGAGAGGACTGCTGACTGGTGTTGGTACACTAGTATTTAAGGTTTCTAAGAAAAAGGAGGTCCAGTAAACGAACCGATCACTTGTATTGTACGAAGCAGTAGAACAGTCTGAGTTCCGTTCTTTATGAAAGGTTTAAAAAACTTGATAAAGTTTGCTGTTTTTAATTTTTAAAAGAGTAAAAATGCAGTAAAGTAGGCAATGCATTGAGATTAGTGAGTGTCCGATCTGCGAGGATCTATTATCATATAGTGGATTTGGGAACTACAGTACCGTCAAACTTTGATGCAATTCGTATAAGGTGAGATGTCTTAAAAATTATTGTGATTTTTTTTAAAATTATTTGTACATGACAATTTAATAATATTTTATTTATTTTGTTAAGAACGGAGTCCTATCGTTTGTTGATTTTTATGTTTTCTGGATTTCGCTCATTTCCGTTCCCTTTTATAAATATAAATGTTTTATCATTGTTTTTAAATAAAAAAAACCCCACTAAATTAAATGACAGAGCGGTATGATTTGTACATTTTTTTTTACTTATCTTTTCCCCACTATACTTTAGGTTTGCGAAAACTGTAAACGAGTTAAATAGTAATTATTCCAACATAAAAATGATACTTGTTGATTGCAGTCCAGAATATTTGAAACTCTGCAATTCTTTAGTAATAACCCATTAAATATTACAAGCATTTAGTTACACAATATTTATCCTCGACATGTTATTTAGGAAAATTTTATACGTGTATTTTACGTCGGGGATATTAGCCCCCTTGTCGGGGAAGACTAGCCCCCCCGTCGGGCAATTCCTAGCGCCACTACTGCAGATGCTACTAGATGACATAAGACTATCCTTTTTGAGTCCTTACTATCCTTATAATAGCTTGACATTGTGTCTTTATCCCTCCTGTACCCTTCATGTAAAATAATTGTGTAATTAAAAGAAATATATTATTTATGCAAATTAGTAATTAATACAATGGGCGCAATTCTGAACTTATATATTTAAGTTTCTATAAAAGTCATTATCAAATTAAATTTTGCTTAAAAATAATAATGTAGATTTACTAATTTTTCAACGAAATAATATTTAGATGTGATTTAAATTAGTAAATAGTGGTGGGTAATCCATTCATCTTGTTATATTATTATATATTATTAAAATTAAATTTATTTAAATTTATTTTAGAACATGTTTCTAAATTACATTATACAATTATTTATGGATTTTTTTGTGAATATTATTTTGCTTAATTGACAAGTTAATAATAAATTTTATTTATGTACACAATTTCTAATATATATTGTTAGTATTCAGAACCAATTTTCATGTAACTAACCAACATTTTGTTATAACCATTCATTGCCAAATTTTTACATTCAAATATTTATGGATCATATCAAGGCCTTAGTGCACAAATGTGGTATGATTGCGACAATTCACTAATTTTCCCAGGACAACCATTTGAAAGTTTACAGCATAGTTATAAGGAATGTAAAGCAACAATTGTCACAGTTTTTGACAAATAAAATGTATCTTATATATTACAATTAAATACTATATAAATTACAATTTGAGGATTTAAATGAGCTCTTAACCTCAGATTAACAAAAATGCACTTAACCCATCAGGCACTAAGGCATTGATATATTTTGTACTAGAGCTGTTTGGCCCTGTATTACTGTGAAACCTGTTGGGACATATACATTATTAAAAATATTGGCTAGCCCCGTCGAAACTCGACCCCACAACCTCTTGTTCTGAAGTCTGCCACATTATTTTTTAAGCTATAAAGGTACATTCTAAAGTTGAAAATATTTTTTTTTAAATATATTACGTTATGCAATATTTCAAAAATTGTTAAAATCATTTAAAAAACTAAATCTATGTTTATAAATACAAACCTCAAGTAAAACCTCAGGCTATTGAGGATGAATAGTATTTAATGTAAATATTCAGCCTTTTATATGCATAGAAAGTAAAGCTTTCTCAATCCACAGACAGGCACTTTATTTTATTATTATAGATTGTTCTAGTAAATGCACTATCATTTTCACTGGTTCATATGACAAATAGTTATTTTGGCAAATATTTGATTTAAATTGAGGCCTAATACCTTATTCTATCTCTATTCACTGGCTAATCAAATTTTATTTTTTAATTCTTAATCATTATTATTGTTTATTTATTTTAATGATTTTCCGTAGAGCAGTGTTTAGAGCGATTGGGAAGGACTTGCAGAAAGAGGATGGGCTAGAGAAAACTGATTTTATTGCATGCACAAGAAATGGGTTTGCTGGATATGTGAAAGTTGTCTCTTTAGAAGTAAATGAAGTTCTTTTTGGAACATCATCTTTAGTTAAAGATGTTGCTGTACATCCATCAAAGTAAGAAGTATTTGAAATGTTGTTATATTATTAGTTACTTGAATTGAGTAATGTATTTAAATGATTTTAATTCTAATTTTTATGTTGTTTAGAATATTAGTTTATATAAATTGTTAAAAACCTTTGAATATTTTGACAAATCATTTTTAGAATTTACAGTTGCATTTTATAATTCTTTTAAAATCTAAAGTAGATTTTTTATATTTTTAAATGCCCATAATAGTTCTTTATTTCATTGTACCTGAGTGTCCTTATACAGTTCAAATAAAATCATTGTTTTTATTCTTTGAGCTACCAAAGATTATTTCTTATAATGAGCTATTACAATAAGCATTATGAATTTTCTAAAAAAAGTGTTGTTTTAAATTTTACTTAGAAAGCCAACCTTGAAGTAGGCAGACAATGTTAAAAAAACCACATATTAATGTATTTCCACCCACTTCCTCATATTTTTCCAAGGAAAATATACTTTTTGTACATGTATAAATTCTTTTGTAAGGTTTAAAAACATCTGATAATTCATTTTTCACTTTTTAAAAATTTGGTTTTTGGTCCTAATTTTTTTTTTTTAAAGTGAATATAAACTTTTTGTAAGGTAAATATTCATTGTTGGTTTAGTATTTAAGTTTTTCCATTCACATTTTTTTTGCAGCACATTTTTTTAAAAATAAAATTGTGTATTAATTCCAATGATATCTCATCACTTCTTTAAAAATGTTACATAATTAAAGTTTTATAATTAGTTTCTTATAACGGTTTAATTTTTTTTAGGCCCTATATATATTTTGGTGATAACAATGGTGGTCTTCAAAAGTGGAATTTCAAATCTAAGTATATATAATTACTATTTCATGTTTTTCTATATCATTTAAATGTGTATGGATTTAAAAAAAGTTTTTGTGACTTAGGTTAATCATTTCTCTTTCAATCAAACTGATTCAAATTTATGATATGGACTTAAAAGTATATGGACTTAAAAATATATGGACTCAAAAATAATTTTAAATTTTGGTTATATTAAGTATAATTTGAGACAATAGTTTAATTTATATACACTATGTAATATGTTCTGCTAGTAAATGGTTGTTTTTAACACACTTACAAAATGATAAACTATTTTTGCTTTTTAAATTTTTTTTTATTCCATGTCTAGGACTCTTATAAATAAAAGTTTATTTCAAGGCCCATGTCCCCAAATTGAGTGCCTAAGTGTTGATAGCAAAGGAACTTATGTTGGTATGTTATATTTTTCTTACCTTCATATTTTATTGTTATTATTTATTATTCACTGCCTGCATATGTTCATTGTAGGTATCTTACACATTGGTAGGTGCTTTGTAGGCCAAACTTAAAATCTGCAATTTTTAAAAAAAAATTTGCAATAAAAATGACATGAGTTAATGACGTGTTTGTTAAAGATTAAAGAAGGATGTGATTACTACTTATTAAATAGAAAAATATGTGTAACATCATTAGTTTCCTATACAGATTAATGATATGAAGATGTTACAAAGAGTTGTCTCTTGAACTGCAATAATAATTACAATGTAGGTTGAAAGTGATTTAATGTAGGGTTTTATTTCAATGTTGCATTATAAAAAAATTACACTATTACAAAGTTTTTGCCAAAACTGTGCTTTATCAGAATTCATCCAATCAAATCCTTATTCACGAGAAAAAATATTTTGTTATCCTAAGTTTTCTTCATAATTTGAGACCAAATCCAGTAGCTTGTAGAAAACTCTTAAAGGTTTTACAACAGGTGAAATCCCTAGGGGTGTGTCTATTCATTCACTTTTATTGTTGGGTGGAACTGATTGAATTAGAAATGGATCTTACACAATGTGAGGATATCCAAAGGAATGCTTACGTACTCAACTTTTTTCAAATTTTTTGTGACAAAAGGAATTTACGTTTTTCCAGTTAAAGGATAACTCGCTTGACCACTACATCGCCGAAGCCGTGGCTGTTCCTTTTTGAATTCTTTCAAGATGAATCAAAGTCTTTCAAGATGAGTCTATCTGTGATTTCACTATCTGCAATTTCAAAAAATCAGGAAATGATTAAAACAGTTTCTGCTATTACTAAACTTAAATTTGCAAGGGTAAGGATGAGAACTGAAGGTTACCTTTTTGGTGTGGATAACTTCATTTGCAGTAATGGTCGGCTCTATATATTTAAAGAGTACCATGGGAAGAATTTGCGGAGAAGATGCGAGTGTAGATATGATAGATATATAGTTTGTAGAGGAGATGTAGACCTGAATGGATTCACATTTCGGGGGGAAATACCGTGAAGGACACATAACTGTTATAAACTGCTAAAATTCAAACAAAAGTCAATTATAGACTTTTTTTTTAAATGTTTGGCAGGTATGGATTAGTATTTTCTTTTATGTATAACTTGTTTAATTTCTTTACTAAAATAATTCTTACTATTATGCATATTTTGATAAAAACAGCAGTATTTCTTTATATGTATATAACTAGTTCGATTTTATTTGAAATATTTTCTAAATAGAAGACAAAGTTTTCTGAACTGTTAACAAAAATAATTTCGTCAGCCCAGTCGACTTTGTGAAGCAAGGTTTGATTGTATCATAAAACCGCAAATATAAATTATTTTTATTAAATTCATTCAAATAAAACTTTTAAACTTATTCTAGCTTGTGCTCTGTTTAGTGGCGAAGTTGTTATTTTCGACGCAGTTAGTTTTGCACCAAAACCATGTTTCACTGCTCATGATATAAAGAACAGGCTTGTCTTCATCAAATTTTCTCCAGATCCCCAGCATTTGATTGTCACAGTAAGCAGACACTTTTATAATAATCTCCGAGTGATAATGACATGTGTATTTGTCTGTGTATCTCTAGTTTTTCTGATAATACATAAATTTATAAAAACAGTCTTCGTTGAAATACTTTTCAAATCTAAAGTATTAGAATAACTTTTGAAAGGACTAAAGATAAATTTATTTATTAAAATAATTTTTTTAAAAAAAGGTATTTTGCTGGAAATACAAATTAATGTATCTTGACAAGAAAACTTTTTTTGGTGGTTTAAATATATATATTTTTAATACTAGTTTTTAAATTCATGTATATGCAAAAAGAAGAATAAAAAAATATAATGTAATTAATATTTAAATTCTAATATTAGCATTTAAAACTAAAATTCACAACTATAGGAATAATAGGAAAGGATTGCTGTTTACAAAATATACCTTAAAAAACATCCACATTTTATTTGTCATATTAAAGATTACTATTTTGTTTTCTTGTCGCTCATCATATTAAAGTATAATTACTCTATCATATAAGTAGTCCAAATGCAAAATCAGTTGCATTCAAATATTCGAAAAATGAAAGTTTGTTATGTATAGATACTTTATAACTTTGGTTTTTCCATTTTAAATACTTTTAAAGAATCTAAATCTGTTATTTAATAATAAAAATTCAAAAAAGGAATCACTCAGAAGCAAAAGTAGCTATATCCACACAATCCATGCTTTATACAGATGTAAAATCAGTTATATCCAGTAAACATAAGCATCAGCAAACATTGTTTCTGATTGACTGTAATGTGAATATGGCAGCTTTTGCTTCTTGAACAAAAATAAGATAGCGATGCATCCGGTTGCAAAACCAGTTGAATCCTTACTGCAGTTGCAAAGCATGTTACGTGAAAATTAAAATTTAGATTGTTAATTATTCTATTTTCTGAGAACTAACACATTTTAATGAAAAAATTATGTATTTTTTATTTATTTTTACAACAAAATAAATAAAAAAATATTGTATTAATTAAGTTAAGTTTTGACATTTTTTTTGCAATTTTCTCAAAAAAGCTTTTGATGCATATAGCTGCGTTTACATATTATAGTTGCAATGTATTCCTTATTTACAAGTTAAAGAGGTTTATTTGCATGTTTTTCAATTTCTCAGAAGAGGAATTTTAAGCCTACTTTAGATCTAAAAGATTTTACATTAGATATAAAAGATTTTGTAAACGAAATCATATATTACAAGTATGGTTTATAAATACTACTTCTTTTAATCTTGTTTCTTAATGGCATATTTTGCACAAGAATTAAGACTGTTGTCATAAATATTATTTTGACATTTTTTTTGATAGTACATTTCTTGCAAAATTATACTTTGTTAATTAAAAATATCATTGTTCAGGATGCAGTCTCAAACGTATTTCGATACCAATTGAACTTGCTGGTTCCACCTGTTTATCAAATGATGCAGAAAGGTAATGTGCCACCTGAAGAACCAGTTTGGAACTACAATGGAAAGGCACACCAACACCGCGGGCATATCTTAGACTGCATGTTTAACAATCCTTCAAAAGACGAAAGTCTTTATTTTCTGACTTTGGGAGAAGATCGTTATGTGGTTTGTAATTATTTCATCAAAATTATATTAAGTACATAAAACTGATATATTAAATAGTGTTTTACTTAGTAGCATATTTAATTATTAACCTTTTGATATCCATTGTGCTGGATATTTTAACTGAACAGATCCATTTCCACTGGACAGATTATTTTGCTATGTTTATAAATGTATTACAATCTGTCTGCAAACACAATTATTATTAACTGAAAAGGGTTAAAATCTAGTCGACTCCTTACTTTAAAGTTGCATTTAAAATTTAGAAAAGCAGTAAATGAGTATAAATACAGATTTGTTTTGCTTTAGATATTAAAATGTCTACAAAAACAATTTCATATAGTAAAAAATATCCTAAGTTTTATACATTAAACATAACTTATTTTATTTTTAAATTCAAACTAAAATTTTCCTTGACTCTTTATTATTATTTTTGTATTTTTTAATGTAATTTAGTTATATTTCAAAATGTTTGATTTAGGTTCAGTACAATATCTCAAACTCAAAGAATATGAATATTACAGTAGTTAAACGAATGGCTTTGGATAGCACCCCAATTTGCATGTCTTGGTATCCCTTATATGATCTCAGTGAAGCTTTATCTGTTCTGTGTACTGATGTAAGAATTTTATTTTATTTTTAAATTCAATACGTTTGTTCAGCTGTGATAAATATGTTGATGAGTTTTATACCAAAATATATTCGTGAATTTTATACTGAAATATAAATGTGCTTTACAAAATTGTTGATAGATTTATTGTAGTAATATTTAATATGGTTTTTAAACTTCCAATAACCTGATATTTGGGTTAAAGTTTTCCTGTTTGTAAATGGACCTTAATCCACTGGTGAATGAGCAAAATTGCAAAACTGTAGTTTTGTTTTCATTGTGGGAGTTTGTTGTATTTGCAACACATTTATTTTTTAACAATTAAAAAAAAATAGTTTAGTAAATAAAGCTTTCAAAAGTTCCCTCATGTTTTAAATTTGAAAAATGTTTTAAAATGGAGATTTTTTTATGAATTTTTATATTATGTGTATTGCTGAAAAAACTTGCGATACCCGAACGCATATGCGCATGCATATCCGTCAAGTTGTTATGTGTTGTTAATGTTATTTTTTTCTTTATAAGAAAATTTAAATATCAATTTGGAAAAATTAAATGAAAAAAATATCTTTGCAAGTATTGCAGTATTTTATTGAAATTTACAGGGAAGATGACATGTTCTGAAATAGGGAAAATGGGTTTCTTATAGCTAAAGGAATTATGTGATTACCTGTTATTAAATTTAAAAGAATTTCATTCCATTTGATGCACATACATACAGATTAATTATGAGAAGTTTTATCAAAGAAGTATGTTCTGCATTTCAATAGGAATTACAATGTGTATTGAAATTGATTTCATTTAAAGGGAGAGAAGGGGAAAAAAACACATAGTGTTATCACCAAAACAGTATTTTATGAGAATTCCCCAAATTAGTCAAGTTACCTTTATATATGTAAATTTATATTGTGCAAAAATCTTGAATTTTAAAATATCATCTTGTACCTGTGATGTATATTTGTATATATACATAGTTTTCAAAAATAAAATTCACACTTAATGATAAAAAAATATTATTCTTTATTTTTGTTAGGGAAGGCTTCGTGTGTATAATGTGAAAGATGAAGAAATGATCAAAATCGTCACTGTGCCATCATTTGAAGAGTCTTTTCAGAGGTATGAAATAATAGTTACTTTACATTAGTAAATACCTTAAAGAAGTTTCAGTGCATTGTTTTAAGAACTTGATTTGTTTAACAATTCATTCATTTGGGCTGAGAGTTGGATCTATAAAAAACTATATGCATATGGCATAGGTAAAAGAAAGAACCAAATTTAACTAAATTTCTTTTATTATTTTGTTACTTTTATTTGTACTTTAATTTCCCCTATAAGTCATTTGGGAAATTGTCACCTAATACAAATATAGTTTCCGCAAACAAACCAGCATTTAGAAAAAAAGTTTAAAAATGCCTATGCATTGAAAGTTTAATTTATTTTCCTGTTAATGCAACAAATATTTATCATTTTTCTAAATAATATAAAACATATTTTTTATAAGTGTTATAAAACTATATAAAAAACCTATTTACCAATTGAAATTTGTAACATAAATTTTAAAATAATATTTTGTAAATGTTCCAATGTATAAAATTTTACATCCTCCCTAACATTGTTTGTTGTGTGTTTATATAAATTTTTAATTATTTTTGTATTTTCTTTCATTCAGAGTTATATTACTGGAAAATATTACCATCGACCAGGATGCGAGTTTTCAACGTTGTATTGCATTTCACACTGCTACTACAATCGGATTAGCTAAATTTCCTCTTGATGGAAATCCGTTTTCAGTTTTAGCTATGTCTAGCCATCCGCATGGGGTAAGTGTGTAGATTCATGCTTTGATTTTTTTAGACTATAATGCTAGTCATTACTTTCCTATTTTTTTAATTTTATTTTTAGCATTATTTCAAATATATGAAATTATTACATACTAAATCTATTTAGAATTGATTTGGAGCTATTAAAATAATTTTTAGGTTAAATATTACTTAGTTAAATTATAATTTACCATATTTTTTTTTGAGGTTCATTTAGATATTGATATTACAAAAATATCAGAAATCTAAAAAAGATAATTATATAAAAAAAAATCTTAAAAACCTTAAAGCAATTTTTTTCTTCTTTTACTTGCTGAAATTTCCTTTCTTACTGAAATGTTAATAACTTTTCTCTATTTTGAGACCTTTCAAACTTATCAAAATTTCATCTAACTTTAGCAACAGTTGTTTATTTCCTAAAATTTTAAGTAGAAAAAATGTACAACAAAGAGCATAATAGATCTTTTATAACCTATATTTTACAGCAGGAGATACATTATAAATATGTATATTCTGAGATAATTTTTGGGAATGTTGCATATATATTACACTAGTGTTGTCAGTAATTAATATAGTACCTGATAATTATTTTGAAATTTTCTATTTTTTATACCAAATTTGGTAGGTTTAAAATATTTTATTAATATCTATTTACCAATATTTTAAATTGATGTGTATATATGTAGTGTATAAATATTTTGAAGAGGGTGTTACTGCATAAGTAAAAATCTTTGTCCATACCTATTTAAGCTTACATTATTAAGTAAACAATTAACATTAGATTTTTATATCACATTATAGATAAATTCGTTCATTACTAATAATGAAAAGACTTTTGCTTTCACTGCTGGCAAGAAGGATTCTTGGATTTATATGTATGAAATAAATTTCGCGTATGTAATGTTTTTCTGATATCCTATGCTTAAGTTTACTTCTGTAAGAAAAAAAAATACTATAGGATTCAGATTGTTATGCAAGAAACATTAAAAATTTAAGGCATTGGATTTTCTTTGTTGTTTTCAATACTTAATTGATAATATCTAAATTAAAATAAAAGTTATAAATAATGTGTTACTCCCTACGCACACATATCAATGTTAATGATTATTAAAAACACATATACAATTATTGAGTTTGTTTAAAACTATGGAGATTTTACAATGAAAATTCTGTATTTTTATGCTGCTGATTCAGAAAAAGTTTGGAACTCTAAAATGCAGAATGAGCTGCTTTAGAAATTCGTTATAGTGAAGATAATTAAAAGTTTAATGTGGCACACAATTTTTTTTGATTTCCTTTAGTCTGGTATAGATTTTATATTTTCTGATTTTAGTCTGGTATAGATTTTATTTTTTCTGATTTTAGTCTGGTATAGATTTTATTTTTTCTGATTTTAGTCTGGTATAGATTTTATTTTTTCTGATTTTAGTCTGGTATAGATAATTTGATCAAGTAAAATATAAAATAATAGAGAGTAATGTATAAATTAAATTAAAAAAATTATTTTTTCCATATAGAATAATTAAAGTATTGTTTTGGATAATACAATTCTTTTGATTAGAACTTCTTAGGTTTGTATGACGTTAACTGCAATAAAATTAATTTAATTTTTAAATTGGTGTAGCAAGATATAAGCAAGATAGCTCTAATTTGGCATACTATGTATTAGTATCGATAGAACATATCAGAAAGGTATTTAAATTCTAAATATGAAAACATTTAATATTGTAGTTTTGGAAAAAACTGTTCAGTTTAAGTGGAAGGTTTTTTTTGGTATTTAAATTGATGTAAAACTCTTTCTACTATGTGGAGGATATGTATAGACGTATGTACCCGACATCTCCCGAAGGATATACGGGTATGTGGAACCGCAGGTTCGGCCAGCAGAGCAAAGCCACCCCCCACGGAACCACCACCAAACGCCAACTTTATTATTTTCCATAATATGCATGCTTTACAGAATTTTACAGTTTGTGTGAGTTTACAGTAGAATTTTCTTCATACATTTTGTACTTCTTATTATCTGACAGAATAATAATTTTTTGAGCACCACACTCAGAGGTTTAGACAAATTTTGAGATGTTACAATATACAAGTGTTTTCTCTATATGGGGAACATTCCCCTCACAAATGATGTAAAAGCAAAAATAAATAAGTAAATAAATAAAAGAAAGATATAAAAATTTAAAAAAATAATAGCAAAAAACCCATGGCAGATAATTGAAACACAATCGTTGAGGTAGGCTTTCTGTAGCGTTCATATCTCATCATGGGCATTTGGCGTACCAATAACTGCCGGGTGATCCAGTGAACTACGCAACGTTAATTGTCTGAGGATCAAAAAGTTCGTGACCTCTACGAAATGTTGAAGTTCCTAGAGCTAAGTTTACTTTAGATACCCATCTTGTCTAAGAGAGATGTTATGATGTGCTGCAGGAAAGTTATATGTTCTTTTGTGAGTAAAAGTTTAGAAAGCGGGACTGCTGGAAAGTTAAGTGGGAAGGTGTTAAATCTAATGTGTTCAAACTCTGCACAGTTGTAAATGTAGTGTGTTATTGAGCCTTCGTCATCATCATACGGACACGTTGGACATCCTTGAAAAAGCCTGGCCTGGTGGACAGGGAAAACGCCATGGCTCGTGAGAAACTGATTAAGGTAGAAATTTGATACACATCGGCTGGTTGAAACGGACGGGAAGATGGAGAATGTATGTCTCCCCTTGTATGTAACTATGTGGAGGATAATAGAAAGTAGTGTGATTCAATTAAGATTTTTCTTAATTTAATATAAATATATTTTGTTTATATATTCAATAATTTTTCACAGATCTCTTCTGGAGTCAGAGAAAGTGGGTGGACTGGGAATAGATGCATTTAAAAGTCTCTTCCCTACTAATGAGAATTCTGAAGAAATGAAGAAAAAGCTTATTTATAGTGTTTATTCCCTAGAACTAGAAATGTAAGTTTTTAAAATTAAAAGTAGAAAAGTAGTTGTGGTTAAATTAAAATTTTGTCATTAGTTATTATTGCCCTTTGAATATGAAATTTCTTATTAAAAACTTTAACAATTCCAATTTAAGTTTATAATAGATTCCAGTATGTTAAAATTGCTATTTTTTTTACTTGGGGCTTTATTAAAAGGATTGTTCATCAGCAGAAAGTTTACAATTTGGATGTTTTGAATTTACCTCAAATGATACTAAATACTTGGCCAGATGTAGAAAACTGTTGATATCGGCAGAGCCACTACTAATGTTTACATTGGACTTAATTAATGTGCGAAGAAACTTGAGGAGTGGTCTTCTGCAATGCAACTGAATGTTTGGAAACCTTTAGCCCAGACAATCTATACAATTCGAAGTTTTTGAATACATAACAGGAAAATTCCTAAACTTTGAATTGATATGGAATAAATTTAATAAGAAAAATTGCATTTATAATATTTTATGTAAAAAAATGACAGTTTGAGGAATTTATATTTCAATTCTTAGATAAAAAGCAGTATATTTAGTCTTATGCAAGTAAAAGTTATTCATGTAAGATTAATATAATTTTTATTTATTGTTTTTGTAGGAAAATGTTGCAGTTAGGTACTCATCAACATCCTATACTAAAAGGAGAAATTCCAGTGAATTTTTTAGAATACGTCATGGCAGCTTTGGGGTGCTTTTTGTCACCTGATGAGGTATGATTTTTGAATTATTCTTTTTATAATTTTATCTTTTATTTCTTAAGGAAAGTTTTAAGCATGTATATATTTTTTTACATAAGTATTTGCATAGTGGAAAAAAGTTAACTTTAAATTGTTTAGATATCATGAAATGTAAGTATTAAAAAGAATTATCTTTGTTTATATTTAAAAGTAAATTTGTATTCTTAGATACAAGTTTTTGATTATGATATGTTTTTTTTATTTATACAATGTTATTTTTAGTTAAACCCTATTTTTCATATGCTTAAAGACTAAAAGCACTTTTGTACTAAAAATGCAAATAAGAAAGAGTAGTAATTGCATTGGGTATTAAATGAAAATATAAGTTCTAAATCTATGTAGCAGTGGTATATTATTAGTATTTCTGCATAGTTCATAAAGATTTTTTTTATTTATTTTAAATTAAAATTTTATGTGTTTTAAATGTTGCATAGATTTTCCATTTACCTTCCTTTTGTATTATTTGTATTAGAAAAATTATGTAATTTTTGTAATCGTTTGATAAATAAGGGATACTTAAAATGTACATTTTTTATGTGATGACTATTAATTAATAACATTAGCATATTGTTTTTTTTTGTATGATATAATACTAAAAAGTTAATCTCTCTTCATATACTTGATTAAAATAAATTTGTAGGTAAACAAATTTTTTAACTTGAGTTATTATGTCTGAAATTATTTGTTATATGTTTAATTCATTACAGTAGACTTTCTTTATAACGACCCCCTATATAGCGACCCTTTCCTTGTAATGGCAGTAATTCGAATAGTTTCAAATGCAATTAGTTTATTTACTTCTTACAATGACCTCACATTGTAACAACTACTTGTATTGGTTTTGTGAAGGGTCTGCTGTATTTTTAATACTCGCGAATTTAATTACATTAATGTTACTAAAGGTTTTTCTAAAATTACCCTTTAATAAGAGAATTTTGTGTAGTCAGTAAAGATTAAAAATATACTTTTTTTTGTAGTTGCAAATGATGTTAAACGATGTCAAATTTGAAAATAAGTATTTGCATAGTGGAAAAAAGTTAACTTTAAATTGTTTAGATATCATGAAATGTAAGTATTAAAAAGAATTATCTTTGTTTATATTTAAAAGTAAATTTGTATTCTTAGATACAAGTTTTTTATTCTGATATGTTTTTTTTTATTTATACAATGTTATTTAGATGTTATTGTTATTATATCTTTAGTTAAAATGTTATTGTTATTTTATATTTTTAGAGAAGGTTTATTATTTTAAATATTTATATTAGAAAATTCTATTGAAAATTAATATTATATTTGTAATTTTGGTTGCAACAAATGTTCATTTATGCAAATAATTAATTAAAAAAATTTAAGCGAAATTAAAAGTAATTTAGGTATTTAATTTAATCTTAACAGCTTTTGTTATATAGCTTAATCCACTTTAGTTTTATTTATATTAACATCATAAAAACGGGCACCTTTTTATTTTGGGCAATGAATATAAATGCACGTAAAATATAAATGTAATCAATATAAAAATGTTTATACTTATTACTATTTTTCTGATTTCTGACTTCTATGTTGTTTCAGTGTATGTGAATTGTCGCCCAAAAGATCCTTTAACAATGGAAAAGGTACATCAATCATTTAAGGATATTCTTTTAGCTGATAGTGATCCCGATGAAATATCCCGAGAACGTTTCTTAAGTATTTTGAAATCTGAAGGTGGGTAATTTCCTAAAAGCAACTGTAACCAGCGTTATTCATTTATGTTATTATCTTATATGTTTATCCTATTATCATGTCCCCGTCACCTGTATATATTTTCATGTTCCCGTTACGTGTCTATATATTGTTCCCGTTATTACGATTGTAACGCCCTCTACATATGTTATGTCTTTCCCGCTGCGCAGGAAAGCTTCAGTCATGTAACTGCCTCTTACGGTGATGCGTATGTAAGGTTTCGTTCCTCCCCGAGATTATTGTAATGTTAGGCATATGTGATTAAAGATGTTTATGTTCTATCCTTGAACAGTTATTTAGTCAATACGCCTTATAAATGGCGCCCAACGTGGGGCAACACCGTAAGAACAGCAATTGCATGGCTCGCTTTTTAGGTTGTTCCGATTAATAAAAATGGCGAGGAGAGCCGCCATATTAAAATTCGTTGCAAGAACGAAGGATATTGTGTTCTTCAAGCAAGAAGGAATATCATCGGATGTTTAAGATAAGTGTTATTTTGTTTTCTGTTCAGTGTTACAAGTTTTTAATTTGTAGGCTAGGTTAAAGTTTTGAAACGCAAAGTTTCAGTTTCGAAACGCAAAGTTTCGTTTTTCAGTATACATCCTGTTTACTGTGAGGAGATAATTTGCATAACACGTATGCTGTGTCTCGTTTGGAGTGTTATCTCTATTGATTTAAATTTAACTAGTCTTTTAAAATTAAACCGCAATGGTTTGCTGTGTTTTTCACTGAATTTGAAATTAAAAAAAACCACCTTGGTTCTGTAAACACTGATTCTGACAATCGTATTCGCATTGCGAATTCAAATTCGTACGCTCAGAGAAAAGCAATCCCCCCCCCCTCCTCTCCACATAACTGAGAGTGTTTTATTTCTGTTCTCTTTTATTTGAAATTATTGCTGGCCTTGAAAATTCTGATTGTGGGTTTTATCTATTTTATTTTGTTCTTTTTCGGGAAAAATAAAAGAATGTGGTTTTACATGCAAAAATAAGAAAATTTGTGTTCTTGAGTGTGATTTAGAATAGTAGATATTTTATTGGCAGGAAGTTTTATTTGTGATAGTGCTTATTTAATTTAATTAGTGTAATTAACTAATTATTAGTTATTTAATGTTGTTTTTAAAATTTATTTTGAAAGAACACTTGAATTGATTCCTCATTAAATGGAAATTGTTAATGCTATTGTTTTGATTTTATATTTAAGTACTTCATAGATTTCTAAATAATTTAAACAAAAGTGATTCTTCTTATAAATTTGTTCAATCATGTTAAAATATATTTTGGTAATCTAATATTGAAATGGTACCATAGAAATAGTGCATTTTAACTAGAGATCAGGTGTTATACAGTGTCATCTACACTTGAAAAGATTTAATACTGCATAGTGTTATTTGCTTGAATAAATGAATAGTTGGAATGATTTTATAATGGTTTACAATAAATTTATAATAGTTTAAATGATTTAATATTATTTTAACTGATATTAATTGGTTTTCTGAAAAATAATTATAGACTATTTGAGTGCTAATATTTCATGGTAGGGTAATTGTAGTGAGTTTAAGTGCATTGAACTGTGAAATAGCTCTAGGACTTTGAGGTAATTATTTTGTGTGCCTGTTATCTACTGCCATAATCTGAACTCACAAAGAACTAGACTGAAATCCCACGATGGCTTTTCTCGCACGAGGAAAGAAGATTGACCTGGTCCGGCTGGCAATTGAACTGGACTTGGATGGTGTTGATAATCTCAAAGTTATTCAACTGAAGACGAGAATACAAGAGAGTGAAGCATATAAGGACGATTTAGAGTTTGTCCAAGCAAGGTTTGAAGAGATAATCGCTGAAAGAATAAAAGAGGAAGACCTTGAAATTAAAGATAAGAAAAGGAAGGTAGACCTTGAAATTGAAGATAAGAAAAGGAAGGAAGACCTTGAAATTGAAGATAAGAAAAGGAAAGAAGACTTTGAAGCTGAAGAAAGAAAAAGAAGATTGGAACTGGAGTACGAAGAGCGGAAAAGAAAAGACGATTACGAATTCCAACTTCAGAAGCTGAAACTCCAGGATGAGGCAACACGATCCCAAGTTCCTCTTACCCAGAACGATGGTTTTCAAGCAGCCAAACCAAGATTGGACTTGCAGACGCTGATCCAGAGATTCGATCCAGTAACGAATGACATCAGCTTATACCTCGTTCTCTTCGAGCGACAAGCTCACAGAGCTGAGATTCCAAGGACTTTCTGGGCCTCTCATCTGATTGGGTTGCTGCCATATGATATTGCTCAGATCATTGCAAGAGAAGTCGAAGAAGTTGCACAAGATTATGAAAAAGTGAAACAGCTGCTTCTAAAGCGCTATAAACTCACTCCAGAGAAATTTCGTCAATTGTTCACAAAACATTCGAAATGTCAAGAAGGCACTTGGACAGATTTCGCCTACGAACTTAGGAATTACTTTCAAGGTTGGATTACAGGTCTCGAGATAACAACTTTTGAAGAATTGTCTGATCTGATGGTTACAGACCAGATTAAACGCCGTGTTCCACAAGAAGTCAAAGAGCACTTCATCGATGATGGACACAAATAAAGACTACTACAGATCTAGTACAAAAGCTAGATGACTACGAGACGGTTCGTCCAAACAACAGAAATGACTCTACGTCGAATACCAAGAAGTGGTCCAGTCCAAGATTTAATACTGGAAACTTCAGAAAAGTGGCGCAGAATCCAAAGCCAAGGCAAAATGAAAGAAATCCTAATCCAGAGAACAAGCCTGCCATATACTGCTATGGATGTTCCAGACCTGGTTTCATAAAGGCAAAGTGTCCGACATGCTCTCCAATGGCGAGAAATGAGAATTTCCCTGCAAATTCACTTACCATGTACACTTGCCATACCAAGATGTCCCCTATTGCACTGATTGATGTGTGCATTTCCGGTGTACGAGCCAGAGTTTGTGCAGACACAGGTGCCAGCAGATCAGTCGCTGGTGAGATCCTCTACAACCTGCTGAAGAGAAAAGGAGTGGAGTTCCAGGAGACTTCAGTAACCATGACTTTGGCAAACGGTTACCAAACTACTGAAGAGGCTTGCACAGCCACGGTGTCCATTGAGATTGAAAACAAAACAATCATTCTGGATCTCCTTGCCCTTCCAAATGCAAAAGGAAATCAAACTCTCTTAGGAACAGACTTCCTAGAAAAGTCGGAAATTGTTCTCGACATAAGAAACAAAAGGTGGAACTTTTGTGACAACCCTCGCCGAAAGGTTTATTTTGGGAATGACATTACATCGACGTCTCAGCAACCTGTCGAAACTCTTCCCATCAACAGCTGTAATCTCCGTGAAGAAGAAGGCGAGAGCTTGAACATCGAGCAAAGGCTCCAGGTCAATAATTTGCTTCAGGATTTCGAGGAAAGCTTCAAACCAGGGGGAGAGAGCACGACTTTCATAGAGCACCGCATTAATACGGGAACGCATGCTCCAGTCGCTTATCCACCCTACAGAGTTTCTCCTGCGAAGAAGGAAATATTGAAAAAGGAACTGGATGACCTCTTGCAAAAGAAAATAATCGAAGAATGCGAGTCGCCCTTTGCTGCTCCGGTGGTGTTGGTACCCAAACCAAATGGAAAAACAAGACTGTGTGTTGACTATCGCGGCTTGAATGCAGTGACAGTTGCAGACCACTACCCTCTACCACAGATCGATGACCTTATCCATGACGTCCGACATGTAACTTACATGTCCACTATTGATTTGAGGTCAGGTTATCACCAGGTGAGCGTGCATCCGGAGGATAAAGACAAGACGGCTTTCACAACCCAGTTCGGAACGTTTAGATTCAACCGAATGCCTTTCGGGTTGAGAAATGCACCAGCTACATTTCAGAGGCTGATGGACAGATTTAAAAGTGGTCTGCCGGATGTAAAGATACTAGTCTACTTGGACGATATCATTGTCTTATCCGCTACCTTTGAAGATCACCTAAAAGACCTCAAGAAAGTTTTCCAACGACTTTCCCTGTTCAACTTGAGGGCAAATAGAGAGAAATGTCAATTCGCCTGCCCAAAGGTTAAGTATCTAGGTCACTGGATAACTACCAAAGGAATCGAAGTTGATCCAGAGAAGGTTGAGGCTATCCTGAAGATACCAACCAAAGAACGTCAAACAAGTACAATCCTTCCTACAGACCTGTTCTTGGTATCGAAGATATATTCCAAACTTTTCAGAAGTAGCAAGACCTCTTAGCAATCTTACTAAGAAAAATGTCATTTGGATTTGGGGAACAGAGGAAGAAACTTCTTTCAAGACTCTGAAAGAACTTTTGGTTAGTCCACCGATCCTTCGTCAAAGTGATCCAAGTCAAGCATACACTCTCCGAACTGATGCCAGCGGTTATGCCCTTGGTGCAGTTCTCTTACAAGGCACCGGATCTGATGAACATCCTATCGAGTATGCCAGTCGCTTACTCACTAGTGCCGAAAGAAACTATTCGACTACAGAGCGCGAGGCTTTAGCTGTAGTTTGGGCTTTAAAGAAGTATCGTGCCTACATTGAAGGTCAAGAGATTACTGTTGCATCCGACCACCAACCTCTTAAGTGGTTAATGAGTTTGAAGTCTCCTACGGAACGATTAGCAAGATGGGCTCTAGAAGTTCAATCTTTCAATTTGAAGTTAGAGTACATCCCAGGAAAATGCAACGTGGTCGCTGATATGTTGTCAAGACCAGCTTGTCAGCATGCCGAACCTTCATGTGAACTGTGTAGCATACACATCGACGTTCCCTCACATACTTCAAAAGAGCTCCGAGAAGAACAACTTAAAGACCCAGAAGTTGAGAAGATAATTCGTTGTTTCGAAAGCAATGAGAAAAACGTAGACTTCGCCAACTGGACTGATCGTGGTTACCTGATGAATCAAGGTGTGCTTTACCGATATGCACCAGACTCGGACAGTGACGAAGCACAACTGGTCATACCGGCTCAAGAAGTAAACTCCATCCTTAAAGATCATCACGATGCTCCAACAGCAGGCCACTATGGGGCCGAAGGAACATTCGATCGTATAGCAAAGCGCTATTATTGGACAGGTATGCGGAAGTTTATCACGGACTATGTAAAAAACTGCATAGAGTGCAACAGATACAAAGCTTCAAACCAAAAGCCAGCTGGTTTGTTGCAAACTCCCGTTCCGGCCCAACGATTCGAGACTCTTGCAATCGATCTGTTTGGCCCATTACCAGAAAGCAGAGATGGTAAGAAATGGATATTCATCATCGAAGATGTCAACACTCGATGGGTTGAACTCTTCGCATTACCCACTGCAACTGCGAAAGAGTGTGCTACTACACTACTAGAAGAAGTATTATTGAGGTACGGAATCCCACGTAGAATTATAAGCGACAACGGCACGCAGTTTGTGTCTGCCGTAATGCAACAACTTTGCTGCATGCTAGACATCAACCAAACGTTGACACCGGTCTATCACCCTCAAGCAAATCCGGTAGAAAGAAAAAACCGTGATCTTAAACCTCGTCTTGCAATCCTGGTTCAAGACGAACACCGATCCTGGTCTGAGAAACTGCCAGCAATCCGTTTTGCGCTCAACACAGCAAAGTGCCAATCAACTGGGCAGACAGCAGCATTTCTCAGCTTTGGACGAGAATTGCGGACGACAGACGACGTGACTAACGACATCCGAGGAGTGATCGACAACGACAATTTCGTCCCTGAAATAACACCGTACCTTAAAAAATTCTCAAGATTCACAGCCCAGATCAAAGAAGTCATCGAAACCCAACAAGACAAAAGAAAAATCTACGCAGACAAAAGGCGTAATCCGGCTCCACCATATGCTCCAGGTGATAAAGTATATGTGACCCTGCATCCCGTCAGCAAGGCTGCCACTGGACAATCCAAAAAGTTTATGCCCAGACGAGATGGACCCTATGTCATCCTTACACAAAGATCACCATCCACATTCGAAATTGCCAGCCTGGACAATCCCCAAGTGCCCCTGGGCGTGTACCACACTTCTGCCCTGAAGGCCTACACCCAGGACCCCATCGAACGTCCTTGCAATCCGTTGCGAAAGCGAGGACGGCCACCAAACTTACCCAAAAGAACTGGTGCTGGCCCCTCGTCGGGACTACGTCGGAGCCAGAGGGGGAGGATGTAACCAGCGTTATTCATTTATGTTATTATCTTATATGTTTGTCCTATTATCATGTCCCCGTCACCTGTATATATTTTCATGTTCCCGTTACGTGTCTGTATATTGTTCCCGTTATTACGATTGTAACGCCCTCTACATATGTTATGTCTTTCCCGCTGCGCAGGAAAGCTTCAGTCATGTAACTGCCTCTTACGGTGATGCGTATGTAAGGTTTCGTTCCTCCCCGAGATTATTGTAATGTTAGGCATATGTGATTAAAGATGTTTATGTTCTATCCTTGAACAGTTATTTAGTCAATACGCCTTATACAACTGATTATTCTGAAATATTAAAATTAGAAATATTAGTGATTTCTTTTGTAGTTTACTAATACTGTTGTTACTTTATAAGACCTTGATTTATATCTAAGGATTCATAAAATTATTTGAATTTTCAAAAGTCATCACAAAATTCAAAGTTTACATTCAGAACTGAATATGAAATTCAAAGTTTACAAAATGCATATATCTATCTACCTATCATCTATACAATTTATAAATATAAATGGTCAATGATAATTAAAGGGTCCAAATGAACCACTTTACAACACAAAATTAGATTTTGAGAAAAACGAATTTGAATGCTTAGAGTAAGGAGTTTTTTACCAGTATATAGAAACTTTATAGCTTTTTTTATGGCTTTAACAGATCTATCCCAAAAATTAATGGATGTATTGATAGTATTTCTTGAAAGCTACAAGATGGTGCAGCTATCTCATAAAAAAGATTGCTGTAAGAAGGTTTTATCCCTGGTCCTTTCAATTGTATGATTTTTTAGGAAAACATATACATTATTGTAGACCATGAATAGTCTGTTGATTACATGTTAAAGGTGAAAAAAATATATATATAGTTGTATTTTAATTTGTCTGATTATATTCACACACCGTGAAACTTTTATATACACAATGAACATTTGAAATTGTGTAAAATACTATCATCAGTGTTGTTGGAATTACTTCCTAAACTATAGTATATATATTTTATTTGTATAGGTAATAAAAGTACATACATTAATTTGAATCGGAATTTAAGTGCTCTGTTAATGCACTTTCACTTTACTTTTCCAGGACATCCACTTCCCCCTGGTGAACTGGTTGCTATTGTGAGCTGTCTGAAAGACAATAAATTCAAAACTTCATCCAAGGAAGACAACACAGAAGCTTTTAGTGATAAAATGGGTGAAATCCCATCCCCAGTTGCGACTGATCCTGTAAAAATGGACGACCCCTTAATTAACAACTTGATTCCAGAGGTTAGTGCAGATTTTGTTATTTAGCTGCTTTAAATATTTTAGATTGATAGGTGATAATCATTAAGAAAGGATTTATTTGAAAATTATTGATATATTTTTTTTATTTAATATAAATATCATAAATTAAAAAAAATGCTCTTTGTTAAATACTTTTGATAAGTTTAAATCTTAGTGTAGCTGTAAGATCTATCGTCTTAATTTATTCTGTGATTTATATTTCATGGAGGTAAATTTTTTTTAGTATATTTTTTTTGTATGTGCTTTAATAACAGAAATTACATTTACTTTTTTTTCGTGTGAAGATATGTCTTTAACATCACATCTAATAAACATTTTCAAAATCATTTCTAATCTCAAAACGTTGTACTTAATTTTAAAATTTAAATATACAGAAAATTGTTCAATATAAAGACTGTAATTTAGGTGTAATGGTTTTAACTAAATTTAAAGGAATTAATATAGCTGAATTTTAATGCCATCTTTTAATGTCTTGAAAATGTTTTTTGTATAATATAAATTTTAAAAGATACGTCTTTTTAAAAAAATTAAATTTATAATGTGTTTAATATTTTTTAGGTTGTAACAGAGGACATTTTCTTTCAAGATATATTGTGTATAGAACAAGCCAAGGAAGATTTATCTGGCTATGTATTAAAAGAAGATGACTATGAACTACGTGATGAACCTTTTACTGTAGATGATTTTGTGTTTGCGATAGAAGAAAGTAATTTGGCAAACAAGCATCAAAATATTTAATGCTTTTAACACTTGTTTTGTTAATTGAATTTCTAACATTTTCTATCAATCTAAAAAAACAAACAATACTGTTATTTCATATATACCTGACTACTTACATTCATTGTGCACATATTTTACGCTGTTTTGTAAATTTCTGCAAGTCCCCTAAAACGTTTTACAAAATAATATTTTTCCTTGTTTCTAAGATTTTTAGACGGCTTTAAATGGCTTTGCTTCAATATAAAATTAAACTTTTCTCTTAACTATCATTAGCTATTGAAATTATGGTTATGATCTTGATTGCCCTGATTTACTAATTTTCTAATTCCAATTGATTTATTTGTTTGTTTAAAAAAAACCTATTGTAAAAAATGGATTTTTTAAAACAAAAAGTTGCAAAGACAATAGTAATTTCAGTTATCAAAATTCATTTTACATTAAGGCTTGACATTCAATACTTTTACTTTAAATTTTAAGTGTGTCTTGGCCTTTAAAATAAATATTTTTTTTAAATTAAAAAATTGTTAATTTGAACAAATGTTGAAAATTTGCTAAAGCCGATACTCCTCTTGTTACATTAAAAATTCGTTGATGTAGAGTTACTTTATTATTGTATGATGACCTATATTTTTAAAGCTATTTTTTTCTATTTATGTACTGTAGATGTAATAGATATGGAATTATTTCAGGTGACTCAAAAGTCAACAGTATTTATTAGCATCCAGCATTTTAAAATTCACCTGAGTTTAGTTTTTACGTAAAGTCATTTCAATAAACGTTTTTCATCTGCTGAATGTATGATTTCCAATAGCAATAAAATTTAGTTACTGAAATAAATTTGTAGAAAATATTTTGTATTGCTAATATTACAGTAAAATAAACCTGTTTATAAAAACAATATTTTCCCAGCAGTATAGCATGAATTTTCTCTCTGTTCTGTTTCTCTGTTAAAAGACATTTCTCTTCATTATATCTCTAGGCTATAACAATCTAAAAATGAGAAATAATAGAAATCAATAAACCTATTCTATCAAATAGTATTTTTTCAGCTAATTTTCAAACTTCAAACAGTTTGATTTATTAATTTTGTACAAAGCTCATGAATATAAAAAAATAAATAAACTAACTGTAATAAAAGTTGTGGTACAGTCCCTAATTCTGTAAAATCATGCATGGCTAACCAATATTTTCTCTTAATAGTTGGAAAAAATATTTCATTTATCAAACATATTTTGTTTTAAAAGTTATTGTTGCAATTTGTCAGGGAGGGATAAAATTCTGTAACTTAAGTTATTAATTATTGAAGAGAGTACAAGAGAACATTTATTATGTGTTACTAATTCTGCTCCATTCGTACATAATTCAAATGAGTAACATATAAACTCTTCTTTTATAAATGTCTTCAATACATTTTAAGTAATAATATAATTTTGAAATAGATCTCAAAGTCTAGTAGGAGAAGATAAGTATGAATTTGTTTTGGTAGTATGCATCTATAAAACAAGCAGAATTTTGAAATATTTATATTGAAATCAAGTTCAGAATTGTCCACTGTTTGCAGCCATTTATCGAGTTTTAACTAAATCGAATGTTTTGATGAAACATGAAGCATAGGACGCTGGTTTGAACATAATTAGAATTACTGCACATTTAAGATTTTTCTGTATTGTGTTAAGCCTATTCACGTACGTCAACTATCAGACGTCCAACTAAACAGTTTAATCAGCTGCAATTGGAAAACTAAAATTATATCCATTCACTGACCAACTGGCTGGCAGCCGTGGCGACTTAGGCGAATGAACGACAAATTATTGATTTTGTATGGATTATGGTAATACGAGTTTGGCGAATCTTCACCTTCACTTTGGCGATTGATAAATTTGAGACCTGGCGGCCCTGAGTTGGATGCAAATAAATAATCACCCCCAGTGGTGTGTGATTTTTTAGTTTTTCAGTTAATTAAAAATTGGAATTCAATTATTGGTAGTGCGTGTCTAGCTTAAGAGAAGTTTAATGCAAGCACGATAACTACCTCGATCGAGAAAGATAAAAACCTTGGCGTAATCGTCAGCAGGATGCAGCAACGGTTCGTTAGTTTGATATGTGGTAGTGCTGATTGCTGTTATCGAAATGAAATTTACATTTTAACGTAATATTAAATTATACATAAAACAAATTATAAAACTATTTGGAAAACTGTAATAAAATATTTTCAAATGCAAAATATTCATCGTTTTTATGTTTGACCAACTGAATGAAACTAACAATACAATCGAAGAGTTTCGGACAGAGGCACTAAATTAAAGTTCACATTTCTTATGTCATCTTTAATGGTGAGAACTACATTCAGCTGCATCTTCTGCAGTTCTGAATGAATAAAGTGTATACTAAATCACTAAGTGACGTGAACACCCAAGAAAAAGCTTTGATTGGATATCATTTTGTTTAAAACATCTCTATATATTTATTTTTAAAAATTAGTTATGTAGTATTAAAGAATACAAGTTATGTGTTTCTTATTCATAAAAATTATAAATATTTTTAGTTTCAATATCTATCATATTTTCTATTTTATCATTGTGTGCAGATATTTCTAAATTTCCTTTTATACAGTGCCAAAATTATTTACTTCAAGTCATTTACTTATATATAAAAATACAACACAAATACAAAAGTGATCAAGTTAGTTACCGTTTGTAGATCCGTCGTTACGGGTAGAATTTTTGTGAGGTTTCTGAAGTTGGAACGAATGCGATGTAGGGATTTCGAATATAAAATGGCGAATTAAACCGTTTGTTCAGTTGAAATGGATTGTTCTTGATTCGAAATCATTTCAGTGCTTTTAATTTTGATGATTGTGATAGAAAATCGAGTAGTATCCAGGTGTTTCATATACCTAAGTATAAGTGTTAATATATGAAACTATACAATGTAAATATAAAAAAACAGTATATCTATCTTTATAGACAATAATTAAATATTATATAAACAGTATAATAATAATGAGTAAAAATAACCAGCATAAACAGAGAAGCTGTCTAAATAGGAAATAGGTTAATTTTTCTTGCATGAAATCCAATATCGCGACGTGAATGTAATTGAGATTATTAAACCCTAGCGTTAAAAGCGTCAGCCCGTTGAAATTACTTGGAGTGGAAGTTACCAGAAATTGGTTTCTTGAACCATCTGTTAGTCAGAACTGTTATTATCTCCCGGAGCGTGTAATGTCCCCCGGTATATGTAATGAGGAAAAAGCAAAGAAACGGAAGATCTTCGCCCGCTAATGAAACCAAAAGATGGATGTTCATTACTGGGAAGAATTCTGGATATGCGATTTGCTAATTAAGATGTTTTAACATAGAGGCAAGTTCCTCTGGAGACAGTGGGTTGCGAATCAGTAATTGGGAAAGGTTAAGCTGTAGTTTGTGATGTGCCAACCAGTTGGTAATATTAGTTTTTGTATGCGTATCCACTATACTTTTTTATTTAAATCGCCTGTTGTTGTGTCGTCAAATTGTGCAATTCAATTTTAACCCTTCTTCCGTAAGTCATATCGACTTGAAACTTGGCATACTTACATTTTCCCCATGACAATATAACGTTTAGTAATAATAGTAATTAATAAGTAATGATTAATGTGATTTAATTAAAAAAAATATCGATTAAGTATTGATCTCGCACCATAAGCAGAATGCTTCTAAACTTGTGTATGTGTATTTAACCAGTTTTGCTTCAAACAAATAATATTCTGGTGCGATTTTGTATGATACTTTCCACCAAAATAAATTTGTTTTACATTTTAATGTAAGTATTAGATGAAAAGCGGTTTCTGGTATAGATATTCTTTACGAAAAGCACGAAAATTGGATTTCATATCTCCCAGAATGGTGATTATTTTAAGATTAAATTAATAGTTATTCACTGACCAGGAAAAATAATAAATCATAAACAATGGTATAGTGATGGAGATAGTTTAGGTTATATTAATTATTAGGTTTTTATAGTTTAGGTTATTATTAGGTTATATTAATATTCGACACTAAAAATATAATTAAAAAATTACCAGTTTTTTACCAACATAATCGGGCCAACCAATACCAGAAAGCGCGACAAAGAAAAGGTTTTCAATTCGAATTGTATTTTTTTATCTATGATTTATGTTCTAATTTTAAAATAAAGGCGTTGAATTAACAAGTAAACGGTTCTAAAATTTCATAGTTTACACCCCCCATATTTTTACTTATAGTAAACTAACAATAATTGCTTATTTCTTTATTACTCTCTAATACATTTAATTAAACCGTGTTTAGAAAAAAGTAATTTTTTATTTTCAATTGTCCTATGCAATACAAGAAAATAAAAATATTGTTTTCAAATTAAAATTTTTAGTTTTTACAGTTTTCAAAGGTTTAGAGAACTCTTGAGAATGCAGATATATGTTTTTGAGCGTATTTAAGGTGGTCATGAGATTGAAGTCACTGAAATTTACGTAGAAAGTAGCCCAAAGGTATTAATCGTAAGAAAACGACCATCGAAACTCCGTAGTATATATTTTTTATCAATTTTCACACGGGACTTTTTATTATACGAAACTCAAGTCTTAAAAAAACTGAATCAACTAGATTCCCGCCGTTTTTCCACGAAGGTCAAACATCCGAGTCCATCTCTTCGAATTAGTAATCAATAATTTTCAAAACGTCCCATTTTTCCACGAAAATGGGTGAAATCGCCGTCTGAATTCTTAAATTTCTTTTCCTGTGTTACTGAACTTTGCCAAGGTCTAGGTAAAGATGCCACGTTAAATCAAGCGCACGCAATCAAACGGGAAGCTTTAAATCACGCAAATTCTGGTTAAAGTGGATGTTTGCATCTCTATAGGTAACCAGGCAACGGATAAAATACTATATAATCACAAAACCTTTTAATTTCCCATCAATTTTGTTATAGAAAAATTATTTTTGGATGCTTTTGCGTGTTTGTGATATTTATGTATATTGAAAACATGGAGCTTTGTTTGGAGGCTGGGGTAATAGATTGTTTTTCTAGGTATCGTTTCGCTGCTATATGTATATCTTGGAACATGCCTTTATAGAAATGTGCCTTTGTGCAACGACTCAACAAACTACATTTTTTAAATATTTTTTCTTTTCTATTTCTACGAAATTTTAACTGCATGATTTTTTTTTGTATATATTAGCGTATAACTCTTGTTTTAATAAGGATATTCATATGATTTTTTTGTTAAATAAGGAATATTCATTCATTATATAACTGTAAAATAAATCCGTTTATTTGACATCAAAATTTCTAGAAAAACTAAAATTAATCATTTTTAATTAATTTTTTTTTGAGTTTCTACAAAAATATTAAAATTTTATTTCGATAAAAATATATATTAATTTTTTTCTTTTGATGAAAATATATATTATTTGTTTTCTTTTGATGAAAATATATATTATTTGTTTTCTTTTGATGAAAATATAACAGATAATTTAAATAGAATAAAATGATGCCTACCCTCTTTTTAATTATTTGGAAATCTCAACTAACTGAACTTGATGTATATTTAAAATCAATATTTATGTTTTTTTTTTATTTTAAAATATATTTTTAACAATATTTAAAAAAAATTTGATCATTGTAAATGAAAATTGACAAACATTTTATGTTAAAATTATTTTTTAAAGGAAATTTACGTATTCGGATGTAGTTAAGAAGAATTGTTGGTTCTAAAGGAGGGGTTCCAAAATTTTCCTTGTCCATTTCAGCTATTTCCTAGAAATAAATAGGATTATCATTGTCTTTTAAAAACAAACCATTTACTCAAAATAATTGAATTTTGAGCCATACCATTTCACACTCCATACAACATAGTTTTATGGACAATAAAAACATATCTAATGAAAATAGATTAAAATGAAATAAGTTTACATTATTATTAAATATAGGCAAATGAGTTTTAAATCATGATATTAATATTTAATTTATGGGTTCTCGCTATAATAATACAATTAAAACATCATTTTAGTTTCTCATAATGTATGTTAACGTAAAAGTGATTACATGGAAATATTTCAAATTCAGAATTTACATATTATTTTAGTGAATGAAAAATAATTGCATAAGAAAAGTAAAAAAGTTCAATAATAAAAATATTTTTGCATCTAGGGTTAAAAACAATAAAAATCTCAGATAAATCTGTATATTTTTCACGGTATACTAACTTATAAGCATAAATTTAAGTTAAATTTAATTGCACTAATCTGACTATTTCAAAGTAATAAGGGAACAAAGCAATGGAGATTTTCCCTATTAATATTATAAACATAGGTTTTAGGTCTTAAAACTTGGAGTAAAATTTAATTCTGGGATAAGTATTAGATTACATCTATATATCTCTTTAAAAAGTAATGACGTAACACTATTTTGCATAACATTCGAAATTTTTTTCAACGCAGAATTGTTTTTTGTATATACATGTATAAAAGTGACCTAAATCTTCGTTTCCTTTAAAAATGACAAATAGAAAACACTGCTATAAACTTTAACGGTTATAAAATTCAATCCTCATTTGTAAGAAGAATATTTTATTCTTCACCCACCATTAAGGTCATAAAGTAAAGGCATAAAACGATCCCAACTAGTATAACAAGGCGAAACTGACTACTTTCTGATCGACTTTTATCATTTTCTATGTCATATTATGCATTTGACGCTTTTTTCGTAAGAAAACGCATAAATTTCCTTCCTGATAGCAGGAAATGGTTCTTTATCTAGTGTAAAACAGTTATGGTGTCAAATCGTGATTTGCCTTTCTGATGTACTTTTTATGTCTCTTTTGGGAAATCTTGCAAGTCTGAAGAGAAATTGGAGCGATCGTGAACTTTATTGCGCTTCCACGTAGTAAAACAAAAATATGGTTGCGCCACAATTATTAAAAAAATATGTAATGTTCAACCTCACATAACTTTCTATTTCCTTCTAATAAAATCAACCAGTTAAGAACTTTCTCTGATGTAGTTTGAAGAACAATAACGTTCTATTTCAATTGTGCCTGCTTTTTTTTTCTCAAAAGACTGTGTAGTTGCTCTAAATAGGGTATGGTATGCTCACTCTCAGAATAACATTTGAATTTTTTGAGCATTCTGCGATCGTCAAGACTATTTTCGTCAATTTTGATAAACGTTGGGTCAATTTTGATAAACGTTTCGTCAATTTTGATAAACGTTTCGTCAATTTTGATAAACGTTTCGTCAATCACTTGGCTTTTGACGAAACAAGAATCTTCATTTTTAACGAAAGTACGTACTTCACTTCTTTTCCGGTGGTATCAGCTCATTTATTTCTATTTTCGGGTTTTATATGTATATTATCACAGTTCAACATAACTTTTCTGGCTCGGTCGAAAACGCGCTTGACTTCGAACCAAAATATCCTTCTTTCGAGTCGTACAGTTGATTTTTATTTGAAATAGTCCTCAATTTTGACGAAATATTTAATTGGAGCATTTAGTATAGGCATCCGTTTTGTCGAAAAGGACCAAAGTTTCTTCAAAATGAGCACGTATTTTTAAGAGTATAGAAAACTCCTTTAACAATTTTATTTCAGTTACTTCATCACGTTCTTTTTAGGTTAGAAAAATATTGAATTCAATATTCAAATATTGAATTCTAAAATATATATTTAGAAGTCATAGTGTTAGTTTAATTATTCAATACTTCAATGGTGGAAAAAATATTTGAAATTTAGATTAAAAATATAAATATGCTTTGGCGTATTTATAATAAAAAAAACTGAGAATACTTTTATAGGTAAATATATTCTTTGAAATTAGGTAGTTATTTATATTTTCCACAAAATATTTATATCCTAAAATTAGTTCGCGTGCGTTAACAATGCAAATATTCATGAAGTAGATAAAATTTTAAGAGAAGAATAGTGAATGCTATAAGCTATTATAAAAATCTAAACAAATATATAAAAATAGTGCCATCGGTAATTTAAGCTTTTTAAAAAACAAAAGAATTAAATTGTGTTAGAACATTTACTTTTTTTTCTCACTGCATTAACATTTTTTTTGTAGTTTAAAAAAATGCTTAAGGATATAGTTTCTAAAAAAAAATTCTATTACATTTTAAAAACAGTTAATTTCTCTACCTGTTTTCTTTACTTTTTTTCGAAATTTTATATTATCAGCCGTTCAAATCTAATTAAACAAATCTTATAAGCGCAAATAAAAATGACCTTTTTTCATTTAAAATCAATATACATGTGTTTGTTTTAGTAAGAAAAACTATACTTAAATTCACGAGTGATGCTCCTTTTCCCGCATTTCTCTAAAACTCGGAGTTTCCTGCAAAGAAAAAAAAGAACTCTGTTCCCCATTTATGGATTTCCTACATCGAGGAAGTGGTCCATAAGAAACGGGAAATGGGGTTCTCTATGGTTGACAGCCGCAACACCACAACAGCATCTTCGAAATGAGCATCATAGAGATGTGGGTCTCTGGGAATCGATTTCAAAGACAAATATCATTGTCGGAACAGTGTTGTAATATATTGGGTCGGGTGAAATTTTGAATGGTATAAAGCTTTGTTTCAAACAAATATATTTCCGACGCCATTTTGTATTACTACTACTGAAATGGTCCAAGGTATTTCAGGCATGTATTATGGAGAACTATAAAAAACATACTTACAAATAAGTACATAAAGCTACTCCTTTTTCTTTGAGTACAATTGAAGGTTTTGCTGTAAAAAGGAGGTAGCTCCTATTATTCAAGTTTGCAGAAAATCGTAAAAAACGTTTGAAAATTCATAATTCTAAGTTGTGTGAAGATATTCTTTTTGATCAATCTTCTTATTTGTTCTTGCATATTATGACAGTATTTTCACTCAAAAATATATCTTCCAGATGACGTGGCACATGTTGGATTGTTGGAGCTACCTCTTTCTTGCAACAAAATAGACGCTATGAAAAATATAAAAAAAATACAATTTACTAAAATATTATTTTATTTAAAGAAAACTTCGATTGAAATATAGCATATAACTTGGCTTTAAAAAAAGAAAATTACATTCTTAATCATCACACTCCCCCTCTGTAACGGCCGGCTCATCTGCTGCGTTGTCATTTATTGAGTAATGCGAGAACTAACGATTGGAGCTACATCTTTCTGGCACCAAACGAACAATTTTTTTTACCACAAGATAGTACATGTCACTCCAAATTCCTCTAGGTTGGAGCTACATCCTTTTTGCAAACCCTTCAATTGAGGGATGACGTACTCAAATTTAAGCAACCATACTTTCTTAAATTTGAGCAGCATAATTAATTTTTTACTAATTTCGGCTTCTGCCCAAGCCGTCTTAACAAAGCGACCTGACACACTTAAAATAGTTGTTCAGAAGATGGTTTTCCACATTATTTGATGTCGATTGTTTAAATGGAAATTAAGTTATTACAACTCAACTATCTTGCTTCCCATTTTTTTGGTACAACTTTAAAAAAAACAAAATTATGTTTATATTTTCTTCACGTCGCCCTGGTTACGCGAAGAAGACGCTGGACTGCGGTGTCTGAGGATATGGGTTCTATTCCCGGCAAGTCTTGGTTGAAATGAATTGAAAGTGATTTATGAATGCAGCCTATGTAGACAAGCATCTAATCTATTTATTCAGTTTTACCCATTGTACTCATTTTTGAGTACATGTCTTTTTCAAAAATGAAGCGTATGTATTCGGAGTTATGATAAGCATCTTAATGTAATTAAAATTAATGCAATACATAATGTAATAATTACTTAATGTAATAATTACTTAATGTAATAATTACTTAATGTAATAATTACTTAATGTAATAATTACTTAATTTAATAATTACTTAATGTAATAATTACTTAATGTAATAATTACTTAATGTAATAATTACTTAATGTAATAATTACTTAATTTAATAATTACTTAATGTAATAATTACTTAATGTAATAATTACTTAATTTAATAATTACTTAATGTAATAATTACTTAATGTAATAATTACTTAATGTAATAATTACTTAATGTAATAATTACTTAATTTAATAAATACTTAATTTAATAATTACTTAATGTAATAATTACTTAATGTAATAATTACTTAATGTAATAATTACTTAATGTAATAAATACTTAATTTAATAATTACTTAATGTAATAATTACTTAATGTAATAATTACTTAATGTAATAATTACTTAATGTAATAATTACTTAATGTAATAATTACTTAATGTAATAATTACTTAATGTAATAATTACTTAATGTAATAATTACTTAATGTAATAATTACTTAATGTAATAATTACTTAATGCAATAATTACTTAATTTAATAATTACTTAATTTAATAATTACTTAATGTAATAATTACTTAATGTAATAATTACTTAATGTAATAATTACTTAATGCAATAATTACTTAATTTAATAATTACTTAATTTAATAATTACTTAATGTAATAATTACTTAATGTAATAATTACTTAATGTAATAATTACTTAATGCAATAATTACTTAATGTAATAATTACTTAATGTAATAATTACTTAATGTAATAATTACTTAATGTAATTAAAAGTGAGTACATTTTACTTATTTTTGAGTACTTATTTTTAACAGTGAGATGGATTAAGAAATATATACTTTGAAATGTATACTTTGAAAGGGATAAAGAGTTAGGGGATATTTGATTCAACTGTTTGAATTTATTAAACAGAAGGATATCAAGGGTATAGATTTTAATATGAGTGATTGGACGAGAGGGCATGGGGTCGACCAGGTTGGCTATTAACCTTTTGATCATCGTACAGCGTGCGGGTTGAGTCCTTGGTTGAGTTTAACTGCTATAATTTCGGTTCTAATCAATGGGTAGTAATGAGTGGTGAACTTAGAGTAAAAAGGACGTCAAGTTCTAGAATTGCAATTGACTAGTTGAGAGTTGAAGTCATTTGTGTGAAAACGACGATTTGTCAAAAGATTTGACAGTGAAGCTAAAAATAATAATATCAAATAATATCTAAAGTTCCTTTGCGGGTATACTAAACTTAAACAGGTCGAAAAAACAGGTTCAAAACAAACAAAATTATATAAAAATGTCTAAATTTATGACAAAAGTATAGAGGTATAGAACTTATCGAAGACGCAAAAAGGAGCCGGCCGAGCAGATACTCGTACAAATATTCACGTACCAAACTTTATGGTACAATGGGGATCATGCCTACCCGATTTCTTTTTCTTTTTCGTATTCTCAACAAATGAATGTATTTTTACTATAATTTTTATATATTTATAAATAATATACATTACAAAAAGAACTAAGAATAAAACTTCAAAATAACACTTTAAGTTAATTGCCCAAATAAATTCTTTTGGGATTTAGAAAATAACAAAATAGGTTTCATATAAGAAAACTAAACATAATACCAAAAATTCAAGATTGAACGAAAAAAAAGTCTACAGAAAATCTCAATCTGTTACAGTAGTATTTAAAAAATATAAACAATTTAAGCTTTTGATACTACTCTTTGTGATACATTAATTGATTTAAAATAATAAAAAAAATAATCGTACAAATATTTAGCTCTATTTCAAAATTTCAAAGGATTTTTTGATTTTCTTTGGGTATTACTTTAAAAAAATTTTCATTTGTGTCTCTGAAATACATAAAAAGTGCATATTTTTAGTAATCCTTTCAACTAGACAAAAAGACTATCGTTGTTATATTGTTCCTAATCCTCTTCCCTGCACAGTCCCTGCAGAATTTGAGTTTTTGTATTTTATTTTTGAATGCTTTCCCTATAAATTGTATTAAGAAACAAAAGTGCGTAATACTGTAGTATTATTATCTTATTTCTTCGACACAGTATTTCATTCATTTTGTATTTATTTATTTTGTTAGGAAATAAATGATACGTTAGGAAAAAAACATTTGTTCAGTTGCATAAATAATTTTACTTGAAATATCTAAGTTGTACTGAAATAATATTTTGTACATTTTGAGTAACTACCTTTTCAAAACGTACAGTTACATATACAAACATTGACGACCAACAGCAGGTTCAAGGCCCAGTTAGGTTCGCCCAGTCTAGTATCTTTTAACTATTATCCAATGAATGCCTAACTTCTTAAAATAAAGTACTCCCGTGGAATTAACAACATCACTCAAAAGTTGTTCCACCCGTGATCTCTCGTTCTATCACTCATATTAAAACACAAACCCTTTAAGTTTTCCTGAGTAATATTTAATTTCAAATGTCACCATTTTCAGGTGAACTTAACTTCCTGGAACTTTCCATATTTTTCGCAATTTTTACTCGTTGGTCATTGAAAATTTTGGAGTTTCAACTTTTCCTGCATGCTGATATCCATTAGTCAACGGAACCCGGAATAAATAGTTTTCAAAATTTTAATTGATAACCTTTCACTTTTCACAATTTTTTCTAAAATCAATTTATGTATATAAACTCTTTTTGCTCTTTTTCCTTCTTAAGAGTTCCAACCCGAAATATTTACTGTTGATAATATCTCATCATAGCGTACTTTATTTTTCAATAGTATTTTTTAAATCCTTGTAAACTTGGTTCATGATTTTCTATTTATGATAACAGGTATTATGTCTATTACTAATGCATACACATTACACGAATGCATAATTATTCGTTTACTTAGTATGATAAAAGAAGTTTGTCATTTTAAAAATCAACCTACCTATATTCTTTTATGGTATACATATACCTTGGAAACAATTTTTTTTCAGCCTTTCCGAATCTTGCACAGTTTACAAGCGTTAAAAATTTAACATATATGTGACGAAAGAAAATTTGTAGGAGAAAAATTTGATTTGTTAATTAACCTTTAATTATCTAATTTGAGTCTTACTAGAACACCGATTATCCCATTTCTAATTAGTTTAGAAATTTAAAACTTGTATCAGAAATGGAAGATAATATATTGGTGGCTCTACACAAAGTGTGTATCTAAATAAAACAGTTTTTTAATTACATTATTTTGCCTTAAAAATAAGTAAAAAAACGTATTTTTTTTCAAGAACAGTAGGTTATTAAAATACACGAACATTTTAAATTCTAACACATGCATTATATTTAGATAGAACCCACTTTCTTCCAACAGTATTGTCTTAGTAATACGGTTTAAATTTTATAAATTGGATCGTTTAAACGGAAGTTTTCGATGTTTGATTTTATCTTCATACTGCAAAAATTAGTTCTTCATACATGCTGTTTGATGTGTCAAACACAAGTCATTTAATGTTTATTTTTACAAAAATATATACAATTTAAATAGTATATGTGATTTTCATAAATAAAATAGTCTCAATTTAAAAGCTTATCTGTTGGTGAATATTTTTAAACTAGCATGCCCATGCGATAATTATTGCATGAACAACCCCCCTCCACGCCACGCCTATTCGGGTGAAAGATATTAGCGAACCTTTTATGGCCAAAAAATCAAAAAAGTGTAGCCGTCAGAGAGTTGTAATATTAAATAGAGAGCGCCTTCAATGCCAGACTCTCGTAAGCCCGCGGTGTCAACATTGAAAAGAAAAACTCACATCACGTGGTTATAGCGCTGCCACATTTGGCGGTCAGACATCTGCAGGAGTTTCAAATTTGGCGCACTTTCTTCTTTTTTTGGTGATAAGGAGTTCTGCCCGTATTCAACTTTTTAACATATATGTAGGTATTTACTTATTTTCAAACAATATGCGCTAAATATTTCCTCTGCATTAACGAAACGAAAATATTTTATTTGTGTTCAATACTCGAAGAAGCGAAACTCTTTATATTTCTCAGGTTTTATTGTTCGTATTTTCTTATTGAAGTTTACAAAATAACTATTGAAAGGACTTCGCTTATGGTAAATTGTTTACATAAAAACGTAACGCAATTATTTCAAAACTACAAAATAAGAAAAATATCTTTAATATATCTGTTAAACTCCCTTAAATTGTGACACTCGTTCAAAAAAACGATATTTAAATACAAAATTAAACACAAAACCTTATTACAATACTTCGATCTCGTTTAGTTCTTAAAGTCGCCAAGTAAGCCTGCCAAGTAATATATAAAGCACATGAATGAATTGGCATTTCCACCTATCACGTGGTTTCAATGTTGGACACACGGAAATCAGCATTTTTATTCCTCTATTTATATCATTACTCTATGGTAGCCGTCTGTTCATAGATGACAGAAAACCTCTTAAAATGAATTATTTTAAACACATTTTTTTAAAAACCCGTTGATATTAATGAAACGAAGGTACAATTTGTCTCTGGTCTACGAAATTATCTTTCTTTTGATACCTCATGTGTTAATATCCGCTGCGTCTAAGGGGAGTGAAAGAGATTTTTACTCCAGAAATAACATATGCGTCCGATCACAAACTTCTTGAACTTTTAGTATAGTAAATTACCTCTGGAATTCACCTTAATCCTCAATCAGTAGAATGATTTAATAAATTCAACTCATTCAAAAATAAAATAAAATGGACGCCATTGAAGTTTACGAAGAAATACGAATCTTAAACTTTATTCAAAACCAACCGACTTTTTTCAAATCTCAACGAATCCTAACAAAAATAAACAAACCGACATTACAATCGATACAGTGTTGCCACTTAGCAAAATTAACAAAATAATAATTCATGTGGCAGTGTCGTTAGCACACTTAATACAAATAAGTTCATCTGTGATTTAACAATATATGATAGAAACGAAAATGGGATTTTTAAGGTATATATACACACACCTTAAAGTTAAAGACACCATTAACGCCCACACTCACTAATCCTAACATCAGAATTCCCTTATTTCCAACAACTCACATTCAAATTTCCAGACACCTTTTAAAGGATCCCAGTTGTTTTAAAAGGATCACAGGAGTCCGCCCGGATTGATCTTCACAGAGAAACCCTGCACTTTCAGCAGCCTCCCTCCCCTTTTCGCATGCGTTCCCATTCCAGTGGCGTTCCGTTCATTACGGAAGTCGCACCGAAATCGTTTCCCCCACTACTCGTCCGGGAACCCGATACCGCTTTTAAAGCTGCAGTAACACTGATGCAGAATTACGCCCCTGCGAGGCAAACCGATATCTATTTGAATAGAACGGCAGTGGCGCGAGGGGGCGGGGGGAGGGGGGGGGGTGACATGGAACATTGGGATGGGTTTCGGTTGGCTTAAATTCTTCCGCGTAGTTTTACGAGTTTCCTATAAAAGTAAAGTCTGATGATAAGCGTTTGAATTGAACTGTCGGGTTGTGAGCTTTTTTGTAAATTTTTCTGTCTAAAGAAATACGAGGGATTGTGGAAAACCCATTTTGGCTATTAGGTATTTGTGATAAGTTTGATTGGATTTGGAATGACGAGCAGAAAATATAATTGTGGTTTTATTGATGCAATCGCTATTTTTCTGTTCAATATTTGAGGAGTTTAAGGCTAGTCGTGTACTGGCAACTGTCGGGCGTGTAACTAAATTATTTATTTGCATCAGTGTTAAAAATGTATGCTTATTTTTGAAGAAACTTTTGTCGGATTCCTATTACATATTTCTTGTCAAAAATGAGAAGTGTATTCGTTATAAATAACAAAATATTTCATTGTTTGTAAAAAAACTAACAAATTTTGTCATATTTGAAGAAAAATTTAATGTGAGCATGTTTTACGAAACTATTTTTAACGGTGAAACTCGATTTATACCTGCTCACCGAGCAACTTTTTATTTCACTAAATATATTGTTTCTATAAATTCCTTTCTAAAGTTTTGACATTTCATAACCATCTTGGCGTTTTGTTTCTGTTTTTCCATGAATATCACGTTTTTTTTAATCTAATTTATATGGAACATAGAAATATCATTTACTTATGCCAAAAATTATAAACCCTCAAAACAAAAATATTTACTTTCATAAAAACTAATCCTTAACCAGATTGTTTAATGTTACAGTATATAGTCTGCATTCTAAAGTCTATAGTTTGCACTGACTTGATTCAAACTACAAATAACTTATTTATTTGTAGAATACTCATAATTTGTTCAATATTAGATAAAAATTTACCTTTTTTTATATAACCGACAGTGAAATGATATATCAATAATTTAACTTATTAAATTAACAAGTAATCTATAAAAATTCTCTCCACTTACATATATCATAAAAGTAATAGTTTCACTTGTTATGATAAGGGTAAAGAACATAGATAATAAAAATATTTATTTTACTTCAGAGTTAAGATTGAAAAATGAAACTCTACATTTTATGTAACTTTTTTTCAACAGTTGTTTGTCACTAATTGTCTTTTTTCAAGTCACTAATTGTCATTTTTTCAAAGAGTTAAGAATGAAAAATGAAACTCTACATTTTATTTAACTTTTTTTCAACAGTTGTTTGTCACTAATTGTCTTTTTTCAAGTCACTAATTGTCTTTTTTCAAAGAGTTAAGAATGAAAAATGAAACTCTACATTTTATTTAACTGTTTTTCAACAGTTGTTTGTCACTAATTATCTTTTTTCCCATGTAGATGAAATTTGGCAGAGTTGTTCCTTATATCTTATATAAAAAAAAGTAAGCTATTTGTGAACTTGTAAACTAAAATACATGTTCTGCGCTGGAGATTGAAATAAAATTTACTAATCACACTTTTTTCTATTATTTTAAACGGAAGACAAGGCAGAATTGTTCTTTATACCTTATGAATACCTTGTGTTGTTCTAGAGGAGGTACCCGTTCTGCGCATGGGATTAAAATAACACTTTCTCATTAATCTAATAAATATATCTGTGGAATATTTATATAAAAAAAGGAATATAGTCAAGAATATTTTTTCTTCCGTTTATAAATCCCGTCCCGTGCGTAGAACGGGTACTTCGGCTAGTATACAATATATGCAATAATTATACTCGAACATATATAACAAGTTTTGCTAAGAAATAAAAGAGAGTAACGCATCACTGAAACCCATCCCAGAGATAAGATCCATTTATTCCGTGTAATTATCGATTTTGCGGAAATCCTTGACCCAAGGATCCAGATGGGGTGAAGAGGAGTCCTCTAAATAGAAGATGAGAACGGACAGTTATCTAAGAATCGCCACACAAAAGACCACAAGTCTTGGATACGAGGAGTCATGTTACCGAAACCAACTTGGATCAACTTTTGGAAGGACCAAAGAAGGGGAACTTTTTATGTTTTTTTTTATATCTTTCTAAAGAACCCGATGCGGAAAATTGTTATTATTTTTGTTTGCTTGAGATATTATAACTGTAATATTAGTACTTTTCAGATAAGATTTTGAAGTTTGAGAAGTTTCTGTTTGGTTAATATTTATTTGGTGGTAAGTGTTGTTGTAGTTTGGGATTATTTTTTAACCGTTGGATTTTTTTTTGGTTTTGGTTAATTAACGTCGCAATAGAGCTGCACAGTGGACTATTGGCGACGGTTCGGGGCCTATCATGAAGGAAAGGCCCGGGAACGATGCATCGTATTTTTGAACTATGGTCAGATGACGAGGACAACACCTGAGCTGGCACCCAACGCCTTCAATACACGTCGGGACTTTGGACCCCGATCAAATTTATCGTGCACCGGTCTAGTATACACGCCGTTAATTTTTTGTGGATGTCGACATTCTAGTATTTTGGTAGCGAAGTTAACAACCCTCCGATCTCAATATCACTACTTTTTACTATTCTTTAGTCTAGTCCATCGCAAGGTTTTGAACCGGGGACCCTTGGATTCCCAGCTGACGCGTTAATCCACACGGCCACGGAGGCCTCGATTTGGATTTTGCAAATATAGTATTTATTCAAAATGTTTTGTTTTAGTAATTGGTGGTGTATTTTTAGTTAATTTATAAATTAAATGCAGTTATGGTTGAGATAAACACTGAGATACCATATAGATATGATTGGAATACCATTGAAGTTTGAGCAGTATTTGTTTCGTCAATGTTTATTTGGCGTTACGTGTTGTAGTAGTTTGAGATTAATTTTCCATGTTGTGTTTTTCTAAATAAATTTATTATTCAAAATGTTTTGTCTTATTAATTTATAAATCAATTGATGAGCGGAATGCGATAAGTTGTCTAATCCATAATTCTGAGAAAAACCTATTTTTATTATCAGAATACAAATGAGAATACACAAATTAAATTCTAATGAGATACAATTTGTAGTTTCAGTTCAACTATAGATTGTGTTCCATTAGAATTGATTTGAAAATATTTGTGGTCGTTCCAAATTAGGTCTTATCCAAATGTATACAATGAACAGTTCAATGAGTTTATTTCTAATAATTTACCAATAAGTGTTTTTTACCTACAAATATTATCTTTCAGTCAATGCATTTTTAATACGCATTTCTAAGATTGAAGTAATTTCCTTAATTAGAATAAAATCTACTGTTTTTACATTTCTTTATTTAATTACATTCCTTTACTTTCAGATTTTGTAATCTAAAAGTAAAGAATTCTTTTCTCTCCTAAAATTCATTTATTTAGAACTATTACAATCTCTTTACTACAAAATAAAAAAAAAACTTAGAGGGAAAATTCTAAAAATGAAGGAATGAGGGTTTACTCTGGAATTGATGAGAAAATTATTTACTTTTCACCCTTCGTTTCGTTTTTCACTAAGAACAGCCTTCACCCTTACGCAGTTAAAAATGTAAATACCCCCCCCCCCCCCCCTTTAAGAATCAGAATTTGTATAGAGAAGGGAAGGTAATTTCTTCATTTTCTTTCTTCACAAAATCCATTCCAAGCTGTACATTTTCAAGTTGGAAGCGAAAAGCGTTAGAAAAAAAATATATTTCTTTTAAGTCATGGAGAGAAAGAGACTTGAAATGAATTTCTCTTCTAAAATGTTTATTTTCTTTTATTTTGAAAGACGCATGTTGCTCGAAAAGAGTGTATTGGAAGAGAAGATTTCATTAAATATAAACAATACGTCTTAAACTAGGTATACATCTCAGTGTGTGCTACCGTGAAAAACGAGCTAAATCTCTTTGCTTATGAAATATGTTTTAGAAAGCATTTTCAATTAACATAAAAGCTTTATTTTTTTTTAAAACACACACACAACTAGGAATAGTAACACATATTTTCTTTTACAATTTAAAACTGTTGATAAATAAATTTTTATTTTTTATTAGTAAATAAAGATATTTTTTAAAAAATATGCTAATTTAAAATCTACTTCCTTAACTTTCTGAAAACGTATGTTATAGTTTAGATTAAAAAATACAAAATGTCCTTAGAATTATTCTATTTTATAAATAAATACAACAGGAAAAGTTACGTTCCGGGTAAAATTAATGTTTAATACACAACGCAGTACAATAAATTTAGCCTTAATGTTAATTTTAATAATATTAGGTAACCAACCTTTTTATATTACAAAATAAACTGGTTAAAAATCAACTGCTGAAAAGTTAAAAATAGTTATTAATTTTACGAAAAAGTTGAAAATATTTAAATACTTCACATTAATTTTTTACTTGTTACAAACTTTTGAAGTTGGTATCAATTTACAAAAACCATACCTAAATTTTTATCCGATTTCAAAAGTTCGTAATATGTAAAACATAATATTATATTATTAAATTTTTCAACATGTTCGTAAAATTTAAAACAGCATTTTGCATTTAAGTGCTTTTTTCTTAAAGTTGGTTTTCCTTGAACACTTAGTAAATAAAAATTACATAAAAAAATCTTTAAAAAAAAAATATATATATATATACGTAATTTTTATTTACTTGGTGTTAAATCTTATTTTGGCAATGCTATAAAAATTTGTTTTTCTATAAGAATACATAAATTAATAAATAAATTTTACTTTCATTATTCACTTTAAAGTAAAAAAAATATCGTTTTTGGATAGAAATTGATACATTGTGGTTATGTGGCTTCTTCTTATTGGTTAAGTGTCCTCAAAGTTAAAAAAAACGAAGCGGTTTTTAAAATTTGTGTGGGTGTCGAGAACACGATAGTACGAGAAAAGCAATTCCGTCGATAATATTACTTTTGTTCTCCAATTATTAACGTAGGTGTATAGAACACGACAACAAGGTTAGCGACAAAAATAAACATTCGACTTATGGTGTTTTTATAGTTTGATTTTGCTATAAAAATATTTGCAAATTTTCTTCAAAAGTTTGCTTTTTGTAAAATTAAAATTTTGTTTAATTTCGGAGAATATTTTTTTTTCTCTCAAGACATCGTTAGGAATTTCTTAGCATTTGAGATAAGACAGTAATTTTATAACAGCTATTTTATAATAAATTGAGATTGAAATAAAATAAATCTTGAAAAATTTCATATTTGCCGACAATGGGTTTTAAATATAACAATAAAGAATTATTATTTGAGAAGTTTAACTGTCTTTAAACAATAAAACATATACATTGTTTTTTTAATAATGCTCAATAAAGCATACTTTTCTGGATTCTGTGTTACTCATAGTATTATTTAAAGTTGTTTCGCCCATTGTTAAAATAGTTTGGATTGCAGTTTACTTAAAAATTGGAACTAAATCATCTGAGCTTCATTCATGCATTAATTTTTTCATTAGACGTAATATATTTACTACAAAAATATGTCATAAATGTTTAAAGAACGCTTAAAGAACAATTAAAGACATACTTTAACGAAATCTGTATTTTAATGTTAACGAGCTTATTGACTACTGATCTTGACTGCAGAACTTAAAGAACTGCTAGTTTGTGTTACAAGGTAAAGCTTTAAATTTATAATTCATATAACTATGTATACAATATTCATATTTTAAAAACTTGTTATTTTATTATGTAAACTATATTGAACTTTTAATTGTATGTTTGTTAGGTGCAGTAATATCTTTAATTTTTTGAATTGATAATATAAATTTTAAATTAAAATAGTTTGAATACATTTTTCTTTAAATAATAATCGTTCAAGATGTAATAACGGAAAATCTAAAAAAAATAATTAAATGTTAAATACACAAAGTTCTTGACTATCTATTATTATTAGGCACAAATCATTTACTATAATGTCTAATTCATAAGAAATATCCCTATGTCAAAACGTTTTTGTAATAACTATAAAACTTCATAATAGTTTTGGTTGAAAAGTGTAATTTTTTTATCATTGAAATCCTGCAACTGTAAATGTTACAAATGTATATGAGAAAAAGTTTTTTTTTGGATTAATCATTTGGCTATGCTATTTGATGTAACCAAAAAGTCAAAACGTCAAATATTATAACTATATTTTAAGTAAAAGTTAATAATTTAAATATTATTTTAATAAATCATGAATATATAAAATATATTGACATTATTTCTTTTAGTTTAAATTGTTTGCCTAACTTCTAATGTGAAATTGTAGTTAAAAATTTTATTGTTGTTCATGAATTTTGAACAGACATATTTAATGGATTTTGCTATGCTGTTTAAAGTCTATATTAAATTCATTTTGAAAGGCCTTCTAATATAAAAGGTTAAATTTACTATCAAGAAGATATCTTTAAGAAATCCTGGATTATATTTACCTTGTCAAAATAAGTGCACAGTCTTTCTTGACATTTTATCTACAATTTAAATACTCGATTATGATATGGTTGATCAAGTTAACATATATAGAAGTTTAGAAAAAACAGTATTTTATTCAAAACCATTATTTTATTGTCTGGTCACCTATTCATCCATAATAAAAATTATAGTTTTAATTTACTAATATATTTTACTAAAAAATTCTGAAGTTCTTTTTCAAAATCACAACAATTACTAATAATTTTCAATAAATCCTAATAATATAACTACAACTACAAATCTAATAAAATGTATATTTTGAATAATTTTCGCGTAAACGTATTTTATTTTTTGATTTATACTAAAAACACAATTAAAAATAAATAATCGTAATCAAGACAACGCGCAAACAATATATAAATTCCACTTAATATATATTGAAATTGTTTTATAAATTGAAGTTCTAGGTGAAGATTAACTAATCAGGTTTAGGAAAATATCGTTTGTGCGTCTGACAGAGAATGCTGTATTTTAATTTGACTGTATTTTAAATATAACATAAAGGTAGTAAAATAAACATAAATGTAATAAAATAAATTATATTTTTACTATGTATTAACTAAGGATGCAATAAAATAATTTAATTATAATAGTTCTATGTCTACATTATTACTAAAAATATTGTTTTGAGTGAAAAAAACGTCATCCCTTGCATGAGATATGAAAGTAATTCACATTTTCATTGTAAAGAGAAGAGCAAAAAGAATTGCTTTCTAAAGCAGTAAGAAAAAGAAAAGGCTTAAAACTCTCAAATTTGAACTCATAATTTATAAGAATATTAAAATATATTAATAATAATATGTATTAATATGAAATATTTCAAAGTACATAGACAGGTAAAATAAATTAAAATTTCAAAAATTGTTTCTATTAAAAAAAAATTCCAAAGCTGCTAAAATTTTTTCCAAAAGTGGTGGAAATTAGAAATATTTACTGTAAAAAAAAGGGGAAATGAGAAATTGCAATTTTACACTTTATGTACGACAGAAGAAAAGTATATTGAAAAGAGAATATTCATTATGTAAAATAATAAGTATTATTAATAAGTTTATCAAATAACTACATAGATATTTATATTAAAAGGTAAACTAATAATATGATGTTCCGAATAAGATAAAAAACATGTTCAGATGGCGTGAAAAGTAGAATTTTTTTTATCTTTGAAAAAGAGAAAAGAATCCAAAGAAAATCCATAGAGAATCCAGAGAAATTTCAACAAACCATTTATATTAAAAATAGTAAGAATTAGAAATAATTTTAGAAAAATAATTACTAGAGCCTAAATTAAATATAAAATAACATATTATTTCAAATTAAGATTAAAGAACTGTTTAAGATGAATATCAAAGGAAAATCGGAGGTCTGGATTAAAGTAGGAATACAATTTAATAGAAAGACTAGAACAAAGAGACAATTTACCTTTACACTTTGTGAAAACAACGACAATCCGTTTAAAAAGTGAAATTGATATTTAAAAGAGTATTATTAAATTTTTTTACAAAGTGGTTAACCTTGTTGAAATTCAATTTAAATTAATAAAATAATTTTTCAATATGTGACAATTAAAGAAAATATGTAATTTGGAAAACAAGAGAAAATCCACTTTTGTAATTTTTGAAGACAACATTTCAAAAGTGCAGTTGAAGTTTTAAACATTAAGTAATATTAAAAAATTTCGAAAATTTTAAAAATGCGTAAAATGTTAGAAATCTTATATATAATGTTTAATTATTTTAGATGAGAAGGTCAACATAATATGCCATTTCTCTTTGGATAAAGAGAAGCAAAGAGAAATGACAGTTTTACGATTTATGAAAATCACAAGAGAAAAGTTTTAAAAATGCGATGAACTTATAAAAAAGAAGTTATATTAAAAATTGCTATAAAATATTCATTGTTGTTAAATATGAATTTAATATATAGTGTTTATTTCGGATTACAAGAGCAAAAGTTATATATATTTTTAAAAATTATATTAGAAATTGTTAGTTATTTAAAAAATTGTTAGTTCTATTAAAGAGACAAAAAGAAATTGTACTTTTTTGGGATGTATTAAAACAAGAAGGGAAACATTTAAAAAATACAATCGACTTTAAAATAGTAAGTATTACTAAAAATTGCCATAAAATGTTTATTATTGTTTATATGAATTTAATATATTGAATCTTTATTTCTGAGGAAAATACCAAAATAAAAGTGCAAATTCTCTTTGGGAAAAAAAGTGGTAAAAATAAATTGGTCTTTTGCAATGTATTAAGACGAGAAAGAATTCAAAAGTGCAATCGACTTTTAAAATAATAAGTGTTATTCAAAATTGCCATAAAATATTTATCGTTGCTTAATATAAATTTAACGTATTGAATCTTTATTTCCGATGAGAAGACCAAAATAAGAGTGCAATTTCTCTTTGGAAAAAGAGACAAAGAGAAATTGCTCTTTTGCGATGTATTAAGACGAGAAAGAAATATTTCAAAAATGCAGTGAACTTTTAAAAAAGTAAGTATTATTAAAAATTGTTATAAAATATTTATCGTTATTTAATTTGAATTTAGTACTTTAAATTTTTATTTCAGATGAGTAACTCAAAATAAAATTACAATTTCCTTTTTGTAAAAAGGAGGTAAAGAGAAATTGCACTTTTACGATTTATAAGACAATAAGAGTAAAATAGCAAATATTAGTAAAAAGTTATATAAAATATGTTTTGTTGTTTAATATAAATTTAACATATTGCCTCTTTATTTCAGATGAAAAGACCAAAATAATAAGTACAATTTCTCTTTGGAAAAAGAGAGGCAAAGAGAAATTGCACTTTTGCGATGTATTAAGAAGAGAAAGGAAAATTTTCAAAAACGCAATGAACTTTTAAAATAGTAAGTATTATTACAAATTGTTATGAAATATTTATCGTTATTTAATTTTAATTTAGTACTTTGAATTTTTATTTAAGATGAGTAACTCAAAATAAAATTACAATTTATTTTCATAAAGAGGAGGTAGAGAGAAATTACACTTTTACGATTTATAAGACAACAATAGTAAAATTGTAATAATTAGAAAAATTGCCATAAAATATTTATCGTTGTTTAATATAAATTTAACATATAGTATCTTTATTTCAGTTGAGAAGACCAAAATAATAAGTATAATTTCTCTTTGGAAAAAGAGAGACAAAGAGAAATTGCACTTTTGCGATGTATTAAAACAAGAAAGGAAAAATTTCAAAAACGCAATGAACTTTTAAAATAGTAAGTATTATTACAAATTGTTATAAAATAATTATTGTTATTTAATTTGAATTTAATAATTTGAATTTTATATCAGATGAGTAACTCAAATTAAAATTACAATATTTTTTTGTAAAAAGTGGTAAAGAGAAATTACTTTTTCGATTTATAAGACAATAAGAGTAAAATAGCAAATATTAGTAAAAAGTGATATAAAATATTTTTCGTTGTTTAATATAAATTTAACATATTGCCTCTTTATTTCAGATGAGAAGACCAAAATATAAGTACAATTTATCTTTGGAAAAAGAGAGGCAAAGAGAAATTGCACTTTTGCGATGTATTAAGACAAGAAGGGAAAAATTTCAAAAACGCAATGAACTTTTTAAATAATAAGTATTATTACAAATTGTTATAAAATATTTATCGTTATTTAATTTGAATTTTTATTTCAGATAAGTAACTCAAAATAAAATTACATTTTCTTTTTTATAACAAGGAGGTAGAGAGAAATGACACTTTTACGATTTATAAGACAACGTCGTTTGTCTTATAAATCGTAAAAGTTATATTTATCGTTGTTTAATATAAATTTAACATATAGCATCTTTATTTCAGATGAGAAGACCAAAATATAAGTACAATTTCTCTTTGGAAAAGGGATGTAAAGAGAAATGGCATTGTCCTACGTTCTGAAGTAACCACGAAAAAAGTTTAAAAAAGAAAAGTAAGTTTTGTTAATTATTAATAATAAACTAAAATATTTATAGTTGTTCAAGTTAAATACAAAAAAAGTATTTTTTCAGATGAAAATATTTTTTTAGATGAAAATATTTTTTCAGATGTAGTAAGTAAATTAAAAATGCATCTTCACTTTGGAAAAAGGACAACAAAAAATTGCAAAATTGAATACTTCAGCACTATCAACAATAAAGACATTTAAATATTATCAACACATGAGTATAACATTTCACTAAAAGAACAATTCTAATAATGTTATACATTTCCCACAACATAGGTCTTTGGTAGAGTATTTTGTTTTCATTTTCAAAATGAGTAAACACATTTTTTTTTATCGAAAAACAACAAATTGAGGTGTTTGTTTTTAGTACGCGTCATATGCGAGTTGTGTTAAAAAACTAAATTAGCTTCGGTGGAAACTCTTGGCTAAAAAATTATTATAAAAGTTACCGATATATTGAATTAGGACTTTTTTATTACGTTTGTTTAAGTATTTATAATGAGTGTGGATACAATTGCTGTATATTTAAGATATTCCTCACCTTATCCAGTACTAGTGTATGTATTCACATAATTTGTAATGGTGTAAATGAAGTTTGACATTGTTCTTGTGATTACAGTTGATTATTCTTTTGTTTGAAAAGAAGCTGACCGGAAATTACAAGGTTTCCAAAAGAATGCGATAAAGTCAAAGACGCAAGTAGAAGTCAAGTAAAGGTCGTTTGAGCGGGGAAAAGAACACGGCTTTATTTTAGGGAACACTAAAAGGGTGGACATTAAAGGTGCAAACAAAAGTGACGAGGAACGAAAAAAAAAAAGAGTTTAATAGAAAGTTTACCGTAAATGGAGAAGTCGCTCTTATATTTTCAGTTTGTTTGTACATTGATTTTTTTTTTATAATTTTAATTTTATAGTGAGAATATCTTTGTATTTGTTGATTCTGAAAGTTTTTTTTAAGGAATAACACGTTTCTTTTATCTATTTGTTGTAAACAAAAACTACTGCAGTTGCCGGCAAATTCGACTCTTTTTTCCTCTTTAATAATTTACATAGCAAAAAGTAACTATTGGGCAATTCTGAAATTTACTAAATATGTATAGAAATGTTCAGATAATACAATGAGGGTATTTTTGTTTCAATAAGAAAATAATATACGAAGCTATGTAACGTTAAAATTCAAAAATGCAAAAAATGGCGTTGACGGAAGCAAACCGCATAAAATTAAATATATCATAATTATGATATATGGCAGAAAGCAGACACATACTTAAATTTGTACATAACATTTTCTTTTTTTGAAAAAAAAATAGTTTTTATTGTTATAAAATTATAAAAAAATTGTAAACTGTTAGGCCATTTATTTTCAGACGACATTAATACTTTATATTTCTTCATTTTAATAACTACCATAGTATGGCTGGATCCTAAGCTTTCAAAGTAATCCATGAGTAAGCTGTATATATTAATTAATATAGTGATGTAACCAGCGTTATTCATTTATGTTATTATCTTATATGTTTGTCCTATTATCATGTCCCCGTCACCTGTATATATTTTCATGTTCCCGTTACGTGTCTATATATTGTTCCCGTTATTACGATTGTAACGCCCTCTACATATTTATGTCTTTCCCGCTGCACGGGAAAGCTTCAGTCATGTAACTGCCTCTTACGGTGATGCGTATAAGGTTTCGTTCCTCCCCGAGATATTGTAATGTTAGGCATATGTGATTAAAAATGTTTATGTTCTGTCCTTGAATAGTTATTTAGTCAATACGCCTTATAAATGGCTCCCCAACGCGGCGCAACACCGTAGGAACAGCAATTGCATGGCTCGCTTTTTAGATTCTTCGTTCCGATTGATGAAAATGGCTAGAGCCGCCATATTAAAGTTCGTTGCAAGAACGAAGGATATTGTGTTCTTCAGGCAAGAAGGAATGTCATCGGATGTTTAAGATAAGTGTTATTTTGTTTTCTTTTCAGTGTTACAAGTTTTTTAATTTGTAGGCTAGGTTAAAGTTTCGAAACGCAAAGTTTCGTTTTTCAGTATACATCCTGTTTACTGTGAGGAGACAATTTTGCATAACACGTATGCTGTGTCTCGTTTGGAGTGTTATCTCTAATGATTTAATTTTAACTAGTCTTTTGAAATTAAACCGCAATGGTTTGCTGTGTTTTGGCACTGAATTTCAAACTAAGAACCACCTTGGTTCTGTAAATACTGATTGTGCGAATCGTATTTGGTAGCATTACGAATTCAAAATTCGTACACACGGAGATAAAAAGAAAAGCAATTTTCCCCCCTCCTCTCCACATAACTGATAGTGTTTTATTTCTCATTTATTTGAAATTATTGCTGGCCTTGAAAATTCTGATTGTGGGTTTTATTTATTTTATTTTGTTCTCTTTCGGGAAAAATAAAAGAATGTGGTTTGACATGCAAACATAAGAAATAAATGTTCTTAGTGTGATTCAGAGTAGTAGATTTTATATTGGCAGGAAGTTTTATTTGTGATAGTGCTTATTTAATTTAATTATTGGCATTAACTAATTATTAGTTATTTTGATCAGTTGGATAATTGATTATATTATAAAATTTAATGTTGTTTTTAAAATTTATTTTGAAAGAACACTTGAATTGATTCGTTATGAAATGGAAGTTTGTTAATGCTATTGTTTTGATTTTATATTTAAGTACTTCATAAATTTCTAAATAATTTAAACAAGAGTGATTCTTCTTATAAATAAATTTGTTCAATCATGTTAAAATATATTTTGGTATTCTGGTAATCTAATATTGAAATTGTACCATAAAAATTATGCATTTTAACTAGAGATCGGGTGTTATACAGTGTCATCTACACTTGAAAAGATTTAATACTGCATAGTGTTATTTGCTTGAATAAATGAATAGTTGGAATGATTTTATAATGGTTTACAATAAATTTATAATAGTTTAAATGATTTAATATTATTTTAACTGATATTAATTGGTTTTCTGAAAAATAATTATAGACTATTTGAGTGCTAATATTTCATGGTAGGGTAATTGTAGTGAGTTTAAGTGCATTGAACTGTGAAATAGCTCTAGGACTTTGAGGTAATTATTTTGTGTGCCTGTTATCTACTGCCATAATCTGAACTCACAAAGGAACTATTCTGAAATCCCACGATGGCTTTTCTCGCACGAGGAAAGAAGATTGACCTGGTCCGGCTGGCAATTGACCTGGACTTGGATGGTATTGATAATCTCAAAGTTATTCAACTGAAGACGAGAATTCAAGAGAGTGAAGCATATAAGGACGATTTAGAGTTTGTCCAAGCAAGGTTTGAAGAGATAATCGCTGAAAGAATAAAAGAGGAAGACCTTGAAATTGAAGATAAGAAAAGGAAGGAAGACCTTGAAATTGAAGATAAGAAAAGGAAGGAAGACCTTGAAGATAAGAAAAGGAAGGAAGACCTTGAAGATAAGAAAAGGAAAGAAGACTTTGAATCTGAAGAAAGAAAAAGAAGATTGGAACTGGAGTACGAAGAGCGGAAAAGAAAAGACGATTACGAATTCCAACTTCAGAAGCTGAAACTTCAGGATGAGGCAACACGATCCCAAGTTCCTCTTACCCAGAACGATGGTTTTCAAGCAGCCAAACCAAGATTGGACTTGCAGACGCTGATCCAGAGATTCGATCCAGTGACGAATGACATCAGCTTATACCTCGTTCTCTTCGAGCGACAAGCTCACAGAGCTGAGATTCCAAGGACTTTCTGGGCCTCTCATCTGATTGGGTTGCTGCCATATGATATTGCTCAGATCATTGCAAGAGAAGTCGAAGAAGTTGCACAAGATTATGAAAAAGTGAAACAGCTGCTTCTAAAGCGCTATAAGCTCACTCCAGAAAAATTTCGTCAATTGTTCACAAAACATTCGAAATGTCAAGAAGGCACTTGGACAGATTTCGCCTACGAACTCAGGAATTACTTTCAAGGTTGGATTACAGGTCTCGAGATAACAACTTTTGAAGAATTGTCTGATCTGATGGTTACAGACCAGATTAAACGCCGTGTTCCACAAGAAGTCAAAGAGCACTTCATCGATGACTGGACACAAATAAAGACTACTACAGATCTAGTACAAAAGCTAGATGACTACGAGACGGTTCGTCCAAACAACAGAAATGACTCTACGTCGAATACCAAGAAGTGGTCCAGTCCAAGATTTAATACTGGAAACTTCAGAAAAGTGGCGCAGAATCCAAAGCCAAGGCAAAATGAAAGAAATCATAATCCAGAGAACAAGCCTGCCATATACTGCTATGGATGTTCCAGACCTGGTTTCATAAAGGCAAAGTGTCCGACATGCTCTCCAACGGCGAGAAATGAGAATTTCCCTGCAAATTCACTTACAATGTACACTTGCCATTCCAAGATGTCCCCTATTGCACTGATTGATGTGTGCATATCCGGTGTACGAGCCAGAGTTTGTGCTGACACAGGTGCCAGCAGATCAGTCGCTGGTGAGATCCTCTACAACCTGCTGAAGAGAAAAGGAGTGGAGTTCCAGGAGACTTCTGTAACCATGACTTTGGCAAACGGTTACCAAACTACTGAAGAGGCTTGCACAGCCACGGTGTCCATTGAGATTGAAAACAAAACAATCATTCTGGATCTCCTTGCCCTTCCAAATGCAAAAGGAAATCGAACTCTCTTAGGAACAGACTTCCTAGAAAAGTCGGAAATTGTTCTCGACATAAGAAACAAAAGGTGGAATTTTTGTGACAACCCTCGCCGAAAGGTTTATTTTGGGAATGACATCACATCGACGTCTCAGCAGCCTGTCGAAACTCTTCCCATCAACAGCTGTAATCTCCGTGAAGAAGAAGGCGAGAGCTTGAACATCGAGCAAAGGCTCCAGGTCAATAATTTGCTTCAGGATTTCGAGGAAAGCTTCAAACCAGGGGGAGAGAGCACGACTTTCATAGAGCACCGCATTAATACGGGAACGCATGCTCCAGTCGCTTATCCACCCTACAGAGTTTCTCCTGCGAAGAAGGAAATATTGAAAAAAGAACTGGATGACCTCTTGCAAAAGAAAATAATCGAAGAATGCGAGTCACCCTTTGCTGCTCCGGTGGTGTTGGTACCCAAACCAAATGGAAAAACAAGACTGTGTGTTGACTATCGCGACTTGAATGCAGTCACAGTTGCAGACCACTACCCTCTACCACAGATCGATGACCTTATCCATGACGCCCGACATGTAACTTACATGTCCACTATTGATTTGAGGTCAGGTTATCACCAGGTGAGCGTGCATCCGGAGGATAAAGACAAGACGGCTTTCACAACCCAGTTCGGAACGTTTAGATTCAACCGAATGCCTTTCGGGTTGAGAAATGCACCAGCTACATTTCAGAGGCTGATGGACAGATTTAAAAGTGGTCTGCCGGATGTAAAGATACTAGTCTACTTGGACGATATCATTGTCTTATCCGCTACCTTTGAAGATCACCTAAAAGACCTCAAGAAAGTTTTCCAACGACTTTCCCTGTTCAACTTGAGGGCAAATAGAGAGAAATGTCAATTCGCCTGCCCAAAGGTTAAGTATCTAGGTCACTGGATAACTACCAAAGGAATCGAAGTTGATCCAGAGAAGGTTGAGGCTATCCTGAAGATACCAACCAAAGAACGTCAAACAAGTACAATCCTTCCTACAGACCTGTTCTTGGTATCGAAGATATATTCCAAACTTTTCAGAAGTAGCAAGACCTCTTAGCAATCTTACTAAGAAAAATGTCATTTGGATTTGGGGATCAGAGGAAGAAACTTCTTTCAAGACTCTGAAAGAACTTTTGGTTAGTCCACCGATCCTTCGTCAAAGTGATCCAAGTCAAGCATACACTCTCCGAACTGATGCCAGCGGTTATGCCCTTGGTGCAGTTCTCTTACAAGGCACCGGATCTGATGAACATCCTATCGAGTATGCCAGTCGCTTACTCACTAGTGCCGAAAGAAACTATTCGACTACAGAGCGCGAGGCTTTAGCTGTAGTTTGGGCTTTAAAGAAGTATCGTGCCTACATTGAAGGTCAAGAGATTACTGTTGCATCCGACCACCAACCTCTTAAGTGGTTAATGAGTTTGAAGTCTCCTACGGGACGATTAGCAAGATGGGCTCTAGAAGTTCAATCTTTCAATTTGAAGTTAGAGTACATCCCAGGAAAATGCAACGTGGTCGCTGATATGTTGTCAAGACCAGCTTGTCAGCATGCCGAACCTTCATGTGAACTGTGTAGCATACACATCGACGTTCCCTCACATACTTCAAAAGAGCTCCGAGAAGAACAACTTAAAGACCCAGAAGTTGAGAAGATAATTCGTTGTTTCGAAAGCAATGAGAAAAACGTAGACTTCGCCAACTGGACTGATCGTGGTTACCTGATGAATCAAGGTGTGCTTTACCGATATGCACCAGACTCGGACAGTGACGAAGCACAACTGGTCATACCGGCTCAAGAAGTAAACTCCATCCTTAAAGATCATCACGATGCTCCAACAGCAGGCCACTATGGAACCGAAGGAACATTCGATCGTATAGCAAAGCGCTATTATTGGACAGGTATGCGGAAGTTTATCACGGACTATGTAAAAAACTGCATAGAGTGCAACAGATACAAAGCTTCAAACCAAAAGCCAGCTGGTTTGTTGCAAACTTCCGTTCCGGCCCAACGATTCGAGACTCTTGCAATCGATCTGTTTGGCCCATTACCAGAAAGCAAAGATGGTAAGAAATGGATATTCATCATCGAAGATGTCAACACTCGATGGGTTGAACTCTTCGCATTACCCACTGCAACTGCGAAAGAGTGTGCTACTACACTACTAGAAGAAGTATTATTGAGGTACGGAATCCCACGTAGAATTATAAGCGACAACGGCACGCAGTTTGTGTCTGCCGTAATGCAACAACTTTGCTGCATGCTAGACATCAACCAAACGTTGACACCGGTCTATCACCCTCAAGCAAATCCGGTAGAAAGAAAAAACCGTGATCTTAAACCTCGTCTTGCAATCCTGGTTCAAGACGAACACCGATCCTGGTCTGAGAAACTGCCAGCAATCCGTTTTGCGCTCAACACAGCAAAGTGCCAATCAACTGGGCAGACAGCAGCATTTCTCAGCTTTGGACGAGAATTGCGGACGACAGACGACGTGACTAACGACATCCGAGGAGTGATCGACAACGACAATTTCGTCCCTGAAATAACACCGTACCTTAAAAAAATTCTCAAGATTCACAGCCCAGATCAAAGAAGTCATCGAAACCCAACAAGACAAAAGAAAAATCTACGCAGACAAAAGGCGTAATCCGGCTCCACCATATGCTCCAGGTGATAAAGTATATGTGACCCTGCATCCCGTCAGCAAGGCTGCCACTGGACAATCCAAAAAGTTTATGCCCAGACGAGATGGACCCTATGTCATCCTTACACAAAGATCACCATCCACATTCGAAATTGCCAGCCTGGACAATCCCCAAGTGCCCCTGGGCGTGTACCACACTTCTGCCCTGAAGGCCTACACCCAGGACCCCATCGAACGTCCTTGCAATCCGTTGCGAAAGCGAGGACGGCCACCAAACTTACCCAAAAGAACTGGTGCTGGCCCCTCGTCGGGACTACGTCGGAGCCAGAGGGGGAGGATGTAACCAGCGTTATTCATTTATGTTATTATCTTATATGTTTGTCCTATTATCATGTCCCCGTCACCTGTATATATTTTCATGTTCCCGTTACGTGTCTATATATTGTTCCCGTTATTACGATTGTAACGCCCTCTACATATTTATGTCTTTCCCGCTGCACGGGAAAGCTTCAGTCATGTAACTGCCTCTTACGGTGATGCGTATAAGGTTTCGTTCCTCCCCGAGATATTGTAATGTTAGGCATATGTGATTAAAAATGTTTATGTTCTGTCCTTGAATAGTTATTTAGTCAATACGCCTTATAGTAAATGTTAACGAAAAATATGCCGTCTCGCGTTACATTTTATCTTATAAATTGGGTGAAAAATTCTTTATTTACATGAAGTAACTTATTTTTGCGAGACAGTGATGTGACTTTCCCCAACGATGTTAAAGGGTTGACAAGAGTAACTTAACATCAATATATCTAGAACTAAAATGAAACACAAACTATTAAAATAATAAAAAATAAAACAAATGAAATTTTTGACAAAAATATAATCAAATATGCAATAGCTTTGTACTGATGTATAATGACTTTGTTACGAGATATCTCGTAGAGCATAGAGTTCAAATGTACCTTAGTACCTTAGAGCAACGCGATAATCCATTTTTTTTCAGTAAACTTAAAGTAATTAGGAAATTCTTGTGTTTGACAATTTGATTGCATTTTTGAATTTTCTGACAGAAATTTTTTATTGCTTTTACATTCTTAGAAAATAATATTAAATTAATGTTCGTAGTTATATTCTTTTTGAATTTTCGGCCATGATCTATTTTGAATCTGAAACATTTTTTAATAAAATATTTTGTGTTCTTGACGTTTATGGACGTTTTGTTTGCACTCAGTTTACAATCTTTTCATTTAGGTGAGGTACAACTTTCAAAGTATCTTTTCACAATTAATTTAAAACTTCAAAATAACTTGAAAGGACATACACAAGAAACATTATTTAAACTTCTAAACAACTTTAGAATTGCAAACATCGCTTGAGTATCAGTTTCTTAAAAAACACTGCATTAAACAAACTATTAAAGAAAGTTATAATGCATTGTATAACTTTCAACATATCCCTAGTTCCACAGATTATATTTTTGAATAGATCGGAATATTAATAGAGTACATTTAGAGATTTATGAATAGTTGTATAAAGAGAAATACAAAAAGTCGTCCAATCATACTTGGAACAGTAACCGTTAATGTTTACTTAAAAACAGCAATGTTCCCATCATATTTCTTGTTTATAAATAATATATGAATTTAATGCTCCATGATATCCATCCAACCACTTTTTGTTTTCCCAACACGTCTCAATCATTTATTTCAACTTATTAGGATAAACAGTCTTCTGAGATTTCTACTGAACTCCTTCTACTTAATGTAAAATTATTCATGGGAAAAAAAATTCAGAAATTTATCAAGATAACTTTTTTTTCTAAGCAGCACGTTTGAAATATTCATACGAGGAGGGTAATCCGATTTTTGCAGGAGGGCATTAAGAAATGACTTTTTCAGGGTGCCCGGTGTAGCTTTTTTAGGGCATTACACTCCATTCCATGCATTTTTTGCGCCCTCGTGCATTTTAGTAACTGTATTTGGGAAGTTATATTAGGCCAGGGAGATCTATTTCGGAAGAGTTTTTGGTTTCGGAATGAAGATTGGTACTGATGCTTGCGGTGCAATATTTTTATTTTTCACACTATAAGCGGGGAAAGTTTATGCGCAATTATTATTGCATATTCCGAGTATCCACCTTTTCCTGAATTCAATATTTCCAGGTCCTTAGGATAGGTTTTGTTGCTCGATGAGTTTCGGGATCCTGGTGTGATAATAATATTTTTGTGTCTTTCCTTGTGGAGTTGAGTTAAAGAACTATGGTATTATTTTAAATTAATTAATTGATGCCGGCTTTTAAACAGGCAGTTAAAGTAAATTACTCAAAAATGTTGTTTTAAATATATCGGAGTATAAAAACGGTGCATTATATTTCAATAGAGTATAATGCACTTTATTATTTTAATTTTTTTTAAATTACTAAATACTGAACCAATGAGATCTAGTCCTTCTAATAATATTTAATTCTTTATTGTCTATTAGTTTCCTACTACAATTAAACATCACAAATAATACGGAATGCACTCACCAATCATCACGCCTGCTGCTGGGTTCAATATGACACATATCCGCAGTTCTGGCTGTTCTGTCTTCGTTTAGAAACTCATATTCCAAGGGGTCTGCTCTGTCTGCGCTTAACAACTCTTATTGCCAGGGGTCTGCTCTGCCTGCTTCTCCCCGAGCGGTCGTCTCCAACCCGGTCTGGTGGGTTCCTTTTGGCTAACTGGTGCTGCCGCCAAAACCGGTCCCACCACTTGGAAATCTCGCCAACGTTCGCCATAGATCGTCAGAGACGATTCAGCACCGTATCACTCCTCCCTTCTTGAAAAATGAACCCGGCAGCAAGAGATTTGAAAGGGGGTGTACATACATACATTCATGAAACAAAAGGCACTCTTTCTTCATTACAACAAAATCACCTTTTGCCTTAACACAGGAGAAAAAAAAATTGGCAAGTAGGAAAAAAAAAACTAGAGTCATTGTGAGTCCAATTCACTCCTTTTCCCTCTTTTGAATTTGGCCGGTGGCCCATACTTCAGAACGTCAGCCAGTCGCAGATGTCCAGCTAACAGCAATATTCTCCGGAACTCCCTTCGCTGTCCCAAAGTTTGGTATTACATGGTGACCATCGTTGCACTTCCCCAGCTGACCGTCTGAGGGAAAGTCTCCGCATGCGGCTCCGAAACTGTCAGCAGGTTGCATAAATGGCTGGAGATCCCCGTGTTTTGCTGCACAACCACTGCGTATAGCATCGCTGAAAAAATATGACATCTCGACAGTATTTGTTCAGATAACACCTTTGATTCAAGCAGCTAAAGCTTGCGTCATAGTGAGTGCATTTCCGATTTTCTCTAATTTTTTTTTGTTTTTGTTTAATAACGCTTCCCAAACCTTATAAATGATAATCAATCCCTCTCTATGCGTTGAATCCTATTTTCAATTTTTACCAACCCCTTTTCTTAATTAAATTAGCAGTACTTAACCCAATTGCAAAGAAGAATTGTAAAATACATTTTGTCGCTTCCTTAGATTATAGTGGGAATTCCTACCATGACCACTGGATTTGTCAAACTCCACTTGAATCATCCCTGGATCTTCTCCATCTCCTTCCCCTGAATCAGCTAAATGAAGATAAGGCAATCGCTGAGTGTACGGTGTCATCCTATTAACATGTGTTTTTCGAATTATGCGCGGATTATCGACGGCTTTTAATAGATAGTTAACCTTAGAAAATTTATCTATAACACGAAAGGGGCCCAGAAACTTCGGTTTTAATTTTGGTGACTGATTTGACTTTATGTTTGGTTTTCTTAAATAACATAACGAACCAATTTTGTAGTCAATTTGACATTCATTTGTTTTATTTTTGCTAAGTTGTATGTGCTTGTTTTCTTGTTGATTTATATTATCCAATACTTTAGCGAAAATGTTTTTTTGTTTGAGCAACAAATTCTCAATATATTCGGATTTCGATTCATATTTAGGAGATGAATTATGCAAATGGTAAGGAAGTCTTATATCGCGTCCGTGTTCTAAAAAGAAGGGGGAAGTGTGTGTTGTCTCGTGGATGGCTGAATTTAAGGCCAACATTGTTTCGGCCAATAGTTCATCCCAATTATTGTTATCAGAGGACAGGGAAGCGAGAATGTTGGCAATGGATTGGTTAGGTTTTTCCACGCGTCCGTTTACATGGGCGGAGTAATCTGAAATATGTCTTTTTTCAATACCATGAAGGTGGCAAAACTCTGAGAATTCGTGACTCTTAAAATAACTGGCATTATCACTAATTAATATCAAAGGGCATCCCTTGATAGCGATATAATTGTCAAAAAACGCTTTAGAGATTGTTTTGGATTTAGTATCGGGCAAAGCGATAATTTGTATGTGTTTCGTAAACGCATCTATCATAGACAATATATAGGTGTTTCCCGACTTGGTTGTTTTTAAGGGCCCAAAAATATCTATATGGCAACATTCGCCTGGACTACTGCTTTGCTCCACTGGCTGATGCGGAGCAATAAGATTTAACTTTGCGCTACGTCTAGTGCAACATGTCTTACAGGAGTTCACGAAATTTTTGGTATCTTGATACATTTTTTTCCAATAAAAACGTTCCCTCAATCTATGATATGTTTTGAAAAACCTCAAGTGTCCCCCGAACCCTGAATGAATTGTCTCTAGAACTTTAGCTTTTAATGCGTGTGGAACACACACCTGTTCTAAAGTGTCGTTTCTGGGAGAACCTGTATGCCTCTTTGCGATGTGTATGAGTACCCCTTTTTCCGTAAGAGAATAGGGATCTAAAAGCCTCCTGTTATGTGTGTTGGAATTCATTAAACCATCTATAATGGATTTTAGCTCCGGGTCTAAGTGTTGCATCTCTACGAGTTCCCCGTTGTCGGGTAATAAAATCGTGCTCGAATTTACCATTCGAGACAAATAATCGGCAACGACATTAAGGGACCCTTTAACGTATTTAATAGAATAATTAAATTCTTCCAATGCTAACTTCCAACGTAGTATTTTCTGAGACGGATTTTTGTTTGAAAGAAACCCAGCCAGAGGTTTGTGGTCCGACAAGACGTCAAAGTGTTTTTTCCCTATTAAGAATGGCCTAAAAAAATTTAGAGCACAATATATTGCGTAAAACTCTAACACTGTAGCCGAATATTTTGTTTGCGCTGCATTTAATTTTTTTGAATAGAAGTAAACGGGTTTCACCTCACCTGAAGGGTAGCATTGTTCCAAAACTGCACCGATTCCTTCCTGAGAAGCGTCCGTAGTTAATTGAAAATTTAACGACATGTCCGGTAAGGCCAAAACGGGGGGGTTCAAGATAGCATTTTTTATGTCGTCAAATGAATTTTGAGTTTCCTCTGTCCATTCGAACGGAACATCTTTCTTAAGAAGTGAAGTCAAGGGTGCAGCTCTTTTGGCAAAATTTTTAACATGTCTCCTGTAATAATTACAGCATCCCAAGAATGATTTTAAATCTCTGGGACATTTTGGTACCTGAAAATTATTAATCGAAACAGTTTTCTCTTTGTCAATTGAAACACCTTCAGGCGTTACAACAAATCCTAGGAAATTGCATCTCTTAGTCAAAAATTGACATTTATCGGGGTTGAACTTTAAATTGTATGCTTTAAAACGCTCCAAAACTGAATCAATTAGTTGTAAGTGTTCATTGATGTCCTTTGAAAACAAGATTACGTCATCTATATAGACCAGAGCACCCCTGTGTAATAAATCACCCAATACCTCCTGTGCAATTTTCTGAAAAGCTTTAGGAGAGTTTTTTAATCCAAAACAAAGACGGTTGAACTCGTATTTTAAACCGTCAACTGTGGTGAAAGCCGTTTTGTGTCTGTCTTTTTTGTGTAGGGGTATCTGATTAAACGCTGATTTCATGTCTAAAACTGAAAAATAATTTGATCCGGAAATTTCGTGCAAGAATTCATCTAATGTGGGAATCAAAAAATCCTGTGTTACAGTAACATCATTTAATTTCCTGAAATCGAACACCAGTCTCAGCTTGTTTTTTTGCTTAACAAACAATGCTGGTGAGTTATACTGAGAACCCGATCGCGAAATTATTTGTGCGTGTTCTAGATCTTCAATCTGTTTTCGCATTTCGTCTCTAAGTTGAAACGGGATTTTATACACAGGGCATCTTATGGGTACTTCACTTCGCAATTCGATTCTATGCGGTTCGGTATTTGCGACAGACAATTCCCTAGTACTTCTAGCAAAAACATTTGGGTGTTTATATAATGTGTTTAGAAGTCTCTGTTTTAGTTTCGTATCCATAGTACCAATTGAAAAATCGTTTTCGGTCAAAGGAATTAAAGGTTCGTTTGAAATTGGCACAGTTTTAAAATTATTAACAATTGGAAAAATCTCATCAAAACTGTCCATGCTACACAGTTTCATCTTCTTATTTAACATAACCGTGTCACTAGTGAGGTTGCTAACAAGAATTTTTATTTCTTTTGAATTTTCATTGACATTTATCAATGATGGTGTAACACAAATTCCTTTGTTTGTTAGTCTGGATATAGGGTTAATTAAAATTTCGTAAGTATTTATTATTGGGACGAGAAGTTTTACCTCAACGAATGTCTCTGATTTGGGTGCAATAATTACCTTACGTTTAAGTCTGAGAAAATTTGCCCCTTGATTCGACGGAACAGTGTATGGTGGATACAATTCCATTATAGGTTCGGTAGTATCGGGTAAATGTAATAGATTGTTCTTAGGATCTAGATGCGCATTGCAGCTTTTAAAAAAATCATACCCTAATATTACTGGAAAAGTGAGAGAGAAATTATCCTGAACAATATAGAACTTGTGTGTAGTTTTAAAATTATTTATTTGAATTTCGATATTTTTAATATCTTGGATGTTCATTGTACTTCCATTAACAGCTTTAATTTTAACATTGGGCCTCGAAAAATTGTCATTATTAACTCTAGAATTATCAATTGTTTCGAAGATACTAGAAGACATTAGGCTACAGGAAGCGCCGCTATCACATAGAGCATACATTTCGAATGTTTTAGTTTTGATTTTTATCAGGGGTAAAGCAAAATTATCGCATGTGGAGTCTTCTGTTTTTAATATCTGGGGATTCCCGAATTCCGACTCGTGTTTCTTTGAAATCCCCTCGTGGAGTTTAAAGGAGCCGTCTCGTGATTTTCTCCATTTATGATCCGACTGTCACGCCCTGTGCCATTCCCACCACGTGTTTGCGATCTATTAAAATTCGAGCTTTGAGTTTCTCTTAATTTTCGAAAACAATCGCGTTGCATGTGTCCAACCTTACCACAATAAAAACACGTGACACGTCGCGAATTATTAAAATTGCCTCTATCGCGTTGCGGGAACTCCCGATAATTGTTAATCGAGAGTTCTTTCTCCCCTAGTTTCTCCAATCGCACGTTCAAATCCTGAACTTGTTGAACGAGTAAATTAATTATCGGTTCATGACTCTCCTTTCTTCCGGACGCAAAAATTTTCTCATTAGTTTCTTCGGAAATGGCAGTAGAAATAGCGTCCTCCAAAGAATTTGGAGATCGTGATAAAACAGGACGCTGAATATTTGGTTTTAATCCCGCGATAAATTTTGCTTGAACCATTCGATCGTGCGCCCGTAACACGTCGTCATTTATTCTGCCTTCGTCAGCCAGGATGGCTACAGAATATTTTTTTAAACGATTGGCATAAGCACGAACGGTTTCGGCCTCCTCTTGTCTGCACTGTGAGAAATTGTTTAAATTTGTAGCCAGAGGTATTTTTTCTTCGAATCTACGCAGTAAAAGTGCCGAAAAAACTGTAAATTCATTTACATTTCGAACCTCGCGATCATTTAATGCAAAAATAGCAGCCTCACCCGTGCATTTTAATTTAGCTATCGTAAGTTTTTCTGATTCTGTCCATGCGCTAAGCCGGCTGATCTCCTCTAATTTGTTAAGAAATTCCCTAGCCGAAACCTGGCTATCCCCGGAAAAATTTGGCAATAGATTTAAATATTCTGTTGCGCTATTCATGCGTATTCCCTGATTAGCCTCCACAATACTAGCAACGGGTCCACGTGGTCGGGGCATTTTCTCGTGGGAAGTAAAAATAGTAACAAAAAAAAATTCACAATAAATATGATAGTATAGAGAGAGATCCTATCATTTAATTTAGATTTTCGAAGCTGTTCAGCCAAAATATTTTCCGAGATAGACGATTGAATTAGATTTACTTTCCTTGGCACCCAGGTTCGTTCTACGGCACCAGTGAACCAATGAGATCTAGTCCTTCTAATAATATTTAATTCTTTATTGTCTATTAGTTTCCTACTACAATTAAACATCACAAATAATACGGAATGCACTCACCAATCATCACGCCTGCTGCTGGGTTCAATATGACACATATCCGCAGTTCTGGCTGTTCTGTCTTCGTTTAGAAACTCATATTCCAAGGGGTCTGCTCTGTCTGCGCTTAACAACTCTTATTGCCAGGGGTCTGCTCTGCCTGCTTCTCCCCGAGCGGTCGTCTCCAACCCGGTCTGGTGGGTTCCTTTTGGCTAACTGGTGCTGCCGCCAAAACCGGTCCCACCACTTGGAAATCTCGCCAACGTTCGCCATAGATCGTCAGAGACGATTCAGCACCGTATCAATACACCATTTAAAATATTTAAGATTTTTTTTGTTTGAGAGAGAACAAGCAAAAAAAAGAACGATATGTTTTAAAATTAATTGTTATGCATTTCTTTCGTTTGTTAATTTTGACAGTAAAAATTAATTTTTAAAATATATTTTAAGCTTTCATGCATTTTAAATATTATATCAAATGATTGAATTATTTTTGTGCAAATTTAGAAGTGTCATTATGAAAATGTTTTAAAATACGTTTTGTTAGTATATACATGCAGAAGCCGTTATAAAACTTAGTAAATACTTAAAATCATTTAAAGAAGTTTTTAAATATATTGCATTGATAGCAAATCTAAAATGTCTAAATTCACAAAACTAATTTATATTCTTAACATTTAAAAGTGTAATAAACTGTTTTTCACAAGTAAAAATAAACTTATAAATCTACAGCATATGAAGTTCATGAGAAGACTTATTGGAATATTATCAATAAGAAGTGACTAACAATATCACATATTTTATAGATGTTTACTGAACTTATTCAATAAAAAATGTGTTCGAACAATAACAAAAAAAATTGTCGAAGATCTTTTTAAGTAAAATATAAAAAATACTATTTTTAAAAAAAGTCTTTTTTCCCTGTTACACTAGTCTACTGTAGACTTATTTTCTATGGAGACCCATAACTCTCTTTTTCTTCTTTAACGTCTTCCCAGATCAATATAAAATTTCAAACAAGAGGTGGTCCTGAAAAGTTGTTTTAGTCATACTTTGATGGATGTTGTGCAGTTCTCCGAAATTTGTGATTGATTGTACACATCAATGGAATGTTTTCCACACTACGAATCGATATGTTATTGTTCGAGAACTTGTTTTCCAATTATGAATTAAGGGTCCTTTTATGTATGTCAATATTTTGATATATGCTTGTCTAAGTGCATTTGTGTAAATTAGATGTTCTGAGTAGTATAAGATGTGACTTTATTTGGTTATGATTTCATGGAACTAATTTACGCCAACTTAATTAACTTTCATTTTCAAATCAAAATGCTGTCCTGTTAGATAAGTTCATGGTTGAGATGCTTTGAAATATCTCCAGATGATCTAGAACTCTTTTGTAGAAAAAGGGAACTTTAATTCTACTACAAAATATTTCTATTCATATTGTAACAAATTTATGATTTATTTATTAACGTTAAATATTTAATTTGTTTTTAAAAAATAGCCATACCAGGACAAAATAGGTAATTTTAGAATATCCATCTAAACTTATACCCACCGTTTTTGAAATAGATATTAAAATTTACTGAGAGTTTCGTTAAATATACTAAAAATTATCCTTTTTTGCAAAAATAAACAAATATTTTGTATTGTTTTTTGTAAAATTCTGGAATTGATAAAATATTTTGGGATTTCAGTGAGTTAGTTCATATGTCTCATTAAGTTAGTTTTGGATGAAAAATTTAAACAATGCATATGTAAAAAAACATTTGTCAAATTCTAGTAAAAAATATATTGAATCAAATATCTTAAAGAAACATGGAAAACTTTGTTTTAAGGAAATTAAACTTTTTAAAAGAAAGGTGCAAATGGCATCCCATTCATTCACAGTTTCATTCAATGCCTTTAAGCAATAGATGGATCCAGCAAATTGTGTTCTTTCTAAGTAAAAGCTGTAAAGGTTGCTTTCTAGCAAGATCAGTTTTCAAATCTTATTTTTCTTTCGATAGATTTTTTCCCCTAGCTGGGCAATTTGACAGTTAGAAAAATCGCTAAGAAACAAACACAGAAAAAAAATACTCCATACTTTTAAAGGTATTATGCTTTAAAAATACGTTATTTTCCTTATTTTAATGGATAGCCAAATGCATTTTAGGAAAAAGAATCTTTGTATTTATCTTAAAAGTTGCGTTTGGAAATGGATTCTAACGGATTTCCTTTCTTTTCTATCTGGGCTTCTATAAAGATAAGCCAAATTCTCGTCAGAGGATTTTTTTAAAGTTTAAAATAAAGCGCCGCTGTTTCTTGTGAAAGAAGATAGTTACATTCAAAACTTTCAACTCCATCTGGAAGGCAAGTCGCTTTTTGTTTGCCAGGGTTTAGTGCTATTAATTGTTTTTGTTGAAAATGAATAGAAAATTGTTAATTTAAATATTTCACAATTAGCATATTTTAACACTTTTAGTTTTTGTGCAGTTTTTTTTTTGTTTGAAATAGATGCAAAATTATTCATTTTTGAATAAAATTTCATTTTTGAATAAAATTTCATTTTTGAATACAATTTCATTTTTGAATAAAATTTCATTTTTGAATAAAATTTCATTTTTGAATAAAATTTCATTTTTGAATAAAATTTCATTTTTGAGTAAAATTTTATTTTTGAATAAAATTTTATTTTTTAAATAAATTTCATTTTTTAAATAAATTTCATTTTTGAATAAAATTTTATTTTTGAAGAAATAGTCGTCTGTTAAATGCTCCTATTAAATATTTCGTCAAGCTAAGGAAATTTCTATTGTGGTTATTTTCACGAAATTTATTTTGTCTAGAATAAGTACGATTTCATTTAAAAAAAGTAGACGGCACGCCTCTATAAGGTGTCGTAGTTCGAAATTCCGCTCGCTATTGATCAAACCAGAAAAGCTCGTTCTGGATTGTGGCAATGCATAGCAACCGAAATTAGAACCGAATGAGCAGATACAAGCGGAAAGTAGTTGGAGTAAATTATTTTCTTTACAATTTTGAAGATGCTTGTATAGTCAAAAGTTACGTTACTTACTGACAAAAATATTGTCAAAATAGACGATCGTAGATTACTAAAGAAATAAGAGTGCTATTTCTGAGATTGATGCATTTACTAAAAGTTATTTGCTTTTCCCCAAGAATCCTCTAAATGTGACAAAACACATTTTGAAAGTTTTCTTCTTAACCATGATGCAATAGTTGAATTTCCTTCATACCAAAGACCTTGTTAATATTGATAGGGCATTTCTATGAATGTATTCTCTAGATAACATTGCAACTACACACGGATAAAAATTAAAGAGCGATGACGACATCCTTGGAGAAGATTCAAAACTCAAAAGGGTTGACATAGTTGAAATTTATTAAAACGAATTCTGTAATGCCGATGAAAGGTTAGTCGTCTGCAGCAGAGCTTTAATGTTTATTAATGTTTTCTTTTCTGTGATACAACAGTAATTTGTCTCTGCAGTTGTAATGTGAGTTTTTTTTTGCAATTAGTTTTTTGAGTAGAACGGAATGTATAAGCACTGTCGATAGCTGCGCTAACGAACGATTAAAAGGAGATGAAAGAATAATTTACAAATTAAAAAACTTTGTATCTCCGTTGATTTTCAATGAAAAACAAATATTCTTGTATTAAATTAAATGTTGCATTGATACGGATCTACCAATACTAGTTTTTTTTTACGAAACATAGTTCGGGTTCTGGACTAAGTTTTACGGACGCGGCATAACATTACGAGTGTGCAGAGTATATTAAGATTTAGTTCGTTTTTTGCTGGCTGCTTAGGCGAGGTGGCGTTATTTCTTCTTTTTTGGCTTAGCGTTGCGAACCCGATCGAGTCACTTGATAGAATCTATACAGATTTTAAATATCAAATAAATATGTACTAAATATTAAAAACATTTTTTTTAATTTGTGAATCAAGACCTATTTTATATTTAAAATATTCAAAATCGGTTCATTATAACTGTTCAGAATTTTTCCGATGATATATTTTTTATGTATGAAAATTCCTCATAATTCCTGACGCACAGTTCTTAAATAGCATATTAAAGATTTGAAAAAGCTAATTTAAAAAAAAATATTAAATAATTTGTTATAAGTACTATGAAACTAAACTCATGAAAATTCTTTAAATATAACTATAATTTAAAAGTATCACAAAAATATATAATTTCAACAATAGCTTAATTGTTGATGACAATTCACAATAAAAATTTGAATATTTCAATATTTTTACTTCGTTTTCTTTAAATTGACATTCTCACATTTAATGATAATACGTCATACATTTTGACATACATTTTTTATTGTTTCTTCCCTTTACCCTAAATCTGTTGAATATTTTCTTACCAAGTTTTTTTGGTTATCTCTTTTACATTCTACTTATTTTCTCTCATTTGAATAAGTTTGTCTCTCACTCGGGTGTTGGGGGGTGAGGGAGTGGTATAAAACAAATCTGTGGCTACTCATGAATAAAAAATGCCCCTGGAGCACATAAATATCCCAGAATTTACCCCTTATGTGCATTCCATTCGAATTGCCTCATTTTCATACTGAACACTTACATCTTCTTTTTCGGGATGACGGATTTTAATCTTATTTTTCATGAGCTATTTAATATTACTAACTATATTTTTAAAACTAAAAAAAAATTAATAATGCATATTATTTTTAATTTGTTTTTCCTAATCTAATTAAGCATAGAATATTCATTAAAAATAATTGTTTTTCCGATGATTTAATTTCTGTACATTTTTGTCTAATATTTATAATGTGGGAGGTTATTTTAACCCTCGAAGTAATTTGGACGTCTACAGGAGTTCATGGATTTCCAGCGTTTTTAACAATGCAGAAAATTTATAAAAATATTCGATGGTGAAATATTTTTCTTATCTAAAAGGTTGGGGTGTTTTTGGAAGATATATCTATTAAAATAATATATATATATATATATATATATATATATATATATATATATATATATATATATATATATATATATATATATATATATATATATATATATATTTAAATATATAAAAATGACATGTATTGGAAATATAAAGTAAACTACTTTGCATAGAAAACCGTTATACAATTTTGATATTTTGCTAACCTGTCACAATGTTTTAAACGAAAAAATTATTCTGCACTGAGTTATCTTGGTTGTATGGTTAATTGGAGACTTAAATACAAGAAAAATTTCTTTATCAATAGTTGAAAAGAAGGGGTTGAGTTTAGTGGTGTAAAGGCTACTATAATTTTGAGAATCGAACAATTAAAATACTATACTAACAATAATAAATGTATGCAATGAACACTTTTTTATAATACAGTAGACGCTCGTTTTTACGAACCTCTAATTTATGAACACTCACGATTTTACGAACTAGTGTCTGGTCCCGAACATGGTCCCATAGGCATAATGTTATTTTTAATTCCCATTTACGAACTAAAATTTTGAAAAATCTCTTTTTTGCGAACTCATTTTCATACTTCGTTGGCGTTTACCTGACATCAGACAAAGTTTAAAAGCTCATATATTTAGGGAGTAACAAAGCAACATATACAAAAATTTCAAGGCCATTATTAGAAAAATTACAGGGCCAACAGCAGGTGGGTAGCAGGCGTGTGATTGGAGAGTGGCACTTCGACGTCCATCTTTACCCTTCCCTTACATTCAATAAGCAGGTGTCAATGTCGAGCGAGGAAAGGGGGGCTTTGTTATAAGATTATGTTTTGTAGCTGGTTAGTTTCATCTGGATCTTCAACGTCTGAAGTTTCGTGTGAGTCCAGAGGGAGCTTGAGCCAGTTTTAGTTGAGGAAATTTAGTCATGTCGCAGTTGAAGAAACGCACTCGTTTATCTGCTGAGGCAAAAAAGAAAATTTTAAAAGTAGAAGAGAAAATTTTAAGCAAGACAGAAATCTCTAGGAAATATGGAATTCCAAAGAATAACCTATAGATAATTTTAAGAACTAGAGAAAAAATAGTTGGATATGCAAACAAGACCAGCAAGAGTGCCCCTCTCGAAAATATTTTCGAGCAGCAAAATATCCTAAATTGAAAAAAGCTTTGCTTGCTTGAATGAGAAAAATTATATAAACGAACATTCCGATTAATGTAATGTGCTTAAAGAACAATTCAACTGCTTTGTTTTAAAGCTCAACATCAAATACTTCAAGGCATCAGACGGTTGGCTACAAAAATTTAAATCCAGACACGGTTTGAGCTTTATTAAACTGAATGGTTATCAAGACTAGGCCTCTTTTGAGGAGAACAATAGTGAAATGCTTTCAAACATCAATAAAATGAAAACATGTATTTTCCTAAATGTTGTTTTAAGACAGAAAAACTAGCAATTATTCTGATGCTTGATTTTTCATCAATAAAAATATACTTATTATTTTTTATTTAACTATTTTATTTTACAATTGTTTCTTATATAGAATAACTATATATAACTTTACTTCCTAATATAATCTCTAAATAATGCTTTATTTATAAAGAGAAGACAGTTTAATAAAAATAAGCATAACATTTATCTACTTCTTAAGATATTCTATTTTACCAACAATTTGGTTGTTCCCTACGAATTCGTCAAAACGAGCGTCTACTGTACTAAATTAAAAAAATAATTTTAATTTTTATAATACAAGAGAAAAATGTATGATAAGTATAAAACAGTTTAAAAATGTATCTATTTAAAGAGTTTAACTCCCAAAAATAGCATATGTTTCTAATTGCAATATCTGAGGCAGCATAATATTTAAGTGAATACTGCATAAGACGCAGGTGGTCGTAATATCTTATCAAGTGGGGCACAGGTGTTTGTAGTGTTATGATTGAGAAGACGCGCCAGTACTAAATCCTAGTTTCCAAGTGTTTTCGAAACTGTATTAAATTAAACTGATTGAATTACATTGCTATTAATTCCTATGAAAGATAATTAAAATAATATTACTGATAATTATAAAGAAATCTTTGTTTCAGCAGTAAATGTATAAAATTTTATTGTATATTTGTACTGTTAAAGTAGAGATAAGCCTCTTAAAATAACAGGATCCAGTTTATTTTAGAGTTATGATGTAAAATTTATGGTATTTGTTTAGCGTTCAGTATTTCAATATTAATTACTCAGTATTCAGTATTTCAATATTAATTACTCAGTATTCAGTATTTCAATATTAATTACTCAGTATTCAGTATTTCAATATTAATTACTCAGTATTCAGTATTTCAATATTAATTACTCAGTATTCAGTATTTCAATATTAATTACTCAGTATTCAGTATTTCAATATTAATTACTCAGTATTCAGTATTTCAATATTAATTACTCATTATTCAGTATTTCAATATTAATTCTTTTAGTGTATTCCGTCCCACTATTAAAAAACGGGCGCTAAATATTGACGAAAGCGTGATTAAATTTGCTTTAAAATATAAATATTTCGTAAAAAATGTCAAAATAAGTTCGTGAAAATTCTCCAACTTTAAATAAATTGTGTATTTGTTTGGCTTATATTTTCTGCAATTTAATATCCACATAGGACATAGATCGAATTTCTTTTAGTGTTACAGAAATATTTTATATTAATAATTAAAAAAATTGATTTAATGCTTAATATTACTAATAAATCTTCCTAAATATGAATTTAACTGACACATCTGAATAACAGTAAACGATACTTCCCTTTATCATCCGAAAAAACAATTTACACAAGAGTAATCGTTGCTTTGTTGTCAAGCATTTTATTTTCTGTGAGCGCGTTGAAAGAAATTCCCGTCACAAACAAACTCCTCAATAGCTTCATGTCAATCCACATAAAATATTACGATGTCTTTGTCTACCGTTTATGGAGACGGAGTATTGTACTAACAGATGTTTGTGATGAATTGCAAAACGGTAAAGGAGTAAAACGTCTATGTATATTCCGATATCTTTTATTCCAGTTTGAGATAATTGATTTTCTGTAAGAAGTTATTCAGACAAAGAAAAATTCACATAAATTGCTAAAGTTGAAGAATACATAATTATAATAAGTACAAAATAATTATATTTATAATTTTGAATTAATGGTATTAAAATAATTCATAAAAGAAACCACAACCTTTTAGTTTGGCCCTATTTTGAGGTTTCTAAATTATAAGAGACAATCCAATAGTAGTCCTATTTTAAAGGTGAGGTGTTTTATAAAAATCTATAATTAATTTTAGTATTAATGAAAATTAATAGTATTAATGAAAATTAATAGTATTAATGAAAATTAATAGTATTAATGAAAATTAATAGTATTAATGAAAATTAATAGTATTAATGAAAATTAATAGTATTATTGAAAATTAATAGTATTATTGAAAATTAATAGTATTATTGAAAATTAATAGTATTAATGAAAATTAATAGTATTAATGAAAATTAATAGATTAATGAAAATTAATAGATTAATGAAAATTAATAGTATTAATGAAAATTAATAGTATTATTGAAAATTAATAGTATTATTGAAAATTAATAGTATTAATGAAAATTAATAGTATTAATGAAAATTAATAGTATTAATGAAAATTAATAGTATTAATGAAAATTAACAGTATTAATGAAAATTAACAGTATTAATGAAAATTAATAGTATTAATAAAAATTAATAGTATTATTGAAAATTAATAGTATTATTGAAAATTAATAGTATTAATGAAAATTAATAGTATTAATGAAAATTAATAGTATTATTGAAAATTAATAGTATTATTGAAAATTAATAGTATTATTGAAAATTAATAGTATTAATGAAAATTAAATCTCTATTATTAAGATTTTTTTTTATTTAATTAGACCATAGATTTAATTATTTCTAGTTTGCACTATTTTAATTAAATACATGCTAAGAACAGGTATTTTTTGCTAAATAATAAAATCACTTCGTTTGATTTCATCGCTATTGTATTCATAAATTATTTACCAAAAAATATTAAGGAAAAACTTCTCTTAACTGGACACTTCTTTAGATTATGAGAACATATGTCAGTTACTATCTCCATTCCTTCCTGTTCAGCCTTTATCATTATTCATATATATTCTACTTAATTCGTTCCTCATTATCCGTGTGGATTGCTGAGCTTGACAGGTAGAATAGTTATCTGGATGGACGAACCATAGGTTTGTCATCAAATGAGGAGAGATAACTGCGTCCCCCATTGAATATCCAGAGACATTCGAGCCGTTGACCGGATAGAGCTGCTCCACATATTCACTCCCGTATATACGTTGCTGCAGTTACGCTTTGTAAATGAGCCCTGGATGAAATAGGCTGGGATTGAACATTCTGGATAGGTAGTAATGTATCCATATATTTAGGGATTTCTCTCTAAATGTTTTGATTATTTTCATAAAAAGAATATTCAGAACCAAAGCAAAAATTGCATGCTATGCTTCATGCAAAAATCTTTCTTTGAATACTGCCAAATGCCTTTCTGTTAAAAAACTTCCGCGGTTTCTATTGCAGAAAATTAACTAATTGTTATATTTTTTGTTAATATTGTTATAATTTTGTTTTAATTGTACTATATTGTTTTAATTTTGCACAGCTTTTTATTAAATATATTAATCAATTACAAACACTGTAGTTACTCTTTTTACACATTTTTTCTGCATTTGGCCTTTGTTTAATATTTCGTTGAATTTTAACATTGAAAAATGCGTGTCTTAAACATTATTAATAAATATACATAGAAAACTGAAAAAAAAAAGCGATTTCTTTAAATAATGCAATTCATTCAAATAATGTAATTAATTCAAATAATGTAATTCATTCAATTGTATAGTAACTCCTACTTGGACTCGGCTATACTTTTGTCAATAATGTACCATATTTTAATATTACCACATTGACTAATTATAATTATTGTTCTAAATATTTAGTAAACAATGGGCTCTATGCATATGATATAATCTGACGAATAATAAACAAAAGAGCTTGTCTCAAATCTGGCATCATATCGCGTATAAAATATTATCAATTGCTAATTAGTAAGAACGTGTTTATTTCTTACAAATGTAAAATTAATGTTTTATCTTTCTGCCACTTCTTCTAATTTAATAGCGACGACACCTGATCCCTTTATTTCAAATAGAAATATTAATTGCCAATAAATAAATTATATTCTACATTATTAATCAATATAATCCAGTTTTCTTCACTAAGATAGTGTTAATTCTGTACGAAATCCGTATCATAACAAAACGACCTTTGTATATATATATAACCACTGAAATAAAATACTCATTGAGATAAAATAATCACTGAGATAAAATAATTACTGGATGGATGACTAAGCATGCGCGACCGCTTTACATCCTGTTGAGCCAAGGTAGAAAAATATAACTCTTTCGGATGGTGTTTGGCATAGGATAAAATGCAGATATCCTAGTTTTAAAACTACATTTCTGGTTTTCAAAAATACATTAAAGGTAACACAAGAAAAAGAATATATAGAATGTTTTATCAACCTTGTCTTCCGAACAGTATTCATTCGCACGCCATGTGAAGTACATTTTCTCTCAATGGGAGTCATCATTCTAGTGTTTATTAGCTCAGTGTACTATTCAATTAAACCAAACACTTTTTCAAATTAAAGTAAAACATTTTATCTAATCATGTGAGGAAAATTATTTCAAATGTCAGATTATGAGCGTAGAATTTTTATTAATGTTAATACAATGGGATTCATTAAAAATTGTTATAAGCATTTGAATGTAACATCAATACAAAGTTAAAAATTGTCACATTAAATTTCTATTTTTTCAAACAAAATACTCTGAATTATAAAAGGAGTATGCTTTGTAGTTACGGAGTATTTCTTGTAAATACCAGTAGTTGAATTGATTCACAGTTTTATGTATTAAATTCGCGTTTCTCAGTTGATTTAATTGATATTACTATTTACTGTTAACACTTTGTGAAACTTTGCTTTTATAAATTAAATTTTTTTATAACATTCGAACAAAACATTGTAGAGATTTACAAATGGTCACGTTAAAATTCTAATTTTACAAACTATACTGTAACTTTCAAAACTCTACTTTTTTGTATTACGGAGTCTTTCTTGCACTGACAGACAAATAAATAGAAAGACATCTTTTTGGGGAATCTCAGCTTTACGGATAAGTAAATATGATAAAGTTGATGCATATTATAAAGTTGAAAATATAACATTAACACACACAAAATAGGACTACTTTAAAATGCAAATAACCTAAACTATAAACAGAACACACAATTTATTCTACAGAAATCGATAAATACGGAAACGTTCTTCAATTTAATTTAAACATTTGTCCTACAACATACAGAACTACTTATTCAAGTACACCACTCCAAACAAAACATAATCCAATTCCAATTTATGTTCCAATTGATTCTTTCTCGTTCTTCTTAGAGAATTGAGTGTGTTACGAAGAAGAAAAAAAAAATCTCCACCTTACGAAAGACATAATTTGTTACTAGTTCTAGTAACTTCTTCTGCCGTACCTAAATAAAGGTAGAGAAACAACTTTTCGACATTCTCTTTTCGTATGTAATGTGTAAGTCGATTTAAAAACGAATCTACTTTAAGCGGAGGAATAAAGCCTTTGTTCTCCCAATGATGTAATTGTTTCGACTACTTGGAAATAAGAATCGTCTTTGTAAATTCCTTGAAAATTGTACCCATTTTACAATGCAATTGAAAAAGTTTTTGTGACTTATGACTTTTCATGTATGTTTATAAGGTTAAAGTATGTCGAAAGCATTTTTCAAATAGGAATAGCTATGTTTATTGAACTGTGTGATTAACTTCTTCCAAAACTATTATTTATCATTAGAAGGGATTTGTTATAACATGTCAGATCATATATTTGGTTTTGTCAAGTATTGTTTTATGATTAGAACTATATCAATTGTGGTTATTTGTGTGTGTGCATTTTATTTCTTCAAGAGCATTTTTAACATTACCTTTATTGAAATGGTTATCTGTTAGCAAAGCTTACTATTTATACAATGTAGTGTGTAATGATTATTATTACAATTATTTTATTCTTAATCACAATAATTTCTTATTAGCATTATTTTGTTTCGTATTAACCCTTTAAGGCCCAGCGGATTTTGCGTACCATTAAATGAGGTTACTTGCACCCACATAAAACATGTTTTAAATTACTCATGTGGTATCTCTGTCATGAAAATATAGACGTGACTCACCATATATCCAACAGGTAGTGATTTAGCCAACAGGTAGCAACAGCAGGAGTTATTAAAAAAATATTTTTTTTACTTTGGTTTCAAGTAACCCCCAGGGTCCAAACAACCAAAGTTTACTGTAATAAAAAATTCCTTTAATTTTGTTTTCTAGACATCTTAAATGTGATACCTAATTTTTTTTTTACAGAAATTTTTAATAACTCTTTTAGAAATTAAAAAACATCAATGGAATGTCAGAAAGGTACAATGCAATGAAAAAAGTTTTCGTCTTTTAAAGAAACCAATTAATTACCATTAGGATTAATTCCATTTTAAAACGTTAGGCCTACTTAATACGGTTAATGCTAAAAATTTCATTATTAGCAAGAAAATTGTGAAATATTAGCAGATTTTAACAAGTTACAATAGCAAAAAAAAAAAGAACTTTTATTTTTATATAAACGTGATTCTTGAATTTTTCACTGTTATTTAAAAATTAAGCAGCACTAACCTGAAAGCGTGCTAAAATATAATTGAACAGTTTTGTCCCATGTGTGTATTAAAAAAATCCCTTAAAGTAGTTAACCTAAGAATATATGTTAGTTTCAATTCAGTGTTTGTTTAAAGCAATACTGAGAGAAATAGGGTTAAAGCTTTACTGCCAACTATTTACTTTTATTATCATTTTTGCTTGTTGTAAGAGGCTAAACTATTCTTATCAACAAATATGTCATTACTCTATCTTTTAAAAATAGTTTGGTTGGGTGTTTGTTGATTGGATTCTATTCTCGGGGACAACCTAATTTGAATCTAAAGCGAAGTCTGTGATCTGTAAAAAGGCTCAGATGCATAAATCTATAGCTCTGAATAGCTTAACAAATAGTTAATCCTATGCTTTTAAAAATAAACTAGAAATGAGTATGCATCAAAGCTTTCATTCTTTTTTCAGCCAACAGTTCAAAGCACGTCATACATGTTTTTACCCTCCCTTCCTTTAGAGATTGCACTATTTCCTCGCCAAATTCATGAGTCAATAGATGCCGAAGATCTAGAAAATTTTAGCTGACATTATGCTATATGATAGTTAATTACCAAGATACACAGAATTTAAAAGTAAAAAATAGTCTCATTTCATTAGTAGCATTAAGAATATTCAAATTCCATCGAAATTTTTGTTTATTGTTAATTGTATTGGATGTATTTTCTTATCATTTTAGAGAACTATATATTTTTGGCGGAAGGATCATCTCTACAACATAAATGCTTAATACCAGGATATCCTGTCCTGAAGTATAGCATCCAACTGCTATCAGTAAATATTGAATGAAATTAAGACCCAACTAAATTACAAACTTGCCGATCGATTCGATTAAATAATTCCATTAAACTAACCGCGAAACTAATCCGACTTATCATTCTGACCAATGACCAGGATTTATGTGTGAAGCTGAATTATAGTCCCTGCCATCCTCCGAGGCTTAACAGCTTTGGAAAGGGATTAACTATCCGGCCGGCTACAGACACTTTTCAAGTCGTGGGGGATCCTTTATCACTTTAAGTCTGCAAGATGGTCTGTGGAAGGAAGACATCAAAGAATGCGCTGGAGGCGGCCATTTTGTGAGAGGAAGTCATTGTAGCTTAGTTGTATCCTTTCGTTGTTGATACAAAATTAGAACCTATTTTAAGGATATTGGTGAGAAAGCTGGTTTATATTTTGTAAGCTAACACTGCTTGTTTTTACAGACGGCTAAGATTAAAAAAAATAATGTTTCTTTAACGTTAAAAGTAGCATGTTTAATGTGAAACGGTTTTTATTTCGATCAGTAGGGGGTCGCTTGCTAAAACCGCATGTAACGAAAACATGTAACAGTAACGAAAACATGTAATACTAATATTGTTTACATTTTTCCACGGGTCTAACTTAATTTATTTTGTGTTGAGAAAATAAGCCATTTTTGATTACGCATATGTCGATTGCGCAGATGGCGCATTTTTCGCGCCTCGTGAGTCACAATCGAAACTAAATTTAGCGTTCACAGATGCGTAGCTCGGCAGTACGTTCGGAAATGATAGCATTTGAGATATCTCACTCTATCGTAGTAGGTGTTATGCATTGAACTTAGACTTGTGTTCATCAGGAGTTATAAGGCTTACGAATGTGTAATTTATTGCAGAAATTTGATGATTGCTTGGCTGTGGCGCCCCAGCTACATCGCAAACAATTCAGGAATTGCATGAGGAGACTCGAGCAGCAAAGCAGAGGGATACCAGTCCTTGCCACCCACTTTAACAACTGAGGAATTATTCGGTTACGTCATGTCTGTACTCTCATGCACATACACCCTCTGCTGCGAGCATAAGACTTCATATACCCCACTATTACTATGTCCCCGATACAGTCTGTCTTAATTTTTAGAGATAACTAGCTTATTTTATGCTGGGGGAAATAAATAAAAGAGTGAATTTACTTAAATAAATCTTTTAATTTTATAGATTGAAAACTTTTTTAGTAATTGATATTCAGTGTTTTGATTTAACGTTTAAATTAATTATTTAAGTCTTAATTTATTAAATATGATCTCTAATCGTTAGATGGCAGATGTGTTAAGTATATAGAAAAAATACGGGAGCACACATCTAATACTACTAATCCCTAAGGCATATATTTTTATAGTATGATAAAAAACCTTTGCCAAATAGATCTAAGTAAATACTAAGTTAATGATTAAATAACTACAATAATAATTTTATCAAAATAAGAAAATTTTAAGTAATTTAAATGAAAGAAGATACTTAACTAGGAATTATGTACTTCTTAAGGTCATGGAATTAAACCCCTAAACTTCAAAAGGATCGTGCTCTTTACCTCTTGCTAATTATATATCGGTTCGAGCTGATGTAAAAGTTAAAAAGCACTAAGTGAGGCTTAAAGTATTACTTACATAGTTATTATAAATGTTATTAAGTTTTTTATTTTGGAGAACTAAGTAAAGTAAAATTATTACTTCTAGGATGAATTTAATAGAATAAAATATAATGAAAAGGAATATTTTATAATTATGTTAAAGTTTAGATATCCAATTATCAAAGAAAATTGTACTTTGTTATCTATAATCTTTATCATATGATTAATATAACCGCTGTACAAGATAAATTATACATAAAACAAATGCTTTATAAACAAAATATCATACCCTAAATTTAATGTTGTGTGACAATTATTTTTCTTTGCACATCACGAGTGTTAGTTTGTTCAAAATAAAATTTATTTATTTTACTTAATTTATTTATTTAATCTTATCTTAAAATTTATTTATTTTACACAAATTTATTAACCCTTTGGACTCGAGTGTCGACTCTTAGTCACCAAAATAACGACCTGTTCTTTTGTTCCCTGTTCCTCAAATAGAACGATAACTGTATGTTCTTGAACATAAAAAACTCTTTGTTTCATTAACTAGTTCTCTATAACATCACTTGAGTATCGACTATCGACATATTTTATTAACTCTTTTCACTCGAGTGTCGCCTTTAAGTTACCAAAATAACAACGTGTTACTTTCCCCCCGTCATTTTCAAATAGAAAAAGAACAACAAATTCTTGCGTTTAAAAAGTTATTAAAAAAAACTGAAATAACAATTATTTTTGTCATTTAGAAGCACCAAATGTACTGGTGATCTAAAACTTTCTCCAGGTTAAAAGAACTCATAATCCCTGATTTTTTTTAACCCTTTGCACTCCAAGAACTCTTTGAGTTTTCCGTTCTTTCTACGGAACAGTTATTCATCCTCATGTTTTTTACCCTAGAATTTGTTATGCTTATAGAAAAAAGAAACCTAATCTGTTTTGAATCTGCAAAAAAACGAGTTGAAAAAAATATTGATGTTTTTTAAACACAATATCATGTTGTTCTCGTTTATTTTAAAGAACAGAGAACCAAAAGAACGAGTCGTTATGTTGTCGCCTGAGCGGCGCCAACGGAGTTCAAAGGGTAAACATTTGACAAATGTCATTAATCTCTAAAAATATATTGAGATTAATATTCATCTTCAAGCATAAATTTTTATTTTATAATTATAAACCCTAAAAGTAAAAAAAAAAATACTCTAAAGAATACCTCTTTAAAAAAAACAGGAACGGAATGTAACTGTTCCATAAGAAGAACGTCCATATCAATAACTTTCCTCCAGGGTTAACACTAGAAATGAACATATCTATTTAAAATTCGTGTTTTCCACACATTTAACAAACTAAAGAAATGGAACTAGTTTATCTGAGTTTTGTGTAAACATTAAATAAAAGAAACTAATTTAAGCATCAGTATGACAAATGGCGGCGAATTTACTCTGCAAAATAAATTGCCGGTCCCTCCTTCTTTTGCAGCCATTATGCAAAACGACTTAGCAGAACTCCGGCTAATGTTTTGCATATCAGATCTGTTTCAAAGATCCCGTTTAAAAGCAATTCACATCTTTTTTTTATTTACATTTCTGAAATAAAAAGCCCGAAAAACTTTAATCTAACGTCCATTTTGTATTCTCTGTCACGACCCTCATTTGCATATATACCCTAAAAGACAAATATCCGCGTTTACCATCGAAAAAGAATGGCTTCCAAATGGGCCTCGGAAATCAAATTTGGGTTCTTTTCAAGAATGGGCGCATTTACGCCCCTTTTTTTGTTTATTGCATAAAACAATAGCTGCACTTTTAAATGTTAGTATCAATTTACACTTTAAGATCGATATATCTAGAAGCTGCATTGACTCCTTGTATTAGAACAATGCATCTGAAACTTCACAAGAAATAAAATAATAAGAGCGTTTTAGAATGAAAAATATATCAGGTTTAGGAGATCATGTAGAAAAAAGGTTTTATTTTCTTATGCATTCTACTGCTACGAAATGTTAATTTTGAGTTTTCTAAAATCTGTCCAAAATCAGCATATAACAAAACTTGTTGTATAAAATTAAAGGCCATTCTATTTAATTCTCTCTATCATTGATACTAAATTAGCTGCAAATGAAAATGTAATTATTTGTGGCGGCTGTCTGGAAAATTCTACACGCTTAAGAAATATCTCGGTGGCTTGGTTAGTTTCTCGGTGGCTTGGTTAGTTTCTCGGTGGCCTGGTTGGCTTTTCTCGGCTTTTCCGGTGGGCTGGTTGGCTTTCTTGGAGGTCTGGTTGGTGATTCTTTACTGGATTAGGCAACTTTCAATTTGTAACAGTGCTATTTAACTTTAACCGTATAATTTTATATTCCTTTTTTTTTACATATTTGTATCACTCAGTCTCTTATCTTTTGCAATCATCTTGTTTAGTTCGAGTTTTGTAGTTATTACGTTAACTATTAAAGAATGTTTTGTTAGTTAACTTTTTTATTGTCATTTCCTTGCACGAGGATGGATACACAGTAATGGAATAGTTAGTAAAATATTGTTTTTTAAGAATGTGTGTGTGGATGTTTAGCGAAAAATTAGTATGATCAAATTTTCTATTTATTTTTCAAGTGCGAAACAATTAGCGCTCCTTGAGATTAAAGAAAACTTATAAGAATACTAATAAACTTTGAAAGGAACTTAGTTTGGTTACGTAAAATCATTTTAACTTTTAAAAGCAAACGAATAGACATTTAGAATAATTGCATATAATTCAAAGCATTGATTTATGCTTTGAAAATAAACTTGATGAATTTCAGAGCTGTCTACAAAAATCATTTGTAATAATCAAATTGACAGTTTTCATTTACTTTCAGAGAGAAAAATGATGATGTTTCTATTTGCTGACTTAATATGCTAATATGCTTTTTTTTAAAAACTTTTTAGTTGGGAGTACTAAGTAATCTCCATATCTTTAGATGTAACTAAAATAAAAAAAGGAGAAAAAAAAGCAACCCAGCAAAGGGATTTATTAATCTAAAAAGTATAATTTTTTAACTAGTAAAAACGTTCAGTTATGAAATATAGTCTTTTCAAGATAGATGAGAAAGTTAAAGTAACTATTTTTATTTAAAATAATTTTGTTGTGTTTTTGTGATTTTTATTAAACTTATTTAAAATATTAAAAAAAAAACCAAATGATTTAAAGTAATTGAATGAATTAAATAAATGGTCCACAAATAAAAATATATTTTACGATAAATACATTAGTTATATTTTCTTTAAAATTGAATATTTTGAATATATCATAGCTAGTGCATAATTAAATGGTTTAACTTTACTGGTTAAATGGTTACTTAAAATTAAGGAAAACATAAAAAATTAACGGAAAATTAATTTTTTTTTTGGATGATTAAGAAATGCATGGTATAGCTAGAAGAACTATATTTAACTAAACACATTAATATTTATTTAAACAAACGAAACACTATAACATTAATTAATGTTTTTAATAACAATTCTCGTTAAATAAAATTACACACACTTTTATGTTATATTAAAACAATTAATTGAATTAAAACATTATTTTGAGTAATTCCCACTCACAGTTTCAGATATAGCAAAATGTAAAAATATAATATTTGTTTTCATTTACAAATACGAACAGATTCATAGAAATATATTTTTTTTCTACAATTAATTAATAAAGATATTTATAACATTTTAGCGGATTGTTATAGTCAAAACATGACCTTTTAGAGTTAAAACGGGAAATTTATATTTTGTGTTTAATTTTTAGCAATTTGTAAAAGGAATGTTGCCTATAAACATAATTTTATAAAGGTAGATTTAAAATACGACTGAATAAAACCACGTTTTCTTAATGAGAAAAAGCTCTCTGTAGCATGGAACGAGAATGAAAATAAAAGTGTGGGCTGCAAAGTTTGTATTCTCCTGGTTTTATTTTTTATTGAGGCGTATATCTTTGTTGTAGTAACCGAATCCGTTTAAGAGTACAAAGGAACGCAATTTCCTTGATTAAAGTTGAAAACAATTATTTTGCCAGTCCTCTTAAAAGTAAAGGGGTTTGAATACATTTTTATATAAAAATTTATCTCTGAGGAGTTAACAATTTTTATTTCTGGTAACGAGATAACAAAACCTTAAATTGCAACTGTTAAAAAAAAATTGTAAGCTTAAAAAATATTTTCTTATTAAGGTACACAGAACCCAAAAAATTGTCAAATTTAAGATTTTTTAATTTACTAAAATTATAGTTTGGAATCTTCTCCATATGTTTGCAAAATTTTAGAATTGTATCTAAGTTATTTTAATGAGTTATTTGGAATTTTATGCTGGATGACAGATTTCAAGGAACGAAAACTTTAAATCGTTTTTTCTTAGTGTTTGGTTTTCTTCATATTAAGTTTTTTGAAACGTTAAAGCTTTTTTTATTATTAATGAAGAAATATATAATTTTTAAGCGTATTGTAAAATATGCGTTTATTATAAAATGGCATGGCTATGAGTAGTAGTTTAAAAAAATTGATGAAGTAAAAAAATTGAGTATTAAGGAATTTTTTTGTTTTATTATGAATAACTATTGATATAAAAATCAAATACATGTAGCATACTAAATTTTAATGCCAATTCTTATGTATTATAGTTTAAAGCACCTGAGAAAAAAAATTGGTGAAAATTTAAATTAAAAAAAAAAGCCTAATGGTATTAAAAAAAAAAGGTTAAAAAATTTAAAAAGTTTAAATTTTGCAAAATACAAAGAATAACGGAACTTTTATGTGAAATATTGTTTTTTTAAATTTTTTTTTTATATACTATACATTAAAAGTTTGATTCGAAAACTCAAAAATAAAAAAGTTGAAGTGGTACTGTGTTGACCCTTTACCCTTTAACCTGACTAAAAACTTTCTAATTTATACTAATCAAATAGTATATATGAAAATAAGTACAGGTATCTACAATAAATTGAAGGCATTACAATCTGCATTATTTATCTCATGATAATGTAATTTAAAAAATGGTCATTGAAATGATCCCTCGATCAATTGTAAAAAGGTTATTATCTTTTGTAAATTGTTGCTGTAAAAATGGGTGCAGTCTGTAAAACACGTTGTTTGCCGAGGTAGTCACTGGTGATCAGCAAGCTAACTTATCTTTAAACTCTTGCTGACAATCACGTTTCTTGTGTAATTCAGTATGCAAAGCGACCTGCGTGGCTGTCTTGTATATTTTTGAGTTTTGGCCTGAAAGTATTAGTTAAGAGTAGCATATGTTTCTTTTGTTTAAACACATAGAAATCGATACATTTGGTAAAAAAAATAAATCAATAAACTGGCTTTAAATAGCAACTACCATTTTCTAAAAAAATCATATAAAACTAGCGTTTTGGCCCCGCGTTTCCTTGGTACTTAAAGTCATATACATTATAAAAAAGAATCGAAATTCCTTCCTATTGTTCCAAAGCCCAGTGCGCTACTGAATAAACTACAAAGGCACGTTCGGTTTTAGAAATATTAAATTTTTTTTTATAGATATTTCTAAAATAGATAAAATCTTTTAAAAAAAGTAAATAGAATTTTACAAATCTGAGCCTCAGATGGCACATCATGAGGATGAATAGTAACACATTTTCAGCCTTTTATACATAGAGGAAGTAGGTGTTTTGCGATCCACAGAGAGGCTCTTTTATTATTATAGATTCGATAACGATTACACTGTTAAAAATAAGTACTCAAAAATAAGTAAAGTGTACTCATTTTTGAATACATTGGGGGCTTATCATGGCTCCGAATACATAAGTTTCATTTTTGAAAAAGACTGTACTCAAAAATGAGTACAATGAGTAAACAGAGCAATTGTTTGCTTATATAGTCTGTTTTCATAATCATTTTCAATAAATATCAACAATTACAACCAAGACTTACTGGGAATCGAACCCAGATTATCACACACCACAGTCCATTGCCTTATCCGTCCAGGGTGACTTGAAGAAGTTATAAACAGAAGAAGAAATGTTAAAAAGGTGTGCCAATAATAATGGAAAGTAAGATAATAAATCACACTTATAATTTTTGAGAAAGTACGATTACTTAAATTTCAGTACGTTATCGCTCACTGCAATTGTACTCAAAGAAAAAGGTGTAGGTTCAGGTACTCATTTTTAAGTACCTGTTTTTACAGTATAATCTGTTATTTCGGTATTATTTTTAAATTTAAGTTTTGAGTTCTTAAAGTATAGTGTATATTGTAGAACAAAGAAACTTTTTGCCATGTTGAGTGAGAGAGTATTGTAGCTTATACGCACGGTATAAAAATAAATTCTACCAGTTGGCTTGGCTGCAAGAAATCCATTACTTGAATATCCTTTGCATTTTCTTTGACGTAACCTTTATGTAGCAGCTGTAGCGAGGGAGGTAATGTATGATGTAAAGAAAAACATAAGAAAAAAAAAACAAAATATTTTGGTTACAGGCAGAGTTTTAAAGGTCCACCATAATATAAAGATAAATCTCTTGCACCTTACGATTCACGATAGAGGAAATGTAGAATGCCAACGTTAGTACAGGCGCTCCGAAACTGTTACTACACGGTAAAAAAAGGTATTTAAAAATGAGTACCTGAACATACTCGTTTTTCTTTGAGTACAATTGCATTGTAAATTGAGCGACAACGTACTCAAGTTTAAGTAATTGTACTTTCTCAAGAATGAGCAGTGTGATGTAATATTTCTAATCTCAGCTTCTGTTCAAGCCATCTTAACAAAGCGACCTGACACATTTAAAATAGGTGTTCAGAAGATGGTTTTCTACATTATTTGATGTCGATTGCTTAACTGGAAACTGAGTTATTACGACTCAATTTACTTACTTCCCATTCTTTTGGTACACCTTTTTAGCATTTCTTCTGTTTATAAGTTTTTCAAGTCACCCTGGTAGTACAACGGATAAGGCCCTAGACTGCTTTGCCTGAGGGTATGGGTTTGATTTCCGGTAAGTCGTGGTTGTAATTGGTGATATTTATTGGAAGTGATTTATGAAGACAACCTTTGTAGACAAGCAACTGCTCTTTTTTATTAAGGCATGTACTCATTTTTGAATACATGTCTTTTTCAAAAATGAAACTTATGTATTCGGAGCTATGATAACATTCGAATGCAATAAGAAATGAGTTAATTTTACTTATTTTTGAGTACCTATGTTTAACAATACATTTACTTTGTTAGGTACTAAACTGTGACATAAGTTTAAAAACAATTAGCAAAACTTTGGGATTACTCTTACTTTACATTTTCTAACTTTTGTTTATTATTTTATTGCTAATAATGTTTGATCTGAATAAATCTTTTGATTGATAATATTTTATACTTCAGAATAATCAATCGTAACATGTTCTTTTGGAATAACATTAATGAAATTTTAACAGTTACTTATACAGTAATGTTCCTGGAGGGAAATTTTAGTAAAGACGTGTTTGATATTCATTTATTTTTATTGAAAAATTGAGAGAGTGAAAATGTGTTCATGTATGTTATATGTAATACATATATTTTCTATTTTGTTTCATTTTAAAGTCTTATGAGAAAAAATGATTTTTAACAATTGTATTGGGCGCACAAAATATCCGTAGAATGCAATTTCTATCATAAAGTTGGTACTGAAATTATTATAGTGTACTTAGGAAGAATCATTAAAAATGATTTAAAAATAAAGTATATATAAATTATAATAATAATAAAATATAATATGTTAATCTTGTGCTGCCTTTTTAACGACTATTAAATTTTTTATAAAAATCTTAAATAACGTTTATGTTTTCAATTATATTTAATATGCAGTCTTTCATTTTATCTGAGGAGCACAATAATCGTTTACTAACTGATTGCATTTGTTTTACACTGTAATTACCGGATTTTATTATATATTTTTGATATCTTTCCCTATAAATATAATATATTTTTTCACTTTTTGTTTATTCAAATATAATTTTTTTTAATTAGGTTATCAAACTCTAATCTTTGCTCTGAAGTATTGATTATTTTCTTTTGAATATTTATTTATTAAAAAAAAAAAGATAAAATATCTGAAACATAAAACATTTTTCTAGAAACTAAGCGATCCCATTCGTAAACCTATTTGAGTTGGTCGTAAAACGTTCTATTTAATACCACATGGTCCAATTAATTTACTATAAAGGAATATATAATTTTTTAAATACTTTGCTTTGAGCTTGCTAATAAACATAAAAATATCTGCAATATAAAACGCATACCTATTGTTTTAAGAACTGCTGAACTTTATAACTCGTTCATCAGAACCACTAGACAAAATCTAAACTAAAAAATCAAGTTATGGAACCCAACTTTTTAAAAATAATCAACTACTTCTCCTCATAAAGAAAACTGAGAAATGCCCATGCAACTATTTGAGGATAATTGCCCATTAGAGCTTTCGACAGAAGCTTCTGCGCAACAAAAATGTCGGAATCGTAAGTACATTCTCTAGAAACGACGCAATGATGCGTGTGTCTATGTTTTTGTGAAGGTGCCCAACAAACTTTGTGCTCAGTATTGTCCTCAGGGGGAGCTGGGAGTCCTGTTTTTTGTGTGTTTTTCTGTCTCGGTGGTAGGAATTATTTCCCAGAACCAGTCTTCCTTGTCTTCATTCGATTACGGAATTACCTGCCAAACAGATTTTTCTCTCTGTTTTTCAAGGTTTTTTTTTTATTTGTACAGATTCTTGTGTTCTTTTTCAGATTGTTTTAAGAGTACTTTTTGTTATTTCCAACGTATAGAACTGTTTTCCTTATACGCTATATACAATGGAGTTTTATTAGTTGATTAATTATTTAAAAATGAAGCATTTGAAAATTATTTATATTTCTTCAATTTTTAGCATCATTTTATACCTGATTGGATTTAAAATATGAATTGTTTATTGGTAATAATAATAAAAAAACCTGTTCAAAATAAGGACTGCGAAGTTTGTTTAACAACTACAGTTATATAATGATATTTAAAAAAAAAATAAGATATTAAATTTTTTTTTGAAGTTAATATAAATATTAGGTTTATAATTTCTCTATTCCTTTTATTATAGTCTTCATATAAAAATAATTACATTATTTAATACACTTAATATATAACTTATTAAATATTTCTCGTTTTACTAAAATTTCACTGATTTTAATCACATTTTGAAAATTTAACTAATTTTTATGAATATCTATATTTTTTTAAAGTACAATTTAGGTAAAAAAAAGTTTAGCTTAGAAGTCGGGATATTTTGCAAATAAGTTTTATTTTAACTACTAACCAAACGAGTATATTTTTGATTAATTTCATGATGTATAAAGCTAAGTTACGTAATTATATTTTAATTGATAATTAAGAGTAATTATTGAGAAAAATACTTATTTTTTAAAAATACTGGCTAGAGTTTGATTAAATCACAAATGACATCCAATTAAATAGCAGTTTTAATTCGTAATTTATTGTTATTGAACTCATACAGGATGCATGCCTGACTAATAACTCTTTTGTTGCCTACGGGTCTTCATTAGCGCTAATAAAATTCCTATTTAATCCTTCAATCACGTATGTTAATGAAGACACACATGTTTAGTGAAAGGCATGAACTTTCAATTTTAATTATTTTTCATAAATTGAAATGATTTACATAAAATTGATGGGATAAAGTTTTGATGAATTTGCATCTTTATATTTTTAAATAATTTATACTTAATACTTAATGTGATGAAAATCTTTTTATTTTAATAATTTATAAAAGTTAATGGTTTAGGATACATTTTGAAACTTGTTTACACTAATCAGTGGCGGATTTGCGAATTTTTCGCTATAGGGATACCCACATTTTGCTGCCCGCGTTTTACAGAAAAGTTGAGTAAGATTCAAAATGCGACTTTATTTTTGACTTTTAATAGTTGTGTATATGGACCGAAATTGTATTGTAATTAAACCGATATTTATGGGGAAATGTATGTAAAATCCTCATTCTGCTGACGTTGTGCGCCGAGCTGGATTTGAAACTGGGACCAAGTAAGTTTGAACAAAGACGCGTAATTCCTCGTGGCCAAAACGTATGTCATGACCGGGAGTACGGACTTGATTATTAAGGTGTGTTCCACCGCTGTTCCTTTTTATTTAGTATTATTCTTATCTTAAAAATGAAACACATTAAAACAAAGAATAATTAATCTTATTCTAAAATTGGATTTGATTGATATTCTTTTGAATATCAGTATTTAAATGAAATTTGCCACCCTATGTTTTTTCCGCTTAGGGCTTACTGAACAACTATTTAATTGCACAAAATATCTTGTCGCTCGACAACAAATAATTTGGTAATTTGGTAATTGTAGTGATCCGAGTTTGTCAATTTTTTTCTTTCACTTTGACGATTGCGAAATCTAAGACCTGGCAACCCTGATGTAGATGTAATTAAATAATTGCTCGCACTTGATGTGGGATATTTTTAGTTTCTCAGTTGTTTAAAAGTTGTAGTGCAACTATTGCTTGTGCGCAGCAAGACTAAACACAAAAAAGTATAGTAAAAAGTGTTTCATGGGAGATTTGAATACACGTTACGTAAAAAATTACTTGAACGTAAAAGTATTTTTATTTATATTTTTATTCAAACATGACATACTTCTGACGAATAAAAAAGTGTACTTTTTTATTAAATCCAAGAAATGTTGTACACTTACCTATTTCTGAAATTTGATGCAATTAAATAATCGCTCGCAACTCAGCTCATTTTCTTTAATAATCAATACTAATTTTAGATTAATAATTATATAAATAAAAATGAGTTGATTAAATATCTAGAAGTAAATTGCAAAACATATTGCGCATTTTTAGCATTATATAAGGTATAGACGCAGGATAAAACATTATATTTAATTTAGTGATTGAAAGGGTCAGATAAACACAACTTTTGAAATTGGATGTTTTGGATTCTAAATATTCTAATAAAATTTGGATTCTAATGTTCCTGAAAAGAAATATTCTAAAATAAAACCTCTATGCTTGAACAAGACCCTTTATATTGCTTTATAAGATGCATATGTATGTTAAAGTTAATATTGTGTTGCAGTAAATTTCCGATTAATTCCAAACGAGAAAATTTTGAGTAAATTAAAAGTATTTATACATGAGTAAATAAATATTATGCGAAATCATCTTGTTTTAACAGGAACAAATATAATATTGAAATAATTTTGTATTTTAACTCAAATTGGATGTTATTACAAAAAATGACCATTATGTTGAACATAAGTTTAAATAATTTAAATAAGTTTATATATATATATATATATATATATATATATATATATATATATATATATATATATATATATATATATATATATATATATATATATATATATATATATATATATATATATATATATATATATATATATATATATATATATATATATATATATATATATATATAGAGATATATATATATAGAGAGAGAGAGAGAGAGAGAGAGAGAGAGAAAGAGAGAGAGAGAGAGATAGATAGAGAAAGACAGATATAAAAGTTAATTTTAAACATTTCAGAAAAGTAAGTTTAAAGTTTTCATTCATGTGAAAAGTTTTCTATTTTTAAAACCTTTTGATAAAATGCCAGTACCCTAACAAGGTAGATGATAACATTTAAGTATCTAAAGCAGCATTTTCGAGAAAGTTTCTGAGAGTCTTATCTCGATTATGAGTTAATTTTAATTTCGAAAAGGCAATTTATAAACAGTCGAGTTCAAACAATCTCATTCTCTTAAGCATCCCATGCAATGCCATTTATCATTTTGATCTCAGAGTGACAGTACTTTAATTACAAAATGTGTGAGAGAATGCGCAATTAATATTTTAGATTCGTATCTTTGAATGAAAACGAACTTTTAATAGAATTTAACGATACCCGCATTCCATAATAAATGACGACTTTATTTCGAAGTATTTTCGTTTACTGTGACAATAGAAAATATGTGTGTTGTATTGAATGATTTCTGTCCCCAAAATAAGGGATTGCGTTTATTGAAACTTTATAGCTATTACTGTAATAATTTCCGCCACCATGTATTTAGAATCGTCTATTATTTAGTTCAGGGAACCAATTGCAATCCAGGATTTGTATTTCATAACTTATCAAAACAGTATAAGGGGATTTTTCATTGTGTTATTTTTGATTTTTGTTTGATTGTTTTGATTGTTGATTTTTCATTATTCTCAGGATATTTTTAATTATTTTGACTCTAAAATAACTGCAATTTTAGAACACACAAACTGATACCTGACATTGATGTCTTGACAAATAATTAATCTCGTTGGAATTTTTTACGTTGCATGTACACATATATACACATTTTTAATTTTACGTGACGTGTGTGACCCATTTACAGCAAATGAATCAGACACGTAACGTAAAATTAAAATTTTATATCTTTGTATACATGCAATATAAAAAAAATCCAATGAGATTAATTATATCTCAAGACATCAATGCCTGAAATCAATTTTGTTATTTACATAATTGCAGTCGTTTTAAAACCAAAATAATTACAAATGTGCTGAAAATGTGCGTCTTAAATGTGCGCTTGAATGCCTCTATGAAGTTTTAAGGAGATTAAGGTGTTTTGAAAGCGAGGGGAATATACTTTAAAAGGAGATAATTCTTATTTCAGAAAGTAGTGGTAAATTAATCTAAATTATTAATGAGTCCAGTAACTAATTTAATAATTAATCATCAATTTATTATTGATTATAATCAATAATTCAATAATCAATTTCTTATTGTTAAATATACATTTAAGAGTTCATGTGTAATAGTTGTTAGTCTGTTGTATGAAACTATGAAGGTAGGTTATTTATGCAGTTTTTTCTGTATTATAAATAAAGGCTTAATATATTTGTATATTGTATAATAAATTTGTATCTATAAAAAGCTTAGTAAATTTGTATATTTTTAAATGAATTATAAGTGTTCTTACTTTAAAAAGCTTATATAAAAGTTTTATTGCATTACGACTTTGTATCTTTAAGAAAAATGTTTTTCAACCGATGGTTATTTTTTCTGCCCCTCCAACAATTTAATGTAAAACGTATGTCGTGTCGCGTTTTTGCATTTGAACCATTCAAGTTAAAGGATGATAATGTCCTTAACTGGTCTTTAGTTTTCGTAGAAATGTACTTTTTTAATTTATGTCAAGTAAAATTTACAAGTAAACTAAAAGTGTTTCACTGTATGCCTATTTTAAAGTGTTTCCCATTGAAAAAATCAATAAATAATATTTTAATAATATATTAAAAAAATGTGATAAATCAATGAAAATTCCTAAATACAAACTAATGATTTGATTGATACACATAACTTGCTTAAAGATTTATTTTAAGAAAAAAAATCTAAATATAGTAAAGTAAATCTTATATTCATTAATCATTTATACTCAGTGAATAAAAGCTGATTTAATAAATCTTTCAAAAGAATCAAAAAGTTTTGAATTGAATTAAGGAAAAGAAAATCACGATGCACAACTTTAAATGAACTAGAAGATGTTCTCATAGATTATGAAGATTGATTTTTAGAAGAAGATCGACTTTTATTAGTGTAGAAATATTTTAGAAGTTTTGTAATGGAGTTCAATGGTAAATAATCTTTGGGATTCTTTTCAAAGAATTTTATATCACAATTCGTAAAATTTTATTTTGATAAATGTTTTACGTGAAGTTGGCAAAGTTTCAAACAATTTATTTATTTGAATGCATTAAATATTTAATTTAAACCGAAAACTTATAATTGATTTTTAAATATGAGAAACTAGCAGTGGTAAAACTGCTTGACTATTTTTATAAAAATATTGAGTATGAATATATGTTTGAGCCTGTGTAAAATGATTTAAAGTAATTTCAGAAAATTTATAGGCTGTTCATCATAAAAGTTGGTTTTCAACTCCATCGTATACCTCTGGTTCATTTTGTAAATTTATTAATAATGTTTGTGATTAAAACAGGTAGGAAATTTACTATTATCTAGTTTTTTCAATACATTATTTTTTAAATCTTAGTTAAATATTTTTATTTTGCTTCAAGTAGTTTTAAATGAATAAATTTAATATTAACTGTTTTAAAGATTCTATTATTTTTACAAAGTCAAAGTTAATTCTTTTTTTTTATATAACGCATCACCCTAAAGTTGAGTGAATGGCTATAATTGGAAAATAAAATGCATAAAATTGATATATAGTACTTCAGTGAACATAAGAACAAGAAAAATTCTTAATACGTAAAATTATGCAATCTCAATTTTAAAAATTGTTTGTAATACCAACTTAAGAACATCTATGCATAATTCACACAACCATACAAACCCAAACACACACTGTTGTGTATATATATATATATATATATATATATATATATGTGCCATGAATTCTATCGTGGCATATAACAGTGATTATTGTTATTTTATTTTAAATTAACTTTTTAAAGTAATCTATTATAAATTATTTCAAAATTACAAAGAAAAGGAGAAAGTCACCTATGAAAACACAGTATTCAGTCCAAATTATCTCTACCCCAATTAAAGAGATTTACGTTGGAAAAAAGTACGGTAATTGAGGGTGCAGTGGATCTAATTAGTAGCGTGCAATCGATGTAATCCTGGGCTCCGTTCCTGACTCCGAATGGGATGCTTAACTGGAGGGAACAGATGTAAAAGCGGCTTCACCGAGGCATTGAAACCAATAGAATGCCAGTAAGTGGTTTTGGAGTGTCAGTTATAAGTAATGATAATCTTTTCTCTCTAATTCTGGTTTGTTTTACAACTAATATTATTAATATAATTGGGAATTATAATTAATGATACGTTTGGTGTTTACAGGGGTTAAATTCAGCAATGATAACAGTTGAGATTTTAGTAGTCTGGTTTTCTAAGAGGTTCTACTATATGAAAAGTTTTTAAAATAATGACCAGTATTCAGTATTGACCATTTATTATATTTTTACTTTATATGAGTAGTACATTTTTAACTATTTTGGGAAAATCACAGAAAACGTCAGAGGTTAAAACGGGTTGTTATAAGTAAATAACTGTTGTTTAATTTATTGTGATGTAGGAATTGAAGCTTAAGAAACAAAGTAGATAATTGCAACATAATATCATTTTCGATTTTTCGTAGATTGGATACCTAAATCTATTGGATACCTAAAATTTATTTGATTATTTATTTTAAGTTTGCCCCATATAAAATATTCAAAGTCTCTGATGGTCACACAATAATAACATAGCTTTATTTTGCCTATTTGAATGAAATAATGTGTACCAAAGAATAATGTTTATTTTACGTTTGGCACACACTATTTGATTTTGTTTGTTTTTCTACATTCATCGAAATTTTAAAATTTATTAAACATTGTTTTGAACTTTTGGGATACAAAAAGAACTTACAATTTTCGATTTATTTAATAGCAAATATAGAGATATAAGCATGAATTGTAAATATTACAGCTAAAATCAAGAAAATTACAATTAAAGTAAATATATCTACTTTACAATTTAAATAATTTTGCCTATTTAAAAACAAATATTTAGCGCACCTGCTGTCAAATTATATTAAATACATATTTCCTATAACTAAAGCTTTAAAAAAAAGTATATGTACGAAAATATCAAATTTTGTTTTTATTACTAATGAATAATAATATACTTTATCGAATATAGCTTTTAAAATCAAGTTTTATCTATGACATTCCTAACGGTTATATTGGTTTATTATAATTTTACTATTTTAGTATAAAAAAAACTGCAAAGAGAATAGATGAAATAAGTCAATATTTTTTCTTTTAATCGTATTTTATTATTCTCAGCGTATTAAAAAAACTATCAAAGCAAATCATTAAGATTTGTCTAAAACCTTTATGATAATTTCGCAGTTTAAAACATCTTTAGATGAATATGGGTACAGTATTATTATAAAGATTTCTCTACTCCAAAAAAATTAACCTGTCCGAAATATTTCAGGTAATTACTCCAAGTAATTACTGTATTCTTCTTCGTCTTCCGAGTGTGCACCGTGGGAAAGCAACAGAAAGGATTTCACGGTCGGGAGTTTTGTCAAGCAGCCAACTTGGATCCCAGCCAGATCCACCGTACGCCCCTGAAAAACTGCTTATTAACCACCACCTTGATCTTGATATTATTAGACAAAGCGTGAAGGGTTAAAAATGCGTGACCGCCGCCACTGCTGACACGGTGATAGAGCTCGCCCCTGGCGTCTAATCACACTTGCAAACTCAATCATTTGCTTTTGATGGATTCTCCCTTTTGAAGAACTGTTTTTATTAATAGGATGGGATGTTTAACAACTGCGTGAGAAAGTAAAAGATGGGAATGGCTTAAATGTGAATGTCTAAAAGATTGTATTGAATAAGATTATTTTATTTTTGTTTTAGCGTTTGTACGAAATGTTTACTAATTTAGATGCAAATTTATCTAGTTAACATTTTAATCTTAGAGGGGAGTTATTTATTTAATTTACAAAATTTTTACAATCTTTGAGATTTTTTAAAAAAGATTTTGATTTAACTCCAGTTGGGTTAAGGCCGTGGCATCGTGGCAGGAAATTACCGTTTTCGAGAAATTTAAATACTATTTCATACATATATTTGATTTAAAATGTATTTTAAATCCATTGGTTTGCTGTGCATTTTAAAGCTATATTTAAAAATAACATTACTATATATATATATATACTAGCAATATGGCCCGGCGTTGCTCGTGGTCACTTTGCGCAGTAAGAGCTGTGCGATTTTGTCTTGTCAGCGTAGCCATGGCATATCACTCTCTGTGAACTGTGAAAAATAAACTTTATCCAAATCCAGATTTTTTAAATTACTTTGAGTATTTTTTGAGATACCTAAATCTATTTTTATGTTCACGACTTTACATGCTATTGCGACTACCTACTATTTAAACTGATGTTTTTGTAAAATGTTTCTTTTTGTGAAATAAAAATTCCTAACATTTTTTTAAATTGCATATTTTTTGTATAAAAGATAACCATTTAGTGACAATAAACCCATATAGTAAACTTCACATTATTTGTTTTAATATTGGCGACGCAATAATATATCAAACTAAAAATATTGCATTCTTCCAAATCGAAATAATTTATCGTATTTGGTGAAGTTTCTTTTTGTGCCAATTGGCGACCGGAGTCTATATATCCGTCTTTCAACATAATTTCATATGGATCAATATTTACGGATAATATTTCTTAGAAAAATTAATTACCAAATATTCATTTTTGAATTCCAATAATATGTTTTTGAGGAGAAAATTTAAAAAACAGCTACATGGAGGTATAAATATAGAAAACCTTAAATTAAACTTTTAGAGTGGCCCATTTCAACACAATAGTAATATTCCGCACCGTAACAAATAACACTATTGTCATAAAGTTAAGTTGTTCGGAACATTAATACACATGGCGTCAGCCGAAAGAGCTGGTTTATCTTCCTCCTTCAGTTGGCGAGGTTTTTGTTAACAACGTTAATTTTGTTATTTGGACACTAATTTCGCCATTGTGATGATATTTTTAAATATAGGACCTCTATTTCAGCTCATTTGGCAATATTTTAATTCAATAGGAGAAAATTGTTATTCATTTGGCGACATTTTTAATTCATTTGGCAACATTTAGCGACATTTTTAATTCATTTGGCAATATTTGGCGACATTTTAAATTCATTTGGCGATATTTTTAATTCATTTGACGACATTTACTCATCAGCCAATCAAAATGAATCGTTTATCCCATATTGTCTAAAAATGTTTTTGGTCGCCAAGCTGATTTTTAACAATAATGTTATGAAGGGAAGATCGAGATGTAAATTTCCCATAGGCGTAATGTTAGAGAAAATGGAAAAAGTTCTATAACTTTTGAATGGTTGTAGATATCCACATGAAACAAAGTGCAGATTTTAAACTAAGCAAATATTGTTAAATTGGTGCAAGTTTCATAAATATCCGTGCAGTAGTTTTTGAGTTAAATCCGGACAAACAGACAGACAGACAGACAAAAAATATTTAAATATGATTTTCTGAATCAGTGTATTCTAATTCGTGTAGAAAACTCAAAATGAGGGGTTTTGTTCGATTCCACAGACAGACACTCCATTCTTATATATAAGTATTGATTTTGCCACAAATTTCACCAATTGACATTAGTTTAATTATTTGGACACTAATTTCGCCATGTTGATGATTTTGTTAAATATAGGACAATATTTTGACTCATTTGGCAACATTGTTATACAATTGGCGACATTTTTATCCATTTGGCGACATTTTTAAATTCATTTGGCAACATTTGGCCATATTTACTCATCAGCCAATCAAAATGTATCGTTTATCTCAGTATTGTCGAAAAATACACATGGAGTGTATGTCACAGACATACACTCCATTCTTATATATAAGTATTGATATATATATATATATATATATATATATATATATATATATATATATATATATATATATATATATATATATATATATATATATATATATATATATATATATATATATATATATATATATATATATATATATATATATATATATATATATATATATATATATATATATATATATATATATATAAAGTGTTTAATATATTATTTAGTTAGACAATAAAAGTAACAAAAAAATTATAAATTGTTTTATAATTAAATTTTACTTTGGACACATGACAAAATTATGTAAATTTAAAACTATGAGCACTGGTTGTTTTTGATGTTACGCAATATGAACATAGTTCCAATTTTTTGAATAATTGTTATTTCTAGAAACTTAGTTAATTAGTACTCGATGAGAAATTTGCAGTGGTGCATTAATGTCACTGTTACAGAGGTACTTATTAGAGCATGCGAACACTGTTAGTTTTTTTTTGCAGTTTCATACACAGCTTAATTAAATTCTTTGACGTAGAAATCCAACCACATTGTAATGATTAAAAAAGTTAATCAGTTAATATTAACAAAAAGGCTTAATGAATTGTATAGTGAAATTAGTTAGTTTTTCACCCGAAATGTTCGTTTTACGTGTTTTTGTCCTCAGCATGAGTTAAAAACATGTGATTTAATTAGTGTATAAATACATAGAAAAGGCATCAATAGATTGAATAATCTTCTAGAGTATGTTATACAGTTTTGGTCACCATATCTTAACAAATACATTGATTTTTTAGAGAAAGTTCAGCGCAGGGCTAATAAAAGATTTGAATATGTATATTTTGGAACAGAGGAGGGTTAGGGGAGATTTGATTTAACTGTTCGAATTTATAAAACGGGGGGTATGTGGAGGGTTTAGATTTTAATATGAGTGATAGAACGAGAGGTCATGGCTTTAAATTAAAGAATAACATTTTAATCGGGAAGGGAGAATGCACTATTTCTATAATAGGGTAATGTACAAATAGAACAACTGTCCAGTAAATATTATTAATTCTACAGTAATAATTTATTTTAAGAAGAAGTTAGATATTTATTGGGGAATACTTAGAAGATAGTAGAGTGGACCAACCTTGTTGGACCTTGAGCCTGTTCTTGGTCGTCAATATTTGTATTTGTACATGTATTAGTATATATTATGCGTATTGCTGGAAAGCTGGCGAAACACGAACACATGTAAATATTGTTAATAAATTTTCCTGGTGGTTCTTAAAAATACTTTGATAAAATATATAGAAACAAATAAGTAATATACGAGTAAGCTTACATAATTGAAAATTGTCTCTTACAAATTCAAAATACTAGGGAAATAATAAAAGCGTTAATACATTATGCTAAAATCTAAACCTAATTTAGTCTTAATGAGTTTCTACACTGACTTGATTGGTTATTAAGTACTTAAATGCATGCATTAAAATATATATTTAAATTTCAAGATTCAAGATCGTAATTATTTGAATTTATGTTTCAAGATCTAACAGCCAGAAAACTTTCTAGAAATTGGATATGCGCCACAATATAAGAAAATAGTAGTTATATTTATCGTAACTCTTGGAACAAACACTTGTTTCTAAGCAACAGAAAATTCTATGAATATTAACATCGAAAGTAATTAGAAGCTGTATGAAAGAGATTCTGCTCACTATGATTTATTGCAATAGTTTGTCAGTTTAATAAATCAACAATAAAATTATACGGAATCTTAAATTTTGCACTAATTTCTAGGGAATTCTTTATGTTTCTTTCGGTTTCTCCTTAAAAGGAGATTTGGGGAATGTGAAAATATTCTTGGTTCATAAATGATATTGACATTGTAATATACTAGATGCAAAAGATATATTATTAGTTACGGGTACTTTAAAAGCTTTTGCGAGTACAAATAAATGTGTGAAGGGTACGTTAAATGTGTAACGGATACATTAAATTTGGATGGACTGTTAAATTGATAATTTCAACGATAGATATCGAAAGTTATAATACAAAAGCAAAATTAAATGATTAAAAGATTATTGATATTATTTAAAATAATAACAATAATTATGTTTAGTTGCATATTTATTATTAATATTTTATGTATATTCACTTAGCAAATTTTATAATATTGTATTTAATATCCATAATTTTCCATTCTGCTTCCACAGCTACGTGTGGGGAGTTAACATACAACCCACTTTTTTTAAATTATTATTTAAGGTGTATTAAATTATGAAAATCCCACAACCATCTGAAAAGAAAATTATTATTTTGAGCGCATTCACGATTATCTTAAAGACACTTATGGGATATTCAGTACATATTCCTAAACAGATAACGTTATTATAATAGTGCTTATCAAATTCTATTACGTTCAATATTCTATCCCTGTCTTACTTTAAAAGACGAATAGAGTAAGGACCATCGTTCGTGCTTGAAGCGTAATATTGAAGCTTTTGGATGTTCGGAGCATCCGAGTGCGATTTTGAAGGAAATGCAATCGGAGTGGTTTGAAGTATAGGAGATCACGGCGTAGCCTGGAATGTATTCTGGAAAGAAATCCAACTGAAATGCCTGCAATAGTTGAAGAATTTGATCAAATATATTTAAATTTGAGTTTTAGGAAAATGACATACATATTATATAAGTATCTTAAAGGCCTTTTTATATTAATATACATCATTTGTAAACAAACGTTAGTTTGCAAGTGTTATTTTTTTCCAAATTATTTTTTTAAAAATATAATTTACGTGCGTGAATTTTGATGCAGTTAGTAGATGTAATATTTGTTATTATATCATAATTATGTCGTATGAGTTTATATTTGAGGTTGTGAAGCTTTGTGCTTTTATTTAAATATTGCTTGATTTTATTGTTTAAAGACAAGAATATTAGACCTAATTAAGATTTTTTAAAGCATCTACGTAATTATAGTTACAATTTATTTAGGCGTTAGTTTTCATAAGACATTTATTAAAAGAATATTTTGAAGCAATTTCAACTACAGTATAATTAATTTATTATTTATTCCATAAATTAAATAAAAATGGTGTGTTATTAAAAAAGTAATTATTCTTTTTGTGTGGAATTATAAAGGAAAACCGTAACAATTGTATTGTTTAATTTTCGAACATAATAATTTCGATATAAATTATAAAAACCAAAAAATATATTCTTGACATAAAAAAATATTTTTCAATCAAATCTATTTTTTACTTCTTACATTTACATTTTATAGAATTACGTATTAAATGTGGTTCAACTTCATTGTTGAGAGGAAAATTGATTTCTTTCTTATAATTCTATTACGCTTTCCATTGATTTCCGTTTCCGTCTATAGATACACCCTTTGTTTGAAGAAGAATTTGAAGAGAAAATTGATGGCGCAATTATTTTCTTTCTATTTGTGTAAGCTATTCAGATCTCTGCTTGAAAACCGATATCTGATAATTCTATAACAAAGTTAGTTAGATTTTCTGACTATTGTTGATTTTTTTTATTTAATTTAAATTTCACGCTATTTTTTTTAACAAGATGATCTTAATAAAGAGGACATTTTGGTTTTAGATTTTTTTTGGTGTAAAATGCTCGAGTTTTATTTTTTATTTGGTTTAGTAAATAATACGATAATTGAACCAAAAAAAAGTTGTTGAACAATTTTAACTTTTATTTATCTTGATTTGAATGTAAATTTTCTTATCATTGACAAATAAAAAAATACTAAGAGTAATTTTATACGCTTCAGATTATAGTTTATGTATAACATGAATTGTATTTTAAAACATAAAATTACTTATGCAATTGAATTTAGAAATGTACGTTTATTGGTTTTGTCAGTAATTTTAATTTTCTGTGAATTTAATCTTTACTCTTCGAGTTTCTCCCTTTCATTCAGCAACAATCTCTAATTTTAGAATATTAGAATTCGCGCGCGATAATTTTTGCATTCCCCCCCCCCCTCATTTGTTGTAAGGGCGAAATATATTAGCGTATTTCTTATAACCAAAACATCACAAAAGTTTAACATTTCTGCTCAGATGACAGCATTTACAACAGTTTCTTAAAAAAAACATGTTTAAATTAATTATTTTAACTACACTTAAATAAAAAAATAGTTGATGCTTATGAGACGGATGTACAATTCGTCACTACTCATAATTTGTTTTGATACCTCATGTGTTAAGATCCATTGAGTACAAGGACCGTAAAAAGGATCTTTACTATAGAAATAATATATATGAAAAAAATTCAAAGTTTAGAAAGAATAAGCTACAAAATGGAAGTAAATTTCGAGATCAAAATCATACAGTTTAGTATTTGATTAAATTAATACATAAAGAATGAGAATATTCAAAAGTATTTACATATTATTCAAAGACAATGTTATTATTTTACCATAAAGTAAGTTGTAGTAAGTAAGTATTTTAAGTAGAATTAAACATTGTACTATTTTGAAATATTCATTTTTTTTAAAGTTGACTATGTTCTTAAAAAAAGTATGACGAAAGTTTTGCAGTGTTTTAACGTTTTATATGTAGTTTTCAATAGCTGTTGACGATAAAACTTATTCTCACTTTAAGCAATAGTTTTTTTAATCCCCTGTGTCAGGAAAAATTATTTAAACTCCTATGCAAGAAAAACAACTTTACATTTGACTTAATCGTGTGATTGTCCGTGGAAAAAAAAAGAAAACTTCAAAACGTCGGATCAGAAGTTTAGTCTATAAGTCTTTCTAAAAGTTTAAAGGAGAAATAGTAGAAAAAGTTGAACATATATTTTTTTGAATTTTTTTCTCGGAACTCTAAAAATTGAAATACTGACACCTCTATCTTTCAAAATTCATTCTTTGAGCGATAAGTAACCTCCTCAAAGAGATTCTGGTTAGAAAAATTGAAAAATCTATAAAATGAATAAGATTTATTTCTTGTGTTTGACATTTTTAATCGAATGGAGCTTGGTGGATTTCAATGGCTGTTTGGTAAAATTAACGTCTCCATACAGTGGGCTATTGGTGAGGGTTTGGAGTCTATCTCGAAGGTAAGACCCGGGAACACTGCCTCGTATCTTTGAAGCAGATGACGAGTACAACACCTGAAAATCCATTCGACGCAACCTCAATAGGCATAAAGACATTGGACCCCTATCAGATTAAACGTGGATGAGTCCCTTATACACGATGATGATTTTTTTGAACGAATTTCCCAGCCCTCCAATTACCATATTATAAATTAATGTTATGATTATATGATATATGGTTATAAATAAATGTTAATAGTCTTTAAAAAAAACTACATGCATATCTCCCGGTTTTTTTTCCCGAGGTAGACCCCAAATCTTCACTAATAGCCCACTGTGTAGCTATAGTACACGTTAATTCAACTTATTTTTTCTAGAGTTTTTAAATGTTTTCTTATGTTAGACAATTAAATCCTTTTGTTACTGAAACACACATGAAATAAGTTTCCTAGATCCAATCATTTGGATATATGGCCGATCTCAATGAAAAATGTCTTGAAATTTCAGTGTATGTTTCAAAGTTTTTTAAGATTATTATTGGTTTGGCAAAAAGTAGTAATTACTTCATAATAAATAAAAAAATAAATGTAAAAATTTGACTTATTGCTATTGCTTATCATCATTTGGTTGTTTGTAACGCAAAATAATATCTCTATAAATTACAACAAAAGTTATTTTTATTCATATAACCTTTTACTAGCATAGTGGGACTCAGAAGACTTAAAACGGAAAATGCTATCGCAAGATGGTTAAAAAAATTATCCTTTAATTGGACACAATTTCATATGATCCCCCAAACCTTTGACTACTTTTAGGGTTATTTTCAGTCACCAGATTCCGAGAAGATAAATTAGAACATGTTATGGCATGGACATAATTTTTTTTCTTATAAAATAAAATCATTGGCCCGAGGTCATTACTAAATTTTTATCACATGCAATAGTACATAAAAAGATTAAAAAAAGTGTTCAAATGAGTTATTTTATTTGTTACGTAATTTTACAACGCCACTTGAGATCAACATTCTCTTTGGGGTCACACTAGTTATCAAAATGTGGCTGTGAGATGTTTTTGTAAATATTTTTTTACATATTTCTAGAATGTATTTTGCGTGTAAAGGAAGAAAAAGTATGCTATGGTGGTGTGGAAAAGTGTGCTATATTTATCTCTTATCAAAATAAAACATATTTTAAAAGTTATAACACTATAACAAAACAGTAAGAATCGTGTATCTGATATGAAAGTTCTGATGCTTGTTTCACGAACAATACACATTTTAAACATCAACAACATACACCATTTCCAAGAATAGACACCCATTTTTGACAATTCTAAACCTTCCAATATAAAATCTAACACTTCAAATATAGACCCATTACAATAACTACAGAAAAAAATTCTGTTTTTTTTATAGAAAAGAGTGCGATCTGCAGTTGAGCGATATGGACTGACTCGTTGAGATCTGTCGCCAAGAAAATTAGTTCTGGGACTCATCAGAAGTTAGGATCGCCGTGGGAGGGATAAAGCACCAACGGGATTAGCACCAAGACAAATTCCGGGAATTTAGGATCCCGCTAACTGTCACCGCTGTCAGCGCGGAGTGGTGTTTGTTAACGGCCATGGGGAAAGAGTGCAGTTTCCGCTTTTTGCTGATCGGAGATAGCATTTGGCCAGAGAGAGTGCTTTAGGAAAAATAAGTTTTGGGATTTTTTATTGTCATACTTTTTAAGATTGCGGTTGAAGAAAATGTTTGCTAATTATGTTGTTTTTATGGAACAGATACATACCGTTCCTGTTTAGAGGAATTCTTTAGCGTGTTCTTTTTACGTTAAGGATGGATAATTAAAAAAAAATCATAAGTGAAATTGAATATTAAACTTAGTATGCTAAACATATATTTATGTACCAAGTGCCAAATATATATGATATGCAGTCAAAGCAATTTATTCATATTAACACTTTTAAAAAAAATATTTAAAACTTATTATTATTTTTTATTTTTATCACACTATTACCTTGAGATTAAAAATGTCATGAAACGACACACTATTTAAATTAATTGCTTTTAAAAATTTCATCTGCTATAAAATATTCAATTAGATTTTAATAATAACTTTTTAAAACTCACACACATGAATCCGTTACTTTTCAATGCTTAACAATATAATCTGGATCCGTCTATCTGGCTAGTTTACTTTTAATTCTTTAACTTTTCGCGAACTGTGGTTTCACACTAAAACCACCTATTTACAAATTTGTTGGATGAAACCCAATGGTTTTCACGTTAACCACATGCGTGAATAAGAAGCGTAGAGTGAAATCTTTTGGCTAACATAATTTTTTTTTATGTTGACTTATAAATAATAGTGAAAAATTCAAGAGTTACTCACACAGATAATTGCGAAAAGAAATAATTTTTTCTGCTATTGAGATTTTTGCTAAAATGTGTTAATATTTGGCAATTGTTTTTGCTAGAAAAGTAAATATTTTTAGTCTTAATAAAGCATGATGGTTCAAAATGAAAATTGGATGCTTTTAAAGATTACTCCATTGATCTTTTATGACGTTACATTGATGCTTTTAATGCTCTATATGAGTGATGCTAAAATTCTGTAAAAAATTAGATGTCATATTAACGGAGTAGAAAACACATTTTAAAAGAAAAAGAATGTTGGGAGTTAAGCGCTTAAAGTGATTGTAAAACTTTTAATATTTTCTATATTTCATTCGTAAGTTAAAAATAAAAGCAATTTTTTTTTATTTCTAAAATTTTAGATGAATTTAAGAGAAAGATATGAAATAGTACTTTTAGGAAATTGCATTCTTACAAAAGATGAGTTTCTGAGTTCTTCACTTCTAGGAAAAACATATGTTGTGGTGAGTATTTTTCTCGTCGTATGTAGTTTCGTAGAGGGAACTCTCTTGCTGTTCCTCTTGGGAGGTAGAAAATAGATTTTAAAGAAGTAAAAAAACTATAATTTCGGAAAAGTAAATATTTTCTGTCAACATATTAATTCATAACTAGTAATGTATCCCATATGGCACGGCAGTAGCATTCGGTTATATTTTAAAACTGATTGCAAAAATAGTTAAAGATATTAACGTTAATGTAATATTTGAGAGCTTTAACATTATTAACTGATAGAGACTTACTGGATCGTAAAGTGGAGTTAATTAGTTTCTTACCCAGAGCCTTAGATTATCCGGTTGGGCCTGCATACATGTGCTTTAATTAATGTATGAATATATGAAAATGACATAAATCCATTGAAATTGGTTTATTAACTTGTGAGGACAAGCATCAGAAGAGACTCACCAGATATCAGGTACATGAAGGCAATGATCTATGAGGCTAAATTGGTCAGATAAATATTAATTTATAATGGAGACAAATTTTGTCAAGAGGAAACATCGCCGATGATTTTAAATTAATGGGTAACAGTCCGAAGATGGGGATCAAGTCTCTTATGAGAGAAATAGTTCTTTGAAGTATAGGATCTGAATGAAAATTTTAATAATCTTTATATATATAATTCTCTTATGCGGTGATTGAAAAACGCTGTTTTTCTCTATGCGGAATGGCAACAGTTACTTTGTGTACATAATTCTGTTTCGCCCGCATTTTTATTTTGCCATTATGTAAGCCATTTTGACGATTAACCCCTTCAATTCATTTGTAAATAATTATTTTGATGATGTCAGCTTAAATTAGGAAGAATATAAGCCTTATTTAATTAAAAAATAGAAGTTTTGAAAACGCTTTTCCAAACTTTAAACGACGGAAAATTGAGGTGGCGCCATCTATTGGCAATTTTAAAACTAGATTTCTATGAGCTTCATTTTTTTGACGTAAAACTCAGTAAATTACACACTTCTGGTAGGCAAGATTGAAAAATGCTGTTTTTCTCTATGCGGAATGGCGGAGCCTCCTAGTATAACTTTAATTCTATCAAGCAGATATTCTTTGTATGGTGAAGAGTCACCCTATGGGTTCATGCCCATGTCTATTGGTTACCTTGAACAAACCTTTTTTATCGGTTTTTTTTGTCTCTGTTTTTTAAAATATCATCAGTTGGATGTTAGTAGATCAGAGAACCCCATAACTGAGTTTGTAGCATATCATGTTGACCCAAAATCTTGTGTTTTCGTTAGAACAAACATCATGTTATTTTATGATGGGGGCATCGAGGTTCTCTGGGTTTTGGCACCAGAGCGGGGAGGGAATAAAATGGTGCCGGTGGGATGACGATAATTACAACCACAATTAATAACACAAAATAGATATATCGCTTATTGGTGCACAGATGTGGATCTCCAAAAAAATTATTGATTTGTCGCTTACAAATCAATAATTTTTTTGGAGATCCATTTGAACCATTTTTTTGAACATCCATTCATTTATCTCGTCCGTGAAGAATGTGACATCAATATGAACAACTATCTGCGTTTTAATGCCATTACTACTGAAAATACCATATACAGACTGAATTGGCTGATCTACATTAGATATCTTTGATGCGAACTAGTATTTCTCGTTTAAACGATCCTTATATAGGCCATATCCCAAGTGGTTTGTCACAAAACTTCGAAAATTAACTAACAACATTTTCATTACTACTGTAAAAAAAGGTGCTTAAAATGAGTACAAGACCGTACTCGTTTTTTTAGTGCAATTGCATCGTAAATGAGCGATGACGTACTCAAATTTTAGTAATCGTACTTTCTCAAAAATGATCAGCGTGATTTAATATTGCTAATCTCAGTTTCTATTCAAGCCATCTTCAATAAAGAGACCTGACAAACTTAAAATAGCTGTTCATAAGATGGTTTTCCACGTCATCTGATGTCGATTGCTTAAATGGAAATTGAGTTATTACAGATCAATTATCTTATCTCCCCTTCTTTTGACACACCAATTTAACTATTTTTCTGTTTATTTCTTCTTCGCGTCGCTCTGGTAGTACAACGGATTGCGGTACCTGAGGATCTGGGTTCGATTCCCGGTAAATCTTAGGTGTAATTCTTGATATTAATTGAAAGTTATTTATGAAGGCAACCTATGTAGGCAAGCAATTGCTCTTTTTTATTCATTTTTACTCATTGTACTCATTTTTGAGTACATGTTTATTTAAAAAATGAAACTTATGTATCTGGAGCTATGATAAGCACCAAATGTAATAAAAAAATTAGCATATTTTACTTATTTTTGAGTACCTATTTTTAACAGTATACGTTAAATATCTTTGTAACAAAACTTCGAAAATTAGCTAACTAACAAAATTTTTCATTACTAGGTATCTATATCTATCATTTTATTTTACCAAGTTGTATGGGTTCTTGCTAAATATGTTGCCCAATAATGAGTCAGATGTCATTACATTTAACACTATAGCAAAACCGTGTTACAAACTTTAAACACTCTAATGTCTCTGTATTATGGACTTACACTAGAGCCCCATCCCTCTTATTATAAGTCCAGCACTCTACAGCTCAGGCCACACCGCTCCAGTGATGCTGTAGAAAACCATTGTTCCACTCACAAGGGGCTGTGGGAATCCATCCGATCGATATGTCTGGAGTAAGTCACGTGGTTCGCCTTTCCATCCCGAGAGAATGAGACAGGTGCGGAGTAAGGGGGCCAACCTGGAGGACTTTGTGTTATTGCGCAATTATTCTTGCCAAATGGGGTATTTCCATTTGCTTCGTTTTTCCGTTTGCTTTCAAACTATCTAGTCCTTGTTTATTAGTAGACAGGACATGACGTTTTAATTATGGGAAGGCCGCAATCATTCGTTTCTCGGGTTTCGCTCGAGGGGGTGGTTACCGCGGTTCTAATTGTTCGAGGTAAGGAACGGATTGGGAGTTATTTACTTGGAAATAAGTTCTTTTTCGTGGAAATTGAGATTTTGTGTGTTTTGAAGGGTTTGGAGTGGACTTCAAATTCATTGTAAACTGACTTAGCGTGAGTTGTTTGTAAACTGGTACTAGGTAAATTGCACGCATTGACTGCTTGCTAATATCTGTAACTCAGGGCCAGACGGACCTAAGTTTAAAATTGGCGATTTTTGTTTTATTGCAGATAATGTCTTAAAAGTTCGTTTTCTATTGAATCATGCTATCAAAATTCACTAAAAAATTAATTTTAAGCTTTTAGCAATAGTTATAAAAGTCCAAGTCCAATGCTTTGCAATGAGAGTAGGATCTAGTTTCCCTTCTCTTATTTAAACTTGTCCAAGTGTGACTTAAGCCCGTCTGGCTCTCAGGTACAGATATAAGGTTAGAAGCACATATTTTTGTAAAATCCTTTCTGGTCCATAAATTTTATTGAAGTATTGTAGAGATCCTTAAATAGCCTTCTATGGCCATGACAAACTAATATGTTCAATGGAATAGTTGAATCTGCTCAGTTAAAAAGCCTTATCCATTACTACGGGGTAGTGGATCACAAAATATTAAAATAAGTATTTAATATATGTTATATAAGTATTTAATATTAGTGTAATATTTAATATTAGTACAAGTATTTAATATTAGTATAAGTATTTAATATTAGTATAAGTATTTAGTGTATGGACCTGTTTAATGGAAATGCGATGTCCATTACCACTTTAAATTTTCCATAAAAGATTAAAATTTCTTTGATAAAAGCATTTAATATATGAACTCTTAACTTTACACTAATTTATTTTCCAATAATTGGGAAATTAATAATTTGTGTGACCTGCAATTGGAACTTATAAATTGGCATGAACAATAATTAGAAATTTATTGATTGGTGTGACCTGTAACTTTTTAAAATTTTTTTTTTCATTCTCTTTAACTTCAAATGGCTTAATGATAATATTAAAATGAAATATTGCATTATTTATTCATTAAACATAACAAAAATTAAATGCTCCGTTTCAAAACTGCAGTTATTTACAGAATAGGTTTGTTTGGAAAATACATTTTAACTCAATTTAGTAGAAATGTGACTTACACTAAACTAAAAAAACTGGCGTTTACATTCCCTCAATTTCAAAATTACTACTATCCTCATTTAATAACAAATTATTTTGACATTTCGTTTTAATGTTTGCCAAAATACTCAAGAACATATATTCAACAACTTATACGCATATATATATATATATATATATATATATATATATATATATATATATATATATATATATATATATATATATATATATATATATATATGTTATATATATTATATATATATATATATATATATATATATATATATATATATATATATATATATATATATATATATATATATATATATATATATGTTATATATATTATATATATATATATATATATATATATATATATATATATATATATATATATATATATATATATATATATATATATATATATATATATATATATATATATATATATATATATATATATATATATATATATATATATACAATAAAAACAAAGTAGAAAACAATGGAAAATGATAAACAAAATTATATAATTAAATTAAAATGCATAGAAAATCAAATATGAATCAGCGCTAGAGCTGCATGAAGCATAATGATAAAAATATACTGAAAACAATAAAATATATTAAATTAAAAAAATATATAAAAATAAAACACTTTAGTTAAATTAAAATAAAAAATATGGCAAAAGTGAAAAATCCAGGTAATAAAACTAAAATATGAATTATGAAATATTTTTATGAAGATTGGAATCTAAATTACAAATTCTTTTGATTCGTGATATTTGAGAAATAATAATATTTCTGTAAACTGTAATTGATAGATTAGAGTTCCAAAAAATCAATTTATTAACATGAAAATTAAAAGCATTCCGTTTATCAAAAAGATCAATAATGGCCATGTTATTGTTTGCAGTTATATATAAATCTAGGAAATCGGAGGATGAATCGGAAGCATTAGTTTTTACTAGTGTTAATTCAGATGGATAAATATCCGAGCAAAAGGAACCAAAATTTGGAGTGTTGAATATTATTAAGTCATCCACATAACGGAATACAGAGGAATATATGAAAGTAAAATTCTTTTCATAATAATGTAAAAATAAATTAGCAAGCAGACTTGAAAAATTACTACCTTGTGGAATGCCAATTACTTGTAAGAAAATATCTTCACCATTAAACAAATAATTGTTGAAAAGACAAAGATTAATGAGATTTTCCCAATAATCCAAATCAAAATCAAGAATATTCAAAAATTCATAAAAGTACGATAATAGTACATCCCTAAGTTTATCCAATGGAATACTAGTAAATAGGTCTTTAAAGTCATAAGATTCAATATGTGTAATAGTATTATTGTTGATAAATTCAATAACTGGTTTGTTATTATCAATTAACCAAATAAAACCAACATCATTGATGGATGTAAGAATAGTTTTAAGTGCTTTAGCAAAAATATCGCCAGGTTGAGTCATATAAGTATTATAACCACAGGTAATGAATCTAAATTTAATTGGCGTTTTATGGAATTTTGGATTAATAGTCATGTAAGGCAAGACAATATTTTTATTAGAGACTTTGACTCTTTTATTTAAAGCAATAATTCTTTTGGTAATGGTACAATAGTTATCATTACATTTAACATAGGTTGTGGAGTTGGATAATTCATTGTCCAGAAGACTGAGGTAGAATTTTTTACAGATAAAAGAATAATTATTTGAAGCTTTATCAATAGGAGCAATAATAAATTTGCTTTGTACATCTTTAATTGCAAAATCCAAAACTTTTGAGTCAACACAATTAGATTTCTGCAAAAGTGAAGCATTCTTATGAATGAATTATGCATTCATAAGAATGCTTCACTTTTGCAGAAATCTAATTGTGTTGACTCAAAAGTTTTGGATTTTGCAATTAAAGATGTACAAAGCAAATTTATTATTGCTCCTATTGATAAAGCTTCAAATAATTATTCTTTTATCTGTAAAAAATTCTACCTCAGTCTTCTGGACAATGAATTATCCAACTCCACAACCTATGTTAAATGTAATGATAACTATTGTACCATTACCAAAAGAATTATTGCTTTAAATAAAAGAGTCAAAGTCTCTAATAAAAATATTGTCTTGCCTTACATGACTATTAATCCAAAATTCCATAAAACGCCAATTAAATTTAGATTCATTACCTGTGGTTATAATACTTATATGACTCAACCTGGCGATATTTTTGCTAAAGCACTTAAAACTATTCTTACATCCATCAATGATGTTGGTTTTATTTGGTTAATTGATAATAACAAACCAGTTATTGAATTTATCAACAATAATACTATTACACATATTGAATCTTATGACTTTAAAGACCTATTTACTAGTATTCCATTGGATAAACTTAGGGATGTACTATTATCGTACTTTTATGAATTTTTGAATATTCTTGATTTTGATTTGGATTATTGGGAAAATCTCATTAATCTTTGTCTTTTCAACAATTATTTGTTTAATGGTGAAGATATTTTCTTACAAGTAATTGGCATTCCACAAGGTTGTAATTTTTCAAGTCTGCTTGCTAATTTATTTTTACATTATTATGAAAAGAATTTTACTTTCATATATTCCTCTGTATTCCGTTATGTGGATGACTTAATAATATTCAACACTCCAAATTTTGGTTCCTTTTGCTCGGATATTTATCCATCTGAATTAACACTAGTAAAAACTAATGCTTCCGATTCATCCTCCGATTTCCTAGATTTATATATAACTGCAAACAATAACATTGCCATTATTGATCTTTTTGATAAACGGAATGCTTTTAATTTTCATGTTAATAAATTGATTTTTTGGAACTCTAATCTATCAATTACAGTTTACAGAAATATTATTATTTCTCAAATATCACGAATCAAAAGAATTTGTAATTTAGATTCCAATCTTCATAAAAATATTTCAGTTCTAACAAATAATCTTTTGAACAATGAAATTCCATTTAGTTTTATTAAACGTTACTGTGGTAACACTGATTCCTTATAAGGATTTTTCATTGATATTACGCTTCACTTGGTACTGCTTCCCATTTGCGGTATGCGGTAACTGATATGTCTGGAGGTCGAGGGAGAGAGAATTCGTGGAAAAAGGGGGTATATACCCCGGCTAGACCTCACATCGTGCCTTGAATTTGTTGAGTCAGGATGCTTTTTTCGTTTGCGTCTTGTAAGTTTTTATATTTTCCATTTGTTGTCATTAATTGATCTGTCTAATCTGATGACTTTTTTTGTGTATATTTTGTATATACTATGTATATAGTCTGTATATATTCTTGTATATATTTAGTAACTTTTAGACTACTTAAAGAAGTATTTAGAGCTCTTGGGGTTGGATTGGCAATTTGTTTTTAACATTGCTAATACAGAAAGAGCTCTATTTGACTTTTCAATGCGGTCCTACCCCCTGATGAAGTACCGTTTTGATTATGTCTTTCACCTTTTAGTAAAATATTTATTAGTATAATTTTTACTTTAATAATTCATATTTTAGTTTTATTACCTGGATTTTTCACTTTTGCCATATTTTTTATTTTAATTTAACTAAAGTGTTTTATTTTTATATATTTTTTTAATTTAATATATTTTATTGTTTTCAGTATATATATATATATATATATATATATTTAAAAGTATTTCGCATGTCAAAGCATTCCTAGATTGGTGAATTTATTTCGTCAACCTTACTTATGTATACTCCAATCTAAAGTATTTATTGGTCTTTTCACCAATCCCGTGATATAGTTGGTTTTATACAACACGAAAAGCGTATGTCTTGAAGGTTTATTCCTGATATACAGGAAGTATATTTCCTATTCGTAAGGTATCTTAATAAATTGGAGCCCAAAGATATACATTCCTAACAAGCCTTTTCATGAAAAGTCCGTACATTCCTTAAAAAAAAGTCTATTTTCAGTACTTGGCGAGCTATATCTTGTTTAGGCTGGAAATCAACTTCTCTTTAAATTTTTGAGGAAAAAAAATAGAGAAAAAAAACGTTTTGAAGTAGATGGAACACATTTTTTCATGTTATAACAAAATTTGTTAAAAAAAAGAAATAACACATATTTTTTAATACTTCTACATTTAGAATGCGTTTTTAATATGTTACTAGTAGAAAGGTTAAGTTTTATTCTAATAAATATTTTTTGGAGAGCTAAAAATGTATATTTGACTTTTTTATTATTTAAAAATGGTGTTAATTTCAACAATCTGTCTTGGGAAATCTTTTTATTTTTATTCGGTCTAAAGATCTGCTTTTTAATAAAAATCTGCAGCTAATTTTCTTTATCATACGCGTGTTATGTATATATATATATATATATATATATATATATATATATATATATATATATATATATATATATATATATATATAGATGTAGGTAGAGTGGTCCCCGATGAGTTGAGTTTCTAGTTGGTACAAACTGAAGGTCACGCTCAGGTGTGGTGCTGCAAATCGCATGAGGCTGTGGATCCAAACTTGTCACCAATGTGAAAACTTGTAGTCATTTCATAAAAATTTGAGGAGTATTTACTTGGCATGGGTTGGATCCTCTAGGCAAATTGTACGAGTCATTGACAGGAAATCGTTTTGTTCAGCTGCTTGGGGACTATAGCAGTCATCAAGAGACTTCACGCATCTCCTTAACAATGGAATGTTCCAGGATGAAAATGCTCCATATCAACATGCCCATATTATTGTTGATTGATTCGAGGGGCATGCTGGACAATTTCAGCAAATGATATGACCACCAAGACATACAGTCATGAACCTTATAGTATATCTGTGTATATAATCGGAAGAGGCCATGGATGCTCAAGTTCAAGTACCCACAACACCCACATAATTATGGGTAACTTATCAAGACAACCATGACTCAACGTTCCACCTGATGACTTCCGCCTACTAGTTGAGAAATGTTACGGCGAGATGCTGCACTTTCGCAGAGTTAAAAGAGGCCCAACACGAAATTAGGAGGGTATCCGATGACTTTTGCTACTTCAGTGTTTCATTCGCATGCACCAAAGGTTCTATTTGACAACAATTTGAAATAGACACAGTCATAAAATGTCAGACTACGGTTTGAGTCGTGCATATATTATTTAGGGTTAAACTCTAGATTCTAAATATGAAGATTTTTTTAGTCCTAATTATCACAATTTCATTTTTTTTTTCGCAAAAGAATTTCTTTCCAGTAGTGTATCAAGTGACTCGTTAAAAAGATTCTCCACTAACACCTCTCTTATTGCATCACTGAACCCGACACCTTTTCCCAAGTCAAACTTTTTTATTCCCTCTTTCTCTTGACTCCAGAGGGATTTCTCCCCGACACCTCTTCGGCACTTAAACGTGGAACATTGAACTATGTGGGCCACATTAATCCCGAAAGGGAGAATTTATGAGGATTGCGAGCGACGAAAAGAAAAGAAATTGTTATTTGCCACCGCCAGTATAATGGACAAGGACAAGAAAATATGACGCCCTTTTATTTGTCACCTCTACTTTAATAGATTGGACGTCCCGAAAAGGGATTGGTGTTTATTTTTTGCTTGCACGTTCTCCCGGTCTTTCAAGGAAAGTCATTAGAAAGACGACTTTTTGGAAGAAGGGTGGGGAGATATTTTGTGGAATTAAGAGGTAACAGTTAGCATATTTTATTATAAAATCAGGTAACAAAATATATTATAAATACATTTCAAAGAACATTTGGTTATTGGTGATGTCTATTAAGTATAAATGAAAAATAAAACTTTTATTTCATTGATCCTCTATACATAAGTAAGAATTTGTTAGCTCGTATCACGAATACAAATGGACCTTGTTTATGCAACAACCGTTTAACCCACAAAAGTGGAAGCCAAAGGATTTACTTCTTAAAAAAAGTAGCGATAATGGAAATGTAGCGAATTGCTGTAGCATGAATTTTCGTTTTCAATGGTTTGTGTTAAGGCCGTCTTTTTCAAAATGAACATTGTGTGGGTTGATTGGTTGTTGCATAACACGGTTCAGATATTGCGTGTTTGATGATACTTGTTAAAATTAAAATTTCCTCTAAGAAGAAGGTTTCATTGTAAGAATTTGGGATATCTCAATTCGAGAATAAAATCTAATTTCAGGAAGGTTTTTTCTATGCTGTAAATGTTTTACTTCTGATACTTTTTTCACATAAAGTGCTAAGATAATCTTCAGATAAATAGAAAGTTTGAGCAACGTAATTTTTTTTATTTGATAGGACAATTTATTTTTAAGGAAAGGAAACGAAAGAAAAACGAGACTAAATCCCAGAAACTATGTCTCATTACTCCCCCTAACCATTTTTAAGTTGCTTAATTTTAGAAAACTTTCGTAAAAGTTTAATTGAAAGTTACGCCACTAAAAAAAATGTAATAAATGTGGTTACAAATTTTTGGATGATGGTCATTGTTTGGCTGCATCACATTTAGCTGTATTGGCATATTAAAGCATTGTTTTTGTCCTTGTTATATTTTAAACAAGAATAGTTTATTGTATTGTCCCCCGGAATCGAACCGAAGACCTTGTGTGTGCTACGCCGTTACTGTACTGAAGGGGCTAAAATAATGACTAGAAAAATAGTGGTAATATCGCGTATATGAAGTCACCACTACAGTACTCCCTTCACAGTAGTTGGACAGGGGAACAAACAAAGAGTACCCGTGAAGCATATCACGTGGGTGAAGGTAAACAAAATGCTGTGAATAATACGGTGATAGAAGCGGGTGATCAGGCCGTGTTACCAATGGAGCGTGGTACTTTTTTGACTGACACCCGAAATCGATTAGGGGACCTATATATATATATATATATATATATATATATATATATATATATATATATATATATATATATATATATATATATATATATATATATATATATATATATATATATATATATATATATATATATATATATATATATATATATATATATATATATATATATATATATATATATATATATATATATATATATATATATATATATATATATATAGAGAGAGAGAGAGAGAGAGAGAGAGAGGAGAGAAACCTCTACAGCTACATTAGCTATATATATATATATATATATATATATATAGCTGCAAATGTACTTAAAATACATTTACATACTTCTTAATCTTTATTCTGTGTTTCTCTCCTAGATATGTAATTTAATTATTGATTTGAGATTAAAATTTATGAATTTATAAACAGCGATGTGTGAAAATCATCTAAGTAAAGCACCGCTATTTACCTTTTACCAGCAGTTAATTGATCAAATATAAAATTGGTGTTACACTTGACGAGTTCCAATGCATTTTCTCACACACTCCCCCTCGATGCGCATCCACTTCTCAACGCAAATAAAAGGGAATTTTTAAACACGCTTTCATCTAAATTGGATTATAACTCTGCATGCCACATTAATTTTATAGGATTTCTCTCAGACTCATTATGATGTCTCGAACGCATTTTAAAGCCTGTTATGCTTAAATAACGTATGCTAATGTGCTTAGTCTTGCATTCGGTATTATAAAGGGTTTAATGGACGTTTTATCACACTAAATGACATTTAAGAGTATTTCTATAATGAAAAATTCAGATTTAAAGATTGGGGGAAGTATTAAAAAGATAAATACAATTTTCTTAATAATATGAATTGAAGTGGTATTTGTTTAATAGTAATTACAGATTAATGGGAAAAATATATAATGTATGAATGTAAATATATTTATGCTGAAGAATAGAAAACTTGGGAAAATGTAGCGATCTTTGAAAATAATGCAATATTCTACAAAAATAAGATTTTAGAAGTTTATAAATAATAACAAGAATTAACAACAATATTAAAAAAAAATTTACATGTTAATTTAATTAAGTTACATGTCTGTTTTTTTAAATCGACAAAAAGAGCGTTTTGGATACACACGTCATCGTGTTATTAAAATATCGCTATTTTGAAAAATTGACGTCTTTTTATTATTTACATTTTTCGAAAGAAGACAGCTGTGATTTATTTTGATTCTGTAATCTATGCTGTATTTACGTTATTTTAAATTTAATTTTTTTTCCACTGACACATTTTTAATCTATTTAAATTTTAACTCTTTCAGCAAAGCTTTTTCTTTTGTTATCCATATGTGTTTTTGTTAACAGTTTTTTTTTAAAAAAACAGGCATGTAACTGAATAATATTAATATATATGCTGCCATATGCCATATATTTTACCTTAATGAAAAAATCAAAATCAAATAATGTGTGATAGAAAATGGCACGTCGAATGAAAGCGGCAGTTGGAAAGTGTACATATTTATTGTGGTGGCTGACAGCAAAGTTATAAATTTAAAATAAAGCATATAAATTTCATAAAAAACTTAATCACTGTATACGATACAAAGTAAAAAAAAATTCATCACATACATGTAACTGTTTTTTTATACATTAAAAAACACCAGTGCGTGTTAATTTAAATTTAAAAATACTTTAAGAATATTTCTTTGAATGATATATTATTGCATATGATGATTAATAAATTTATTCATAAAGTATTATAAATCGTTACGAATAGTATTTTAGGCTTTGTATAATCCTTCTTGTTTTAAGTTATTTCGCAAGTCTTTTCTTGTTGGAAATCAAAAACTTTATGATTGATAACAATTAAACTTTATAGTAAAGATTAATGTTGAAGCCCACAATTTTTTATTTCATGTAACATTGGTTTTTCTTTATGTAAAAAATGAACTTAAAATATTACAATTTAGTTGGAGAGGAATAATTGTATCATTATTTTTGACAATCAAAATTATAATTTACCGAAATAACAATTTTCAGTAAGATAAATTTCTAATCAGAGTTTTCAGGTTTCTTTGTGAATATTGAATCAAAATTTAGGATATGTATAAATACATTGATAAATATTTATTTATTTGAATAAAGTCTAAAATTGATGAAAATGATCTTGCTTTATTATTTCGTGTTTCAGCAAAATAAGATTAGTTACGTAATAAATCATTCTAAATCCATATAAGACGTTCGAACAAAAAAAAAACTTTCTAGATATAGTAGTTATTATTTTCGCATCAAATGTACTCGATCATATGCCTGCACTTTTGTTATCAGAAACACTCATTTGCGAAAAAAAATCTGAAATTTTATTATTATTATGATTTTTTTAGGAGGTGGTAAAGAAAAATAGAATGAAAACCAGATGATAATGTAATTGAATTTTGTTGCCATGTTGTGACCAAAGCTTTATTATTACATTTTATTCTTTGAAATGTTATGTAAATGGCTTTCGTACTAAATGTTTTAGATAAGTGTTCGTTTTTATTTATCTGTTTCTTAATTTAAGAGTTACGTCAACAATATTTGTGATTTCTTAATTCTCAAGTTGTTTCAGAGGTCATATAACATTATTTATTATGTGGAGTTCTATGAGATTCAACGCTGCACGTTACAATGGTAAGTTCTGTAATAAGTTTTATTGAAAATGCGCAATAAACTTACTTAATTAGCTATTGATTAAAGATTTCCAAATTTTTAAATCTAACACGTGTAGTCTACTAATATTATTCTACATAATACATTGTAGCTTTAGAAAATATCTGAGAAACTTAATTATTGTTCAAAAGACATCCATTGTTATTGAAAACAATAAATGCGATTGAAGAATTATACTTCATTTATGAGGTTTTTTTAGTGCTTAACTGTTTAAATAATCTACTTTCTTGTGGGGAACATAAGAAGGTGGTTTTTAACACTAATTGTTTAGTATATATTTTTATTACATTTTACTGTAATATCAACATTTCCTCTAAAAGAAGTGCAGATTTACATTTGGAAAACCTGTAGTTTTCAATGGTCTAATACTGAAAAGTTCAGAAATGAAGAACATTATTTAAAAAAAAAAAACTTATATAATTCTGCAATTTTATCTGGAGTTCCTTTTCTGTTTTTTTAGATGGGAACGACCATCATATAAACAGATTTGTTTGACTATTGGAATCTATTTATTAGCATTATCATTTTAGCAGCCTATTAGTAGCATATAAATGTATTTATTGGAAGTTCATTAAATTGCAACACAAAATATAACTAAATAATTTTTAATATGATCCATACAGAATCAGAACTTTAACCTTCCAAAACTCGCGTCAAAATGAGTGACCTGAAAACTCACGCGTGAGAATTTTTCTCACACCGCCTATTTCCCTCAAAAACATTTTAGTAAATGAACTATTTGAAACTAAACAATAACTCTCATATGTCATTGATTGCGGCAAGAGAAGGTTACAAGGAGAAGCTAGAGAGAGCAGCACTTTCGCTTATGACATAGAATACCAGATATACTTTTTTTTCTTCTTGGTGTGAGTATTTCGCTCACGGTGAGTTCTGGAGGGTTAAACATGTTTAAACTCGAGGAGAGGAGGAATAGAGGGGACATTATTCAACTATTTAAATTATGAAATCGGGTGAAGTTAATGACATAACTTTTAATGCAACCAATTGGACTAAATGGGTACAAATTACACAAATCAAATCTTAATTGGAATAATTTTTAATCAAAATAATGAGAGGGTGCTACTCACTTTGATAATTCAAAACTTTTATCAAACTCGTATAATACCAAACCAAAACAATGAGATAATTAATACCCCCCCACAGAACTCAAAGACTTTCACAGAATCCTTTGACACGGACCCTCATAATAACCCCACACCTGAATGGAGAATTTTTCCGGACCCAGATATCCCGAAATCCGGAATGAAAGACGTTTAATTCTCATGACCACTGATCAATTCACGGGGGTCCGGCATTCCTTTCTGCGAATTGACTGCGAATTCGCCGGATTTCATTGTGAGACATCTTTCACCGTGACAGGCGGTATAATCTGGCCTGGAAAGACTTTTATCCTTCCAATTCGGTATCCATGGTTACACAATTGATCCCTGGCTTCTCTACCTGTGCTGGGAAATATTTTTATGGATGATAAGTGTGCGCAATTACGCTCTTATCGTATTACATTGGTGGCGATTGATGGTGTTTACCTGTGAAAAACGATGGGGAGAGGTCGGAGTGCACTAACTAGGGATTTGATCTGTTTTTTTCTTTGGTTTTGGTTGCTCTTCTGTGTAATTTAGAGGTGTGGAGTTCCTTGACCTGTAATTTTTGGGGCAGTGTTAGAAATTGTTTAATATTTTTAAAGGCTAGATATTGATGAAGATACAATGACGATGTATTTAATGGTATTGAACTTTCAACAGTACGAAATAAAATACAAAATGTCGAATGGAAACTAAATACGAAACGAAATACAACATTCAATAAAATATAAAATACAAAATAAAATATCAAAAATTTAAAAGGCTAAACATACGATATATAAAATGCAAAAACTACATTATAAATGTAAAAAAATATAGTTTAAATGCAAAAATAAATTATATATGCAAAAATACATTATAAATGCAAAAATACAGTATAAATGCAAAAATACATTATAAATGCAAAAATACATTATAAATGCCAAAATACATTATAAATGCCAAAATACATTACAATGGCAAAAAATACATTATAAATGCAAAAATACATTATAAATACAAAAATACATTATAAATACAAAAATGCATTATAAATGCAAAAATACATTATAAATACAAAAATATATTATAAATGCAAAAATACATTATAAATACAAAAATACATTATAAATGTGAAAATACATTATAAATACAAAAATACATTATAAAAGCAAAAATAATTATAAATGCAAAAATACATTACAATGGCAAAAAATACATTATAAATGCAAAAATGCATTATAAATGCAAAAATACATTTTAAATACAAAAATATATTATAAATGCAAAAATACATTATAAATACAAAAATACATTATAAAAGCAAAAATACATTATAAATGCAAAAATACATTACAATGGCAAAAAATACATTATAAATGCAAAAATACATTATAAATGCAAAAATACATTATAAATGCAAAAATACATTATAAATGCAAAAATACATTATAAATGCAAAAATACATTATAAATGCAAAAATACATTACAATGGCAAAAAATACAATACGCAAGTACAAAGATACACAATATAAAAACAAAAAATACAGTGTAAAATCTAAAACTACAATATAAATTACAAAAATATTTAATGTAAAATACAGTATTAAAAATACAATATAAATTACAAAATACTACCTAAAATACAAAATATATATTATAATATACAACAATTACAAAATGAAATGAACTAGAACATTGATACTAACTATTAATTCCGGCTTCAAATAAAGGATTTGACAGCACTTTCAAAACCCAACTTACAATTTCTCTCTACAGCGCAATATATAAGGTGACTCGAGTCTCCTAATTCCCAGGTAAATTCAATCAAAGTCTCCAATTTCTCTACCCACCATTCTCCAATTATCTTCTCGTAACAACACTTCTCTCGACGCGACTCCTGTTTCTGCCGTTTGTATCCATTACCTGCAGAGATGCATCAAACTCCCTTTGACCTTTTGCGGGTTTGAAATGGGAGATTTCCTTGGAAATTTTTGAATTTGAGTTACGGAACGTGTAATCACTGATCTTTGTAATATGGTTTAAAATTGTTGTATTAGTAGTTAGGTTGTCACAAAATACGTATAATTTTATAATATTTAATACAATAAAATATCGCGGTTACAATGAATTTTTATGAAACATTCTTGTAGTGATACATATATAAAAAATATCATGTACGTTACACATTTTTCGTGAGCAGGTAGGTGTAGTTCAAAGGCTTATGCTATTAGCGTAGAAGCTAAGCTTTGCCAGTGCTCCTTTGATGGGTGGGTTCAAGTGATTATTCGATTGATTATGTTTGGATTAATTATTGATGTCGTTTTCAATAAATAGTGGAGTGTTTTATAGAGTCGTTAGTTTAATTTCATCACATTTTTCGTAAATGGATAGCAATTGGTTTGTTTAGAATTTTCTCGGGGTGCCCATCTCTGTCCTCATTTAAGAAACTTAACACAGCAAAGTAACGCCTCGTGATTTTGGAACAATAGTCGGATGGCGTGGTTAACACTTGAGGCTGGCACCCAACGCAACCTTAATAGTCGTCAGGACAATGGACCATGATCAGATATAACGTACACCAGTTCCTCATACACGCCTGTTGAAATTGTGGATGTCTTTTAGACGACTTTTTGGAACGAATCTTGCAATCATCCGATCGCGAGCTCGTTTCTTCTTGTCAAGTCCAAGTATATATTCGAACTCTCAATCTCTAAGGCTACGAGACCGAATACTTTACCACTGGGCAACCAGGCCCCTTGATTGGTTTTATGGAAACAAAATTTGGTTTTAAGAACAAAAATTTAGCAGGCTACTTCTTTTGGGACACCATCAGGTTTTATGGCGTGTAACGTCAAACAAAAGTGAGTGGGACCTTTTTGGAGTCCGAAAAAACGCTATACGTGTTCAGCATTGTGTCTCGTTCCTAGAACGACGTTTTAAAGAGTCAGACGAGCGTCAAATATATTTGACCGTGGCAACTCTGTTTAGTGATTTATGGTTTTAGTACGACCCACTTTACCCTACATCCGCCCCCTTAACCAGGAATCGATTTTAAAGACGTAACACATCAAAAATAAAGTTATAACTTCGCTAATAGCAATCAGATTTAAACTTTTGATTAAAGTTGAACATAGTTTGAGAACAGACATTTGAATTAAATGCTGACTTTCTATTCACTAATGGAAATGTTTAACTGTTTTTTAATATATCAATCGACAAAAAATAAATCTCTTAATTTTTGTTTGATTATAATAATTACTTTCATGAATTAAAATAATATTTGAACTTTCGCAAATTAATTATCACCGTTTTGAAACGTGGGTAGGGGCACGCAAATGTTAAAAAATATATTTAAAAAAATATATATTTTCTTAAATTTTAAGCTTTTTTTTGCATTTAGCGCTGTTTAAAGTTTTGATTTAGATAAACCAGAAGTAGTTAAATATATATATTTTTAATATTGTATAGTATGCACAAAATATATGAAACACTTACACTAAATCCGATTTTTCTCAAAAATGGTTATTTTATCTTTAGGTACTTTTTTTTACAAACAACTCGTTCATTTAGCTTAAAACTATTAAAAATTCCCAATTACATGTAATTACATAAATTAACCTATGGACTTATGCATAAAACACTTCGAATCATTTTAGACCAAAAAAACCTGTTAAAATATTGTTTTTTTTTTCAAAAAAAAGCTCAAGTACTTAGGCAATATATTAAAAAAAATAAACATGCCTTGAAACCATAAATGCATGAGTTAATATGTTTGAAACAATTTATTCAAATAAAAATGCAAATAACACATAAAAAACTAATTGAGTGTTTAAAATTAAAAGTATATTTTTTATATGTTCGTAAAGGTAAAAGCAAAGTTTAAAAAATAGGGGATTTAATAAAAATGTTTCGTATGTTTAGTGCATATATAGAGTGTTTTAAAAATTATTTAAAGTACTTTTAGTTTTTTCAAGAACAATAATTTGCACAATGCTTTACGCAGAAGAACTTTTAAAAAACATATCAAATTAAAAATACATTAGAAAAATTTGCTTCCACCTACCCCTTTATTCATATATTCTACTCGTTCTGTTTTTAATAAACTTTGTCAACAAAAACTATTTATTTCCATAACTATTAATTAATACGTTTTGTGTCTTGTTAGCTTTACGGAATTTTTTAAGCAACCGGCCATGAAAGTGATTTAGAGATCACAGATAAGGGTAAATACTGGTCCTCAATTAAACAAAACCGTTATACAAAAATGTTTTACAATGTTGTTAAGTACTTAATTTATATGTTATGGTTATGGCTTGCACCATTGTTCAGTTTAGTTACAATGTGATAAGACTAAAGAGATTTATTTCTTCAATAATTCTTTCGCCATATCCAGACCCATTCCCAAACGAAATTGCATTTTCAGTTCCAGTCACGATACGTCTGGCTACAAAAGAAAACATTAAGTTAGGGGAATTGTATTAAACTTCTGGTTTAAGGCACAAAACAAAGGAGTAAAGTGGAGCCACCAAACGTATAAATTGATAGTGCTAAGACATGCAATAGAAAATTCTCTTACCTTTTCCCCAATCGCAACAAACCCGATTGAAAATTTTAAAATGTTCTTTTGTTCGAATGGAAGAATCGGAAAGTTTTTGGTTTTTTGTTGTTGTTCTTCGCATTCTTCAATAACGTTGTGACTTGAAATAGTCTCTGCGGCATGATTTATCTGAAGAAAGAAAACAAAAGGGATCGAGTATGGCCCCCAGAAAGCAATTAGAAGATGCGAGAAAAGAATTGCTTATTATATGTACGTGTCTGCTCTGTTCATACTCCCGCGTAGGCCTGATTAGAAGAGCGAAATCATCAACGAACCTTCTGCCTTAAATAACACAGTTTTATATATTTAAAAATTAGTTACGCTGTGTTTATCTGGACAGCCGCAGGGTTTAACCATAGAGTAATGATACAAATAGAGGAATAAAAATGCTGATTTCCGTGTGTGCATCATTGAAACGACGTGATAGGTGGAAATGCCAATTCATTCATGCGCCAATATTACTTGGCAGGCCTTGGCGACTTTCGGATCTAAGCGAGATCGAAGTATTGTAATATGGTTTTGTGTTTAATTTTGCATTTAAATATAGTTTTTTTAACGAGTGGCACAATTTAAGAGAGTTTAACAGATATATTAAAAATATTTTTCTTACTTTGTACTTTTGAAATAATTGCGTTACGTTTTTATGTAAAAAAATTACCATTAGCAAAGTTCTTTCAATTGTTATTTTGTATAGTTCAATAAGAAAATATGAACAATAAAACCGGAGAAATATAAAGAGTTTCGTTTTTCGAGTATTGAATACAAAGAAAAATATATTTTCGTTTCGTTAATGAAAAGGAAATACTTAGCGGAAATTGTTTGAAAATAAGTAAATACCTACATATATGTTAAGAAGTTGAACTCGGACAGAACGCCTTATCACCAAAAAGAAGAAAGAGCACCAAATTTGGAACTCCTGCAGATGTCTGAACGCCAAATGTGGCAGCGCTAAAACCACGTGATGTTGGTTTTTCAATGTTGACACCGCGGCCTTACGAGAGTCTGGCATTGAAGGCGCTCTCTATGTAATATTACAACTCTTTGGGTTTAACGTGCGGAACGTCAAACTGAAGTGAGCAGCGCCATTTTTGATTTTTTAAACGGTAATTGCAATTTTTGTAGCGTCGAGCGTGTTAATGAGGTCAGCAGCGATAACATAACCATGATAATATCATTATTAGTTACAAAGTTTTCAGCGAATTAAATTTGTGAGGTTTTCGTTAAGGTCTACTTCATCCAACATGCATATCTTACCCGGAAACGATTTTAAAGACGATACACTACGAAATCATTTTGTCAAATTAAAACATAAGAATTTTAAGTTGTTATAAGCTCATCTTTCACTGATAAAAATAGGTACTCAAAAATAAGTAAAATGTATTCCTTTTTGATTACATTCGATGCTTATCATAGCTCCGAATACATGAGTTTCATTTTTGAAAAAGATATGTGCTCAAAAAAGAGTAAAAAAAGCAGTGGCCTGCCTACATAGGCTGTCTTCATAAATCACTTTCAGTAAATATCGACAATTACAACCAAGACTTAGCGGCAATCGAACCCATATCCTCAGGCACCGCAGTCCAGTGCCTTACCTGTTGTACTACCAGGGTGATGTGAAGAAGTTATAGCCATAAGAAATGCTAATAAGGTTTGCCAAAAGAATGGGAAGCAAGATAATTGAGTTGCAATAACTCAATTTCTATTTAAGCAATCGACATCAAATAATGTGGAAAACCATCTTCTACACAAAACTATTTTATGTGTGTCAGGTCGTTTTATTATGACGGTAATTTTTAAGTAGAAGTTTTTTTACAATGTTGACTTATACTGAAAAAATTATTCAAGAATCTAAGCAATGATTACAATTTCATGTGTTTAAATTGTTTCACAACCTTTAACATGTTTACAAATTCAGTGTTTTTAACTTTACAATTCCATAAATCAATTGAGGGCTAACTTGAGAACTTCATTTTATTTATCAATTAGTGTACAATTGACATTATTTGAGTTAGAATTTGATTTCTAGTTTGTGCTTTATGTGTGAGTGTTAAGTAAACGAATATAAAATAGCTTTAAATTTTAGTAACTTCACATACATGGTGCGTTCCATAAGTAATGCGACTAAATTCATAAAAAATCATTTATTCGACATATTCGTACTTTTAGTTAAAAATCCTCAAAATAGCACCCTCCTGCGTCGATACATTTATGGAGGTGGAGTTTCCTGGCCTGGAAGGCATCCAGGAAGGCCTTCTTCGTGAGGTCCTTTAGAGCCGATGTAACATGAGCCGGGAAGTTTTCAATCGTGTCCCAATGTTTCCCTTTCAGGGCTCCTTTTAAGCGAGGAAACAAAAAAAGGTCTGGGGGGCCAGGTCAGGACTGAAGGGACGCTGGGAAACCAGTGGGGTATGGGTCCTGGCTAGAAAGGAGGGTCGCGTGCTGCCGAAGTGACATCAAGGACGCATGGAAACTTCATCACGATAACGCGCCAAGCCACAGCTCCTTCGTTGACTACGATTTCCTGGCCAGGACGCATACCCCACTGGTTCGTTAGTCTCCTACAAGCCTGACCTGGCTCCCCCAGACTTTGTTTTTGTTTCCCCGCTTAAAAGGAGCCCTGAAAGGGAAACATTGGGACACAATTGAAAACATCCAGGCTCATGTTATATCGGCTCTGAAGGACCTCCCGGAGAAGGCTTTCCAGGATGCCTTCCAGGCCTGAAAAAACCTCCTCCATAAATGTATCGACGCAGGAGGATGCTATTTTGAAGATTTTTAACTAATTGTACGAATATGTCCAATATATGATTTTTTATGAATTTGGTCGCATTACTTATGGAACGCACCCTGTATTTACTGAAACAATAATAATGTAATTTACTATATATAAAATCGGTCATTGTATATTGAACCTAGGTTGAGTATAAGAAAAAAATTACCTCTAATGCAAATTATATGTATTCTATTCATGATGGTGACACACCCAGTTTTTACAATGTCAATTACTGTAAAGATACAGCTAATTTGCGTCATTCACCATAACCAATTTAAGGTTTAGATTGTAGATATTAATTTTATACTGATAAAAATAATACTACAATTTAAAGCATGAAAGCGCTTTTTTTCACATAATGATGGATTTTTTAAATAAATACTTTTTAAATTGCTTGACGAGATATGAATATAACATGTTTTAAATATCACAATAACTATTCAGATATAAATTACGATATATATAAACTTTTGAATTATTATTTTCTTGTTATTCTGTTTCTTAAAGGAATATAAAACATAATACTTTATTCATTTAGGATTAAAAATTATCAAGAGCGACGAAGAGAGAAATTACTATCTTAAATTCTCTGTGCGTGGGTCTTAAATTATGGCTTGAAGGATATTTAGATATTTACGAGCTGCTCTTAAAATGAATTATCCCAAAAGTTCATCGGAGGGTGATATTCCTTAGACATCGATAGATACAGTTTTGATGCATCTTCTATTCCACTGAGCCAATTTCTTAAAGTATTGTGGAAAATATATTGGTAAAATGGTTGGTGAGTTTGATTATTAAACTCTTTAGGAAACTTTGGTTGTCATTGTTTACTTTAATAGGTTATTATTCCTTTTGTTTCAAATAATTTCGTTTAACATATTAATAGTTTTGAAAAAGGTGGCGATTGAGAAATTATATTTCTTAACCTTTTAATATGTAATTATTTTTTTTGTCGTAGTAATTTTGTTATTTTTTATGTCAGATTTTTGTTTATAGTTTAGGGTTTACAGATCAGCCTTTAATAACGTTAACAATTATTGCTTAATTTCTAACTATTGTAAAATAAACAGTTGATGGTATCTGTATCAAAATTGACCTAGCATAGAAAGGGGACACGTATCAAGTATTTTGCTAAATTACAATTTGGCAGTACATCCACAATGTATTTTTAAATAGTATATATTTATAGAATAAACAGTATAACAGTCTAGAGGGTTTGATTATAAGACTTTTGATTTCATTCAATATGAAGAATCAGTCTTAAATCTTGTATGTAATCCTCAACAACACAAACTTAATGGATTCAAACTTCGTCGTTTTATAAATAAGGCATACATTTCCATGACCGCAAGAAATGGTCAAACATATGGTCCGTATATTTCATATCGATATTGTACCCCTATGAGAGATATACAGCTCGATGCATGCGCCAGCAGCAATCCCTTCCCGAACCACAATAACATTGCTACTGTAGCTGTACCTTTTGTAATATTCATACACCGATATCGAATAGAAAGCGTTGCCTATTGGCGTAAATGTCATAAATCCTTGCTTGTATAGTAAGGGGCTCGACACCAGTGTTGTATTATGTTTAGAAAATAAAGTAATATAAAATATTAGGTTATATAATATTATTAGGAAATATGTATAAAATTATTATGAAACATAGATAATATTATTAGAAAATATTGATAACGTTATTAGAAAATATAGTTAAACACTACGGAGCTATAGAAAACTGTAACTAACTGTTTATAGTTTCACTAGGATTTATCGTTTCTTAAAATAATGAAGAAATAACGTTAACTAATAAATGTTATGATTTATAAAATATAAGTAAGTTTTAGGTAAATGTTTCTAATATGTATTTAAATGAATATATTTCCAATGGTTTTGGTAGAATAGATTTCAGTGTTAATTTTATTATATAGTTTTATTAACAATTACCCCAGATCAACATAAAAAAATTAAATTGTAATTGTTTTTTATAGTAAGCTAAAATACAATTTTTTTTAGATATTAAAAAAATTATTTGTTTGCATTTTGTTTTTGTTTTCAAGTACCAAAATATTAAAAATATGTTAAAAATGATGTTATCACTTGGTTTTCTTTTGTGTTGATATAACATTTATAATTTTTTTTACTGGCGTTTTTTCTGATGAACATTCAACGGTGCGTATCTAGTTCTTTCTTTTGTTTAAATAATCCTCTGCATTCAAAAGGGACGGAATAGAAATGGAAATCGGAATAATTTTTATTTTCCACCGATGCAAATCGGCCTTGCACCTCCATCGAAAGTATCCTGGTCAATAGGAGAACTTTATTAGGGTATGGAATTAAACAATCGAGTTAAGATTAAATTTATGGAAGGGATGTAATCAGTGGCGGCGATTCGGGGGGGCAAGGGGGGGCGGTTGCCCCCGCACTTTTTTCGGATGTTGCCCCCATACTTTTTTGTATGTTGCCCCCGCAACTTTTTTGTATTGGACTTTTTGAAACTAAATTACAAGTCAATTGTTTTACTGCATTGCCTAACAAAGGAAAAATGTTGAACCCCAACTTTCTCACACTACCATGGAAACGTAAATAAAGGAGAGGGGGGGGGGGGGGGAGGTTTCAGGAGGTTCAAACCCCTCTCATTCACAGATTTAATGTGCACTAGTCGCCCCCAAACGTCAAACGTTTGGACGATGGGAAAACGGGCTTGCAACCTCCCGGTAAGGAACTTTGGCGCTTTAAAGAGTGCCAAATTGCGAGTTCGAATATTAAATCAAGTAGTATATTTTAATAAATGTTGCTTCTAAAGTACCAGTAATTGTTAAATTAAATCAAAACAAAACATACATTTGCAAAGTCTAATCAAAGCGATTAACTTTTTTAACCATATCATTTCTATAGTTTTTCTGAAAGAAATAGTTTATAATAATTTTACTTATGATTACTTATTAAATAGTTTGGTTATGAAATAGTTTATTTTAGTCAGAAAATCTCCGATTTTAACATTTTTAAAACACATTCCACAAAAGTATATTTGTTTACTTTACTTATCAGCAGATGTTCTCAAAGATGATGGCAGAAAAGATTTAATAGCTTTTTTTTTAATTCTCAATGCTTTGATTTCGAAAACACCAAGAAAATAGTTTATTGTAACTACGAATTAAATCTACAAAATACCCAAATCGGGGATCTGTTTCTCATCAGAATGACTCATTCCCACGTTTTCTCAGTTTTACATATAAACAGTAGTGAAAAAAAGGCGAAAACGGCGCCGAATATGATTTATGACTCGTTTGTAGTCATTTTGTAGTCTACAGAGCAAACTGTATATGACTTATGACTACTCCCATAGATATTTATTTGATTTTAAATCAGCCGTTGATTTTTTATATTCAATCAGGGCCATTGCTCAGTCTTTTTAAAACATCGTAGCCTTCGCTTAAGGGTCTAGTTAAATTATCTTTGTCTATAGCTAAATTAGCCAAGTGATATAAAGGTGTTTTGAACAGTTCATACTTTTTATACTCCTGAAAATTGGACTTTAGTTTTTGTGGCCCTTTTATATAGTATTTCTGAAAGTTATCGTGCTTTTTTTGCCTATTTTAAGTCAGAATAACGAAAAAAGAAAGCTTTTAACTTGTCTCAAATCAACTTTATGGTATGAAAACTTCTTTTTTTTAAATTTATGTTATTAAATTTTTTTACTGTGTATTTTAAGTTGGTATACTTAAAATAAAAAAAAAGTGAGTAAATACAAGTGTGCAATACCATAGCTTTTTTATAGCAATATAATAGCAAATTTTTTTAGTCCCCCCCCCCTTCCCACCCATTTGGGGGACTTCTTGTTTCCCCTTTATCTTGCCCCCCCACTTTCAGCACCCAATCGCCGCCACTGGATGTAATGCATAAATAATTCTCCGGAATCAGTAATTGAACTTGTGGAAATTAAACGTTTATAAATTTATTATAAAGCTAAAAAGTCAGCATTTTTTTCCGAAATTAAAGTTTATAGGTTTTCTTCAGCTTGGAAGCTATATGCGAGGTTAAAATTTTTAAGATATAGGTTAACAAAAAATAAGAACTAATAGTTTTGACAATTTACTATTTTCTCTTTAAACATTATTTGACGATTTACGTTAAATAATTTTTAAGCAAAATACACACCTGTTTATGAAATGTTACTATCTTTATATATTTTCCAGGTTTAGAAGACAATTTTCAAAAGCGAGATAAAATTGAGAAATAATCTTTAATGTAAAGATAATCTATAGACTGGTTGTAGAATTTTTACTTTTCGAGCTAGTATATAATTAATGCAATTTAACGAATTATCGATACTTGCTTTTACAATTTTTTTTCCTCATTTTAAACTATTGAGATGTAATGGATACATAATTTTGCGAAATGATTCTTCTTTTAATTACAAAAATTCCCCTTTTTTCTACGTTTCAAATAAAATAACCAAGCGCAATCATTGCCATTCACTCATATATTAATGAAACATATTAATGAAAATTCCCAAGCGAAATATTTTTTTTTACAAAAAAAAAACGCAATTAACCAAAATATATTCAGCAGATAAAATGTACACACATTAAAACGCTGTACTTTGAAAGGATCGAAAAACGTCTTAACTAGAAATTTGCATTTAACATTAATGCGTAGCGCAGATGTTTTGAAGCAGGAATCTCCGTGAACTGAAAAGATAAGCGCCCTATTAGTCTGGAGAGCAAACCAGGATTTTTTATTTTAAAATTGACGAAATTCTTTTTTCAAAGTACCTAATCTTCAAATAGTAAGACGTTAAGTAGGATAATTGGTAACGTCGTAGTCATAAATTTTTATCTCAGAAAAGTAAGCTTTTTGTTCATTTTTTTGTTCACAAGAATGACTTTATTCTACTTTGCTTATTTTTTGTGTTCTCGTGAAGAGTTATTCATTGAAAGCTTCAACATCTTTTGTTTAATGACTGTTCTAGGCGTAATGTTTGCCGATGCATTGAAAATGCAGATACGGCTTACGATGAGTACGTGGCGAGATTTAACAAATTAGAATCTCAAGAACAAAAGCCAAAAATATTGATTTTTATATTTATTTTATTAAAATTCATTTAAATTCATCAACATTTTTTAATTTCTGTAATTTTTTATTAAAAAAATAATTAATTTAAATTGTTTTTATGTGTTGTGTAATTTTTATTAAAAAATGTTGCCTAATTAACCGCCTGAGGTGTAAGGTTTCTTAATTGAAATTTTGAAGGCATACTTTTTTATACGTTATTTAAGTTTAATTCATACTTCCAACAAATAAAAAAAATATTTTAGTAGAAATGACTTTCTCAGATATATAAATGATTTATTTTTTAACACAGAGTATTTTTTTATTAAAAGAAAAGTTATTTTAATGGTTTTGAAAATACATAAATATTTATCGTTATTCTTAAAAGATTAATGAGATTAACTAGTTTTATACTCTTATAATATACAAGTAATATACATTTGTATATTATATTTTAACACATTTTAGAAGGTATATTATGTTGCGTGATTTATTAGAGTATTTTGCCAAAATATTTGTGGTTGGTTTCTTTTGGTATACTGGGATTTATAAGAGGATCTGAAGAGAAGAATTCAAAAATCTGTACAAAAAAGTTAGAAACAACAATTTACATTTTTAGACTTCAAATTGCTACCTTTTATATAATATTCTGCAAGCGACTACTGCATTTTATTAGGCATAAACCATTAACTTTGGTAGTTATACAACATTGTGCAATTTATTAAAGTAAAATATATTAATCTGTAGTTTGTTTCCTACGAAACGTCTGGGTCATTCCAACCTAAGTTACTTCAAAATTAAGATCAGTGTGCTGTAAATAAAACATTCCCAGCCAATAACTTCTTTTATTCTTCAATAAAATTCAATATCACGTAAAAATTTAATCTCAATTATACAAATAAAACTTCCCCCAAAAGTATGAACACAATTTATTTAATCATGATATTTCTACCCATCAAAATATTTCAGAAACAAATCCCAAGGTTATAAAGAAACATGTGTACGCGTACATTCATTCCCCTTTGAGAATCACTCAATTTATTGATAAAACATTATGTTTGAACGTCAATTACATTCATTTCGTGTTCTTTGTAGGTGATCGATAGACATTAGATGCCCGAATTGAATGTCTGCACTGAATAGGAAAGCCATTCTGGGTTATCTTCAACTTCGGTCGGAAGCGAGAAGTCATAAACGTGCAATTTCAGGGGGCGCATCCACGCTAATAGGACTCTGCAATGAGTTTCCAATTTCATTTAACATCGAGGGTTTTTGAAAGGGGTCGTGGAGAAATAAAAATTCGCAAATGAATCCCGATTGAGGTCGGATTTAAGGCAGAGTTTTTTTTCCTGTGCTAAATGGACATTAGGTAATCATGTTTTTTTGGTGTTAAACGATAGATTTGGGGCCATTTGCGAAAAGTACAAATAAGATCATTGGGAAATCGCAAAGCATCAAAGATTCAGTGTTTCATTTAAGTGCTGAGTTCATCAATGCATTTAAATGTTTATATTCTAAAGGTCTTTGATACTAATTTGACTGAAAATGTGTTTGTTGTTTCAATAAAAATAATAACATATCGTTATTTTTGGAAATTCGAAGGAGATTGTTTTTTCGGACATAAAAAGAACTATAAATATTTAAAAAGGAGTAATAGATAAAAATTATTATTATATTTTTCTAGTTTACAAAAGTTTGTCGTGGTTTTTAAAAATTGAATGTTTTGAGAACGCATTTTTAAATTAAACAAACAAATATAACCAGATCCTCAGGTTATTTATAAGAGCTTGTCCCTTGTATGAACTATGTACACACAAACAAGGTTCTTCTACAAAAAAATCAAGTAAAAGATTACTTAGATATTATTTTTCAAGACATGCGAATTCTACATATGCATGTCTCTTTAATTGAATCCTTCAAATAAGTTTTTACTTTTCAAGGTAAGTATTTAACAAGGTAACTAAAACTAAAAACAAACAGCCTAATGATCTAACTTAGCTTATAATTATATATTTAAAATAAGCTAACACTACACTAATGCATTATTAAGAATTCATTAAAATTCTACGTCAACGTTTTTATTTAAGCACTGATAATACTCATTTGAATTTATTCATTTGCATCATTTTAATGATATACTATGCTCACTAAACATATATATTGTATCTCATATTAATTTATATTTTTGTGCTGAATTATGTTAAGTGCTTTAGTTATAATGCATGAAAAGATTTATAACAATTAAATTTTGTATGTACATTGTTAAATTTAAAAATGTATTTTGCTTTTTGATTATGAACAGTGCAAAAATGAATGTGTTTATAGTCTGGGTTTGTGTTACAAAAAACATTGTCTGAAATAAACTTATAAAAATAAAATTTTCATTAGTATTTTAACATGTTATAGTTTAAATTCTTTTTAGTATTTTAAGATATATTAGAATTCTAAAAACTAATAAGCAACATGTAAAAATATAGTACCTAACGCATATTGTAAAAGATGAACAATGCTATAAATACTTGTTCTCACTTGTTCTACGAAAACTTGTTCTGACAATATTATGAAAACTTGTTCTCAAAATGTTACGAAACTTGTTATCATATGTAATATTTATAACTTAATATACGATTGGAAAAAGTATCTTCTGATTAAAAATATTAGCCAATATAGTTTTTATTAGCATATAATATTAGCAAATAATTATTTCGGAGTATATTTAGAGCTTTTAAGTTACAAGAAATATTTTGTACATCATTGAGAAGTTTATTCTTTTGAACATGTGGTCTTGTGTAAATGGATAATTTGTGAAAGTACAATATAGCTCTGATCATAAATTGGAGATACAGTATGTATCTCTTTCTTATATTTTGAGAAAGATTTTACAACTGTGTTAACTTTTCGGCAGATAGGGCTGTTTAAATGTTTAATATTGTAAAAAATATTTTATATTGTAAAGTACAAATTTGAATGAAATAATTTTTAAAAGTAATTGTAAATTATAAATATTCTAGCAGTATGTTTTATAATATTTAACAAACTTTGTGAACAATTAAAATCAACAAATTATACATGGTTTTATATAAAATATATTTTATATAATTAAACATGAAATAGTTTAGTTGCATATTTATCAATAATAGTTAATATTTTAAGAGATTGAATATTACATTTCAGGATATTAGCATTTTATTTTATGTACTACTTTGTAAAATCCAATAGATTCTTCATTTCTAGAACTCTACTTTTAGCTTCCATGCCCTTTAAACCTTTTTTCAAGATCCTTCTATCTTGAAAACTTCTGAAAGGTTTTCCGTTAAGGTTTCTAATGAAAACAACCTCAAACATCCCTTGCAATTCTATTCTACTTGAGACAACATAGTCAGCCTCCCCAATTCCAAACCTTCAAGCTTGACATGACAAGAAGAGAACCTGATAGTCGGTAATCTATAAACTAACTCCAACGGTTCAAGAGATTTTGAATCTGTCTCACGGCAAAGAAGTATTGGACAACTTTTCGATTGGCTTATCAGTAAAGATTCCTTTCAAAGGTATTCCCTAGATCTAGTTGTACAGTAAACTAATAGAATGGATAATAATTTTTAAATCGCCGACTAGTTTTTGGTCTGTTCAAGGGCCTGAAGTTAAAAAAAAATCCTGGCTAGGAAATTAAATGAAACGGACTTTTTAACAAAAATTGATTCTGTCGCTATTGTCCGATCTCGTATTGAATGATATTTTACTCTATTAAATTTACTGATTTTTATAGCTGAAACTTCAGAAAACAATTGCCTTAAGTGATTAAATTGAAACTTGATATTTTTCAAACCTTTCATCGGAGGATTTCATTTATAAATGACAATATGAGATTAAAAAAAAAAAGACACAGAAAGTAAATAAAACAAAAATGCAATAAATTCAGAGTATTTTATCAGAGAATAACATTTCTGGGAACATAAGTATACAGTTAGAAGTATAATTTTAATTCCACACAAGAACGATTTTGAATTTGAATCTTTTGTGATGCAAAGATATAAAAATTTGACTAGTGTAATAGATAGTTTTTAATTTCATTCACACAAAGTGAAACATTTTCGTAGTTCAATTAAAGTAAACTGACTAAATGATATATGTCTCAATACACATCTATTTAAAGTTTCTTCTGTCAACATGTTTTATCATTATAATTTTTATATATTGAACGACGATTAATAAATTGTAATTTAAATGACAGACAGTAACCAATACAAACATAAACTTTACTTATATATTATTTAAATTTAAATGACAACTATAAATACTTAAATACAATATCTTTGACTACATTGCTTTGATATTTAAAAACAATATCTTGTAACTATAATTGTAAAACTTTACACGTAGAAATATTGAACTATGAATTAATATTCTGATCTAGAAGATCCAAAACTTCATTAGATAAAATGTAGAATTGAAAAAAAGCATGTAACTGTGTTTAAAAATATTATCTAATAAGCAGATACATTGGGTTTTTGAAATTATACAAGTGTAATGTTATTAAAAATTTAAAAACAAATGTTTTTTGTGTTTAAATGTTTCTTTTCTCCCACTCAAAATATTCACAGTTGCTCTCTATACGGTTTTTAAAAGGAAATTTAAATATATATTTAACATTAACTGGTCTATTTTATGCAACATGTTACGTATACTATTAACATATTCTGATGAACTACAATCCTAAAGTGTCTTTTGATACAATTTAATTAGACTTTTTTGTAATCTTAAAATTATAGTTTTTAAACTGTAATTGACTATGTTTCAACAAAAAAATATTATACCATTATTTTAATATCATCTCATACAAAAAACCATTTTAATGTCATTTCATAAAAAAATATATTTCATTGTTAAAATTAATTTAGTTCAAGAATATTTTATAATAATTTTCCTCTTTTTATAAATTCTATTTTGTTTAAATCGTTTCAATGTGTGTAAATATTTTGAGATAATATACAATCACTTTTAAATAAATGCACCAGACATAGAAAATGTGGAAAATAAAGCTTATACATTTACATTGTACAAAACTCAAACTAAAAATAATATTTTAAACTATTATTACTGAATTGCAATACAAGTATGATAAAATTGTCTATAACATACTTTTTTTCAAAGTAACTATACTCCTAATGTATTTTACGGCTACTCTGTATTGTGTAACGAATCAGCCCCCAGTGAATTTCATGAATATAATCACTTGGAAACGAAAACGTCCTCCTCTCATTGTAATAGATGGAGCTTTACAAAAGAACCAGGGATTTGGGAAGTAATCTCCCAGATTCAATGTACTCGTGGATTTCGTTATATATCTTTGAGATTTGCGCAGAAGAGCTTTGCTGCCAGGAAGTAAAAAGGAAAGACGTCGCCTTATCCACATAATTGCAGATGGTTCTAGTTGGACTTTGGTTTAGTGTATTTGTCGAGAACGTAATACACGTCCTGGGATCTTCCAACAATGAATCGGGTTTTTAAACTCATAAAATATTCGACTTGACCATGGTTTAATGGTTGAAAAAGTTATATACAAATATTTCTTCCACTTTGAATTCGCATTCATTTCTCATTGATTGCGAAAACTTTTGCTCAATAGCCAAATGCGTTACCACATGGCAATGAAGATCGCCATGGTCAGGTAGTTGCATCTGCTGTTTAAAGTGACCAATTCGTATTTAAACTCCCATGTATTATATAAAAAAAAACTATAATTTTAAAAATCGCTTTAACGACGTGTCGGTCAGTGGGTTAAAGACAATGAATTTTTGAAAAGTCGGCCATAACAATATGAACCCCTGACATTTGAAAGTAAATTAACTAAAAGGAATAGTGCTTGCTTATAACGTACGCAGAAGCGTTTTGTCCGAAAAGGTATGAGTAAAGAAAACAACCACTTTGGTCACTGAATGCTCTACGGGAAAGATGAATATCAATGTTTTTAAGGGACAATAGAAGGGTAACAGTGGAATAAAACAAAGCAGATTTTAATCAAGGATCTTATAAAGGTCTCTGAAAACCGTATTCGTCGTACACTTCAGCTTACGGAATATTCAAGCCGCTCTACTGATGGGGTGGTTATAAAAATTTTGGCCAGTCAGTTTTATATTGTTTATGAAAATGCGCCTATTAGAAGTATTAGTGCTTTTTTTCATATAAAATATATATATTCGGTTTTAAATAAATATTAAAGTGATAGGTTTGGTGTTTAGCGAACCATTTATGAAAAAAAAAATGGTATTAATGATTGTGGTTTGTAAACTAGATTCAAGTATTTAATTTTTTTGAAAAATAATTCCTAACAAATCTTTAAAATTCATCAAAAAGTGATATTTTTTATAAAGTTTTAAACAAATATATTTTATTATTATAATTACTTTAAATTAAAGTTGCTCTAAGATACGTTTTAATGTTCGCAATATATGTAGTAACATTTTTTAATGAATTGGTTCCTAGTTAATAGAGTAATTGATGCTCAAAACTTTAGATTTTAACAAATGGTGATATTATATATTTTTAGTAATAAAAAACATTTATAGAAAATTACGTGAGTAAATTATGTACTGACCTATGAAGCTTTAATATTTGGTTAGCAGATTTATCTTAGTGATCTCCCATTTTTCAATCGATTTTTTTCCAATTTTTTAGCATTGAATTTTATTTCTACACATGGAATTCAAATTAAGTATGTAAAATAACATACGTTGCTTAATTTCAAGGTGCTGAAATAAAATATAATACGATAATAATGTGATTTAAAAATGTGATGGGCTTATTGTTTGTTTATCTTATGCAGCCCAGCAATAAAACCAGTATAAATCCAAATTATGAAATTGCAGGTTTTTTTTTCTTCAAATTCCGCTATAAAGCCTGGAAAAACCTGCAAAAATCTTCCAATTTTGAAACTTAAAATTATAAGAGAAAATGCAATTTTCTATAAAATAACTAAAAAAAACCTGAAGTTATTTGTTTCGAATTCCTTTACAAAACCTTCATAAATCTATCAATTTCACAATTTTTATGAAGGTTGTAAGGCTGTATGCTGACTTTTCTGATAGAAGTTTTAAATTAAATTAGCATCGACATCTGTGAATATAAGTTATTTATTAAGTAGGCAAAATATCCGTAATATATTAATACAATAGGACCATATATTATTTTAATTTTAACAGCATCTATCCTAATTTTTTCCCACATGCTACAGGTCTTTTTATTCAAGCGTGACACCCAAATCCCTTCCAAAGCCTCCCCTCATCCCCGATAGATGGCGCTCGAATTCGACCCCACCGATTGGTCATCTCCTAGAAACTGCGGTATTCTCTTTCTGTGTAATCGCTGTGACCGGCACTGTGAGGGAAAAACTCCGCATCCTCTTTCCAGACTCTATAGAGTCGTGTCATGTCCTATGTCACAGCCTGAACGGTCACAGATTGTGTCATAAACTCGAATTGCCAGTCATTTAGAACCGGGCAAGTTCATTTGTCAGTGAGGAATCGTGTCAAGTTTTCCTCCCGGCCGAAAAGGTAGGGTGAAGGTTCTTGAAAATGACTTTGATGTATTTTTTTAATTAAGTAATCAATGGATATTGGGAAGTTGGTGGTGTATGAAGTATTGGTGTTGTTTGGCATATGTTTTAAAAATATTATTATTAAATTGTCAATGCTCAGTTTGCAACGGGAAAATTTAAATGCCATTTTGAGAATGGGATGTATAAAATAAAACACACATTAAAAGAATATAAATATTAAGATATAATTTACTTATATTAGTATAATTTTAATATTATGTGGAAAAATTTAGAAAATTAAAATACTTAAATAAAAGGTTTCTTTTTCAGTAAGCGGTCATTTTTTACAAAAATATTTATCTTAAATTATTATTATTATTTAGAAAATATAAATCTTTGCAAATGTAAAATATATGCTAAATATTTTCTAAAGTTATAATGTAAAATAAAAATGTATAGAAAATTAAATCACAGTTATTAACTTGAATTTTTTTTTGTGGCATAGCTGTAAGAGAACACGATAATAATTAACCTAAAAATTTTACTTCGTTATTTAGAATAATTTTCAGTGATTATCTTAATTGAAATTTATTTGATTTATATATATAATGGTTGACATATTTAAAAATATATTCGGATGATTTACATAAGTATTATATTATAATAAAATTCTCTATCACACAGAAAGTATAATTATATATATAACTCAATGTTAGGGTTTTATTTATATAAAGTATTTACAATTGTTTTATCACATATATTTATTATCATTATATGTACTTCCCTTAACTTATCTTTACTTTATTAAAATTTACAAATGTATAAAAATTAAAATCTTTGTAGTTTTTAGGTGTATTGAAATAATTTAAAAGATGGTTAGCTAAATATTAAAATTTTATTTAAAGTGTTTTATGAGGAAAACCTCAAACAGTTATTTTAATTTGAAATAATTTTCATTGTCTTATATATTAGGATTTTTTTTTATTACCAGCAAAGTAATAATGATTGATTGTACGTGAGATTAAAGTATAATTGATTGTAACATAAAGTATTCTAATGTTAAAAAAAATATTTATAGGGATTCTTAAACCAAAGACATTAATTTGTATTTTTCTTTCTTCATAATTAATTTGTACATTTTAAACTTTTTTGTAGAATTGAGTATTTTCTCCAACTTTAATAATAATATGATGTAAAATGTAATGTTTATTGCCTCCCAAAAAATTTAAGTTTTCTAAATATTAATTAGATCTATAGAAAATTATTAAATTTCGAATAAATTAAAACATCTTAAATTAAAAAAATATATTTTTGTATTTTAATTCTGTCGTAAGATATGGAAAGGAAATAATGAATTATTTTTAAATTCGTCCAAAAGTAGATTTAGTCACGCAAGCGCGTCTTTTTCCTCAATGCTTTCAGTTAATAAAGAGATTAATCAAATAGGATTATTCAAAGATGGAAAAGAACCGATAAATTAAAATAATAATAATACATTTCGTTGTTCAAATTTTTTTTAATGAATTGAGATTGATTTTGAATTTAAAATATAATATTTTAAGCACCATATTTATTAATTCTATTTTTCATTAAGCGAATGATTAATTTATATAAAAATATTCTTAATTTAACTTTCTTCAAAAGTTATTAAAAATATGATGAAAATGCATAAGTTGTGTTTTGTTTTGTATGTCTTTGTCTATGTGTGTTAATTTGATATATTATAAATGTTTTATGTTGCTTGTATTTAAAAACTGCTAAATAATTCATATGTATTATATGAGATTTATAACGTCCGTGACATATATTGTTTTAATAATATTTATCATTTTTAAAGAAAACATTTTTTAATTATGGGACATTTGACAAGCATGATAAATCGTGAACCTGTTTTCAAATATCTTATTCAGGTTAACATTATAATAACCACTATGTGATAAATATATATGTTCAAAAAGTGGATGCAGATTTTGTCTTAATTCCATTGTATATTTATATATTAAGATATTACAATTATTCAATGTTAGTTACAAGGCTGTGCTTGTATTTTATCAAATTGTAAAACGAAAACAATGAAGATAATCTGACAAAAATTGTTAAATTTACAATATTGGGTAAATATATAAATATTTCCCCTCGATTAAACGCATATTCATACCACTGAGCTAAAATTAATACTGGAGTAATGACTCTATTTGGTGGAGATGTATTTTACTGTGGAGCGCGGATGAATACAGTTATTAAGACAAGGTTGAGAAAACATTCTACATTGGCTTTTGCACCGTTATTCGTATTACGCAGGTCTTTGATATTTGATTAATTAATTAATATTTTTATTTTGTAACTAAGAAAGTAAGTATGGCAAAACATTAAATGTGTAAAATTTAATGTATTTTTGAAAACCAAAACTGTAGTTTTAAAACTAGGATATCTGCACTTCTTCTTATGCCAAACACCATGCCGGAGAACTGTATTTTTCTGCTTCGGCTCAAAAGGGTGTAAATAGGTCGCGCAAACTCAGTCTCCCCTCTAGTGATTGTTTTTGATCAATGATTCATATAGAATATTTAAAATATGTATTGAATTAATGACATTATAGTTGAATTCTCGCTTTGGGAACTCTTAATGTGTAGGATACCATAACGCAGCATTGCGCGTTGCGAACAAACATTATTCATAATTGCCCTTTGAGATATTATTATTAACGTGTTTGGAAATCATTTAAGTATGCAATAACCATAGTCATATAGTATATTGACGCTTTGTGGTATGTTTGCGGACAATCGTGCGAGATCACGGGCATGTATTCTAGTATTGGATTCAGGCCAAAAACGGAGCCTCAATGAGGGTCATTCACAATTGGAAGAACTGTATTGAGCAGTGTTAGTAATTTACTGAGAAAGTCCACGGAAATCAAAGTCTATGGAAATGGTAGATAAATTTAAATGAAACTACGTGTTATAAATATATAATAATTGTTATTTTTTTTGTATAAATAATATTAATACAATACGATTACATTGTACTATTGTTGTAAGAATAGAGATATCTATGCAAGTAAAAAAAAATTAAATAAAAAATATTTTGTCATAGAAGTTACGATTTAATTTCGGGATATTTTAAAAGTCATAAACATTTTCCAAAATCCGACTACTATAAAATTTTATGATCATTTCAACTGTTTTTTAACGCTGATAATAGAGTTTTACCAAAAAAATTATAATTAAAATCTTAATTAAAATAAATTTAAATTTATGACATTTTAAATTACATAAACACTTAAAAATTAAAAAAAAATGTTCAAGTCTTGTGATATTGTGAGGTGCTTCTAAAACAACAACTGAAAACACTTAGTAATTTTATTTTGTAACAAAATATAATAAAATACGAGCTCGTTTGTTTTGGGAGTTGTCTTAAAGTTTAAAATACCGGACCTTACAAACAACTTTTCATTTGAAAAAATTCCTTCGTATTTCTCATTTAAAAACTTCTGTAACTACGTGATATAGGTTTTGTAATGTACAGGTACAAAGATAATGAAACAAAATAATAAATTAGTTTTGCAAAATTAAATAATGAATTTTAATAGGACAACTGTGGTTTAGTAAAAGGATTAAAAGGAAATTTTTTAAAACCAAAGTTGACAATTTTTCAACACTTTCGTAACATTTGTTTTTTCTGTTTGGGTTGTTATTTTAACTAAATCTTTTTTATATTTATGAAAATTTTAATTATGCATTAAATAAATTCGTATAATTATGTTTGAAATAATTTAATGTTTTACAAATAACTGCGAATTGAATATATGGATGATGGTAAAATAATAGTTATACGTTTGAAATCCGTTAACTTAGTTTTTTAGATTTTTTGAAATTTAACAAATTAATAGTTGTGCATAGTATTTTCTTTCCCAATAATTTATATTGAACTATTATTATACTGTTACTAGCGGTTGCAAATGTGGTGAAAATGTTTTCCGTATTAGTTAGTTTGTTTATTTTTCCAGTAAAACTTAATTAAAAAACTACTTTTTATTTTTTTCAACTTCCTGAGAATCTAGCGTTTTAAAAATCAGCCTATACCTAATGTAAGGCTGAGTTCGATGCCTGTTCCAACTTTCACATTATTCCATTATGTCGTTTTTGAGATTAGTATCAACAAACAGACAAACGCATAAATGAGAAAACGTTAAATTTTAATTTTTATAATTGTACTAGTGAAAGTACCCGTTCTTCGCACGGGGAAAAGTAAAATAACGACAAATTACAGAAAATATATACATTCCTTCCCCTTCTGGTTAAATATTTTAAATTTTATTTCTAGAACAATGTATTAAACACTTGGTATTTATTCATTTTATTAAACCGTTTTTTCTAAATTTGGGTTTAGTTGTACTATTATTATTGCATTCTAATCGGAAAATACCTGTCATATAAATATTTAGTAAGTTTTCACAGCAAATAAAGCAAAAATGCACTTTATACAAAGAATAAACCGTTATTTATACTGGGCGATATAATCATTAAACTAACGGTTAACCATCTGTGCAACATATTGCAATCTCATCATGTACGTTCAAAATTCTAATATTGATACTAAACGTTCGCCATTTAATGTCTTAAAACGAAATATTAATTTTAACAATAACAAATATTTTATCAATCATCAGTTGATACCTGCGGAATTTTATTCCTTTAAAACATGGAAAAAATATATGAACAGATTTCTGCGACAAAATTTATAGAAATTAAAGCCTTGTCATTGTAAACTTTAAATAAAACAAGACTTTTGATATTACAAAGTGTATGTATTAGTTTTTAATTTATTGCTAAAGAACAGTGATGCCACTGAAAATTATCTTAATGTTCCTAGACTCACATTTATATTTTTCAACATATACATTGATTTTTCAAGTAGCCATGTACGATATATATGAGATAACAAATGTTTGAAATATACATTTTGTAAAATTTAATCTTAATTACTCATTTTGTATATCTAGCCTTAGGTTATCACTCTTTCTGGATAAAAAAAGTTTGACGATTTCGTAAAGTTATTTAACTTTCTACTTCAAAGTCATTTTAGTAAATGAAAAACAAAGATAAATTTATCACTGAAAACTAATGACTTTCAAGGTAGTAATGAGTAATGAGCTGACTACATATTTTTTCTATTTTTATTTATGTGGGAAAATTGAGTATCATCAATCAACGCTTTAAAATATATGATTATATCTGTCGAAGAACACTTTAGAATTTATAGCCCTTTAAATATTTTTTATTATTAATACAACCTTTTTCTTCCCATTTCTTATATATAAATTACATATCTCAAAACTATTTCAAATAAGATTTTCATATCTAGTAACAATATTTGAAATAGTGATACTATGTTATTAAAAGAATTTAATGAACACACACATGTATAAATTTTTCACCACGAACTGCGGATTTTGTATTAAGGTTCTACACAAAATGAATATAAAATATAATAGAAAAGCCACTTAACACCTAATAATAACAACAACAAAATGGGATTTACCTTGGATGGTGAGGGTAAATAATTTTGACCTTATTGTTATTTCCGCATTGATTTATTACTTATTACTTTTAATTGTATTTGTGTCTGTTTAAATAAACATATATGACTTTTGTTTATATGTTTAACGATATGCAATTATTTTAATGTTAATATATACGAGCTAGCAAATATTTTGATAACAATAAAACTTCTATACATACAACGTTATTTTATTATAATTATTAAATGTATTTTAATCATAATATAAAAACAAAACATAAACATTACATTGTAATAGAAATAAATTGATATCCCCCCCCCCCCAAAAAAAAAAAATTAAAGTAATATTATATTATTAACTATTATATCCGCTTACAATTATTATAAATATATATATATATATATATATATATATATATATATATATATATATATATATATATATATATATATATATATATATATATATATATATATATATATATATATATATATATATTCCTTAAAAAAACCGTGTGCGGTTTAAACTATTTACACAATAAATTTTCTTTGCTGCGGTATGAGTTTGTAGCATAGCGAATTTTTCCATTCATCAGTCTGTGGACGTAACTGTGAACATGATTTTTCAATAAACGATATCATCATAACAACTAAACTTCGTATTGCATGTTACTGCCTTAAATGGTTTGCGAGACCAAGATTAGCGTCAAAAGCAAATATCCCAAAATGCACTCACTGTTTATGTGCAAATTTAGTTGTTGAACGATTGCTCAAAACGTTTTCCAGTAAATTTCTATAAAAAAACTGATAAAACACACGATCTAATAACTTTTACATGAGAATTTCCAGTAGAACTTATTTATAGATGAATAGATTTTTAATAGAATTTAACCCTTCTATCGGTTTTTCGGACTTTTTCGCCCATGGGATCACTAGTTTTTCTAGCAATACACATCAATGTTAACCCGCTAGTGCATGATTTTTTTTTAAATGAAATAGTTTTTCTTTCGTTTTCTTTTTGTCCTTGGACTGCTGAAAAAATATACAAATATATATGCCTATTTAATTAAATTATTAATTTAACCCGTTGTGTAACGTATATGTAACATCATGTGTAATTACTAAAATAATTTTTAAAAAGTATGAAAATATAATTAAATATAATTTACATACCTCTGGTATTAGCTAGGACTTTTTGTAGAGCCAGCTTATACTTATAAGTAATAAAGCAATCTTCGAAATCTTCGCTTTCACGAGCCAGTTTTAGAACAACAGACCACGAACCAATTGATTGTCTTTTTAAGTTATAAAGACATTTCTTTATAAAAATTATTGTTATAAATTATAACAATCATTTTTATAAAGAATTCTACCTTACAGCGGTTATAATAACTAGGCACATGGTTCCCTACGTGACAATACTATAATAGTTAACATAAAACTCAATAGATGAAACTAGCTGTCATTTTGTATAGCGTATATTGCTACAATATGCACTAGAGGGTTAAAATAATATAAATACTTTACTTTTCAATACGTTTCAAAGCTCTTTGATTTGGATATAAATTACAAGCTATATCTTTAAAAATAATTGAAATTTTAAATTAATTTAAATAAGTGTTCTTAAAAACTCCATTAAACACTCCTTCAGAGAAAGCAACCTTACATTTTCGATAACTTTTCGGCTGCTTTTAGTGTACATGGTAATAGTTGAGATGTAGTGCAGTAAATATTTGAGTTTTCGCATCTTGTACTGCAACGATTTGAAATAGATTTGTTTTTGCCTTTTACGAATATTGATAAGAAAATACTATTGCACAATCTTTTTTCAACATCTTTCCATGACAGGACGTAATGTTTACCGTTAAATCTGCCTACACCATACGTTGCTTTTCGCGCAATGCTTCTTTATAATATATATATATATATATATATATATATATATATATATATATATATATATATATATATATATATATATATATATATATATATATATATATATATATATATATATATATATATATATATATATATATATATATATATATATAATATATATATATATATATATATATATATATATATATATATATATATATATATATATATATATATATATATATATATATATATATACTCATCCTCCAGACGTGTACCTGTGGTTGGTATTTGTAAATGTCCAATAATTATTTTTTTAAATGATATTAACAATTTTTGCGATATTGCATAAATAAACATATTAAAAAATATCTTCAAGATATAGTGCATGCTTTGTAGTTTAATCGATATCGAAACTTCAAAAAAAAATAAGTCATGGGTTCGTGTCCCGGCGTGGTCCAGTCAATTTTGTTTTAATGTATGCCTTAGCGCGTTCCACAGCAACGCGGGGCCCAACAGCTGGTGTTTAAATAATAAGATATGATCAGACTCCTTAAATCTACAGTAAATAATGTAGAACTCTAGTTATTACGATTAAACAAAGCGGATCGACAATTATCTGGATCACCTAAAAAAATCAGTAAAATCCACATTTAAAAACTTTGTTATATGTGAATGATATTGTTTTTAACAGTCATTAAAAATACACTATATAATAAAGCAAAATTTCTTTTTTATTCTAAGAAATGACCTTTTTTCGTGAATTATCTAATTATCCGAATTTTCAATTATCTGGATGGGATTTGGTCATAATTAATCATCCAAATGATTGGCTTTCTACTGTAAACTAGGAATTAGCATAAGAAGACAAAAAGCATTTCCAAAAAAAAAAAAGGTTAAATTGCTTTTTATTTGAAATGCAACTTGCAAAAGGAAGCCAATGGAATGGAAATAATATAATAAACAAGTACACAAAAAAAACCTGTCGCCAAATCTAGGATGAAGTTCGTGGAGTGAATCCTCACAACTGCGTTCTGGATATGCAGAGTTGCTTATTATTCCCGACGTTGGATGCGTGATTCGAAAAGTCATTGACTCCTGTGGAACAGTCAGTCAACAACAGCAAAACCTTACGCATCGCCTTTGTTTCAGTAATCTGAAGAAATGGTGGTATAGTTTAATATACAGGATGATTATAAATTATTGGGTGATGATAGTTGTTTGACTGTATCACACTTAGATGTATTGGCATAATTAAAGATTATTTTAGCACAACTACTTATTGCTTAGATTTAGCAGCAGCAAACAATATGGTTAAAGCATAGAAAAAATAATAGTTTTTTATGTTTAGTTAAACTCTAAACAATGTAAATCGATCGACTATTTTTAATCACCCTATGTAAAATTATCCCATCTAAAAAAATCTAGCATAAAATCTTCAAGAAAATTGGGAATTAAGGTTTTATGAGCAAGTTGAACGCTGGAAAATTGCCGGGGAGTATTTGATATTGTATTTATGTGTAATTTTTATTCTAAAATTTTGAAAATTATGTTCTTCGGTAAAATACACAATACGTAATGAAGGAAAAGTGTTTAGCTACGTAAAGCTCTCTACGTCATAAGTAAAGTTAGCAAATGTAATTTCAAAAAGCTGATTCTGATATTGCCCCTTGTGCTCTAAGATCTACGAAGGTATAATGTTGATATTAAATTATGTGATTCATCTTTGTTCAATTGGAATGTGGTGTTATAAAATATTTCTACATAGCCTGTGCAAACGGTAGAAATAGTGAACTATTGTACATCTAACCTTAGTAAACATAAATCCTACGTTAGGAAATAAATATGCAGCTAAGAACGCTGACTGGGGTTCGATCGTGGAAGTTTTTGATCCTTTGCAAGTCACGTAATCTTTGGCAACCAAAAAGATTGCCAATGGCATAGAATGCGTTATTGTTACTACTTAAGGCATGTCCCTATTGGATGCATCACCACGTACATTTGTCATTTTATAGGTAGTAAATAAATATTTTTTATAGTTTATATCTACATGTGTTAATAAATTGGTTTTTATATTTTGCTATTGAGAATAATAAATGACTCTTAAGCAGGGTTCGAAATTAGCTGGTGCACAGTACACGTCACGTAATTTTTTTGCAGTGCATCTACATTTATTTGGGAGTGCACGTTATTTTTCAGAAAAACTCCGATTTTATTTGCCATTAAAAATACTCAATTTTTTACGTATTCGGTTTCCTAGGGTGCGCGTCATTCTGGTTAACAAGTTCGGCATTCGCCTGCAAATCATTTGACCAATATCAACCTAAGAATCCGGTTTGCACCTTGCGCGCGCACTAGATAACGAGATAGTACTCAGGTTTTCCCAATAATCCCTTATTGTTATTGAACTTCAACTATGTGTTGTGTTCTGCGCATTAGAAACTATTATTTCTCGTAAACCAATGAATTATTTTTCTTCTATCTAGTTTTTAATTTTAAAACATGCTTTTTCTTACACGTGCTTTTCTCATCGGATGTTGTTTGAATATATATTTATTGTTTATGTACAACGGCGTGTTAATTATAATATAAACGATACCGAAGAAAAAAGTGAATTGTCAACTATTAAAAAATAGTAACTTGCAAATTTTACTTTCTGCTCTGTGAATTTTTTGTGCACCCAAATAATATTCTGCGCACCTAAGTTGAAAACTTGGGTGCTCCTGCTTTGAAAAGTTAATTTCCACCACTGCTTTAAAGAGAAGGCATATGAACAAAATAAAATTAGTTGAATCTATTTGAATCAATAATTGAATATGTTTGTTATCAATTAGCATTCCTATATTTACAGCAAAATCTAATTCTGCGATTTTTAGGGGAATCAGAAATTAATTACTATCCTATACGCAAATCAATTGATAATCAGTATTTAAAAATATGTTTTAATATTATTAACCATTCTTTACGATTCAATTTATACATACATACTTTTCATTTTACAATGTTTTTGTAAAGAACAATGAACAATACAAAATCTCACAGCTCATTTTGAAAAATCAATGACTTAAAATCAATTAATTTAACTTCTAAGTACACAAGTAAATCAACCGTTATCTAGTCTTTGGACATGAATGCACCGTTGAGCTCATGGCTTATTTTATCAGTTCTCACCACAATCCCCTTGAATTTATACTACAATAGCTAATAGCGATTATCTTGTATGACGATCCAACAGGTTTTTTCGCAAGACTGGTTTCCAATGGTGGGTATTAGTTAATGGAAAGTACAAGTATCGATTAGGCTAGAAGCTCTATTTATGTGCGAGATGACGTCACGGTCCATGGATTTTCAATATGTAGTCAACTTTTGTTTTTGCAGATATATAAATGCACAATTATTGTACTTGATCGATAATGTAATGGACACCGATATCAATGCATCTTTGAAAGTGAATGATAATTTAAATATAGTATATAAAGGCCAATTATAGAAAATGTTTTAAACATTTTTCTATACTAAATACATTTTTTTCGAAGACAAATTGTATAAATGGTACGAGTTGCGTTAAAAATAGCATATTTTAGCAATAAATACATTGTAGTGATTTTTTTATTACAATAATTTTAGTTCCAAATATATTTTTATTTAAATGCTTTGTTTTTTGTTATTTGCATTAAAAGTACATTAGCTTGTACATGTATGCATTTTAATTCAAACGAATTGTATGGATTTTCACTGTACCGTGTATGTTTAATAATAATGATTTTATAAAGCAATTGACTAAGCTCAATATTATATCGTGAAGGTAACCACAATCTATCAAATCAGCTAGCAGTGCCAGTATACAGTAAGATCTAAAAGTTTTTAGAAGAATTAAAATCAGAATAAATTTAAAAGTGTGAAATGTAGCACGATACGATTTTCTACAAATGCCTAGGAAGAAATTAGATATTTTTTGTAAAAAAAAAAAGTTTGGGCTAAAACATTTGCATTTATTACCAATAGGTGACATTGCAATTGCGTCACACATTCTTCCTGCTGCTCTACCGCCATCATTTAAAGTTTATTACCAAATTTAAACATTTCTCCAATAAAAAGCATGGTATCTATAAAAATATAAAGTTTATTTGTAAGCAAATACATGAGTACAAAGATAAACATAGTTAAAGCGCCATTTGTCGGTGAATATTACTATAATTGTTTTCGTTATTAAAAATATCCTATTTCTGTGAATATATATATACAAATCGCATTGTGTTAGTGGTGCCTATGCTTTTCGAATGATTGATTTAACTTTTTCTTTCACTTTTGGAACACTCTGCATTTCATTAAGGTGCATACGACTATACAATTCTATTCGTTCAGAATTAGAGAAAAAAATAATTGAATAAAAGCTTTATACTGTGTTTGTTTTTATTTAATATTCAATGTCATCTGTGATTTCATTTTTAGCGAATCCTGGGGTGGGGTAGAGTACATTTTGGGGCATTTTTAGATCAACCGGGCTACAATAATGATAATCTTTGAATGCATGCATGCATGCGGGTGACCCTTTGACAAAGTCGGTACGCACTATTCATGTATTTATATTTTATATTCTTATTTCCTTTACTTTTATATTTGGCTTTTATAGAAGCTGATATTGTTTATTTCATATACTCCCTGTGTTGCGGCTTATGCGCTTTTCGATGAATGTTTATGATATTTGGTTCTGTATATTTGTTTTATATATTTATTTTATACTTATCACTTAATATTCTTATATTTGCATATACAATATGTTAAGATATGATTTTTATTATATTGGTTTTGAAACATAGTAATCAATTTTCTTTCAGATGTAAATAAAAAAAAAACACTTTTGCAAGTAATGAATTTGAGTGTATTTAAAATATTTTTTTTAACAGTACTTGAAAGTAAAGCAGTTTCTTTAGGTTGATTATCACTGTATATTTTGAAAGAAAATTTTATTTTTGGCTCATTATTTAATGTCAAAGGGTTGCAAACATCATTAAAGAAATCAATAATTAATTTTGTAAAGAAAAGAACCTACAAGAAATATTTTTCGTTTAAAACTGTTACAGTTTAAGTAACTAATCAGCTTTGTGCTGCGCTCAGCTTAAGATGAAGACACATCATTCATTTGTAAATCTTGTTAATGTGCGACATAAAGGTTTTCCATCAATTCATTACTTAGAAGTTAAAAGAGGATCGAACTACAAACTTAAAAAAAAAATTAATTATCATTAAGTAGATTAGCGATTTCCATTAATTTTTATCGATTAATTATTTAATCAATTTTTGCGTTAATGCATAAATTGCTTAGCTTTTATGAGTTAACAAGTATTTAATTAATCTCAATTTTATAAAGTATTTTTTATTCTGGAAATTAATCTTATATTTACTGCATAAAATACAATGTATTAAAGCGTCCCATTTATCGTTGATACTTTTTTTGCTTTAATAGGGTGTCTTCCAAAGTATTTTCTCACTCTTTTAACTTTTGAAAGAGTGTAGTCTAGGTAATGTAAAGTGGCTATGCACTATGCAATGTGACTCCTTAATGCACTCTTAGTGAAAAAATTAGGAGTTAGCGTCACTATCTCTAAAACTATATAGAATACATGAAAATAGTCAATTAAAAAGATGTGGAAAAGTACTTATTTGGTACGAAAAGTACATGAATTAGTGTTGAGTACATAAATGCTATTTATAGAACGCGTAAATCGCTCGTTTGTTTGCTCACGATTTCCAATACCGTTACGAAGTGAGTAAGACCAGAAGATAATATGGTATTCCGCACTTCGTAGGTATAAAAGGGAGTTTCTACTGCGCAATAGTTTTCAGGAAAGACATATTCTTTTTGCTAATTCATTTTCGCTTTACCTTTGAATTATTTAATATTCCTTTATCTTTTAAATGTGTTATAAACTTGTAAAATTGAATGATTAACCATTTGTTAGGTTATTAAGAAATTTCTTTAATTAAAATAATATTTCTAAAAGTTTTTGTAATATAATTTTTCAGAAATTGTATCTTTCTCATTATATTTATTAAAATGATACCGATAAAAAAAACGTAAAACATAATACCCTGATTTTTTTTAATTATCTGAAAATAAAACATGTAATAGACATGAAATATTATCCCCCTAATCTTTTTAATTCCTTAAACCCATTATTCCACATTTTCCAAAGATCCCGCTTGGCGCGAAAATACAAGCACCAACATCCACTTTAATTAAAGCTAATGAAAAGACCACATATTTCACTCGGTGTTTTATGACGTAAAAGCTTTCCCTTACGCTGCAGGACATTCCAGCATTCCCATTCAACCGCCGCCATTCTTTCATCGTGATAAATCTATATTCATCACGATCAAAAGCTCTCACCGTACCGCGAAACAGTTGAGAACTGCTCAATTCTTTTGTTTCGGTAACAGTTATTTATAACAGTTATTCATCAAGCTATCGGAAGTCCCGAGTTCGGTTTGATTGGTAACTAATAGCTTCCTGAATCATGTTCTGGTGTATAAATCAATGAAGGGGCAGACGTCCGGAGAGTGAATGGCCTAATGAATGCAAATAAATAAACGGTTTCGTGGAACATACGGGGCAGAATTTGAATTTGGATTATAAATCGGGGGTGAAACTGTGTAGCCTAGTTAACTGATTGACAAGAGACATGCGAACAGATAGGAAATGGCATGAAAGGCTTTTAAGCGTTCGTAATAAATGGATCTGGATGTGTCACATATAGCCAAGTTTACAACAAACATGAAAAAATTTCACAACAATTTTTCCCGTTATAACGTCCTTTAACGTTGTTTTATAAGTATTTCAAGATATATAATTCGGTAAAATAGTATGAAACAAATATATATCCTTAGGACCTCCGCGGATTTAAACGTGCTTTTTTCCTATACAGGGTGTCCACTAAAATTCTTTTCACCACATTAAGATTTGACTGCCAACATCTATATTTATAAAAGTAGTGACTGGTTATAGTAAAATTACTATGCGCTATACAAGGCCAACGTTTAGAGAGCCCTATATACGAAGTTAATGTGCCTATATCTCAAATTATAAGACATATATGAAAATAGTCAATTACAAAGTTGTAGAGCAGCATAAATTTAGTACAGAAAGAGTGTGCACAAAAATTATATAAATTGAACGCTTACAACTCTCGTTAGCTTGGATTACAATTAGGAAGCTTTCTTTCATACTTACAGCAAGTTCAATATCTTTTCTTTTGTTCATTTCTTAACAATGGAAATTGCGAGCATATAAACGAGCGTTGAACGCGTTCTATTTATATCATTCACACGCACAAGATGTCTTTTTGTACAAAATTGATGCTTCTCTATAACTTGCAATTGATTGTTTTTATACATCTCGTAAATTATAAGAGATATGCACCTTAACTCTGCACATTGACACTAGGGGACGCTGTGAGTGTACTCATCGTATTGCGCGTAGTCACTTTACTATAAATGGATGCACACCATTTATGACTAGCTAGCTGTCAGCATTCAAAAGTTAAGGGGCTGAAAATGGACTTTAGTAGACTTTATGCATGTAAACTATAGTTTCCCCAATTTAATTCTGTATATATCTTTGTTCACAAAATGTGAGAAGTAATCGAAAAAATTAATATTTTGAGATTTTTGCAAAATAATATTGGTCTTGGCATAATCAGTATATTGCGGAAAAAAGTTTTTATTTATATTTTAACAATACTCAAGATGTCTGTGGCTTGAAACAAGAAGGATCATCGTCAATTAAAAAAAATATTGTGAATATACCAATTTTAAACTTATAAATGAAATAAAAATAAATGTCGCCATGTTCCTCTAAGCCTTTAAATCAAACAATTACGTGATTTTCGTAACGTTGCAGCAAAACTGAGCCTCAAACTGTGAAGCCATTTTTCTAAAAACTCTGAATTTTGACATTAATTCTTGTTCTAAGCCACAGATATATAGCATTCGCAGCTGTGACATGTGAAACATTTCAAGTAATTGGGTTATAAATCTGACATTGTGTGAGCAAATTATTAAATTTAATAATAAAAACTAAATTTTAAAATATTAAAAACTTATAATTTTTTTTTTAAATTGAAAATTTCAAGCTTATGAATGAGATTATATTTATCTTCTTTTTATATATCGTATGTAAAAAAAATATTTAAAATATTTATTGGTAAAACAACTATATATAATTTAAAAGCTATTTTTGAAACGTTCGAATTAATTTTTTTTATTTAAACAATTTTCCAGATGTCAATTGTGGGATTTAAAAAAACCTCACACCACCAAATATCGTTTAATATCTCAATTCCGACGTTTTTCATTATCCCACACCACCCTTCCCCGACACATTTGACACGTCGACAAAGTCACCCACACAGAGAACTTTCAAGGCGCAAAAAAAAGAGTCATTTTCCTGCTCCCCTTTAAGGCAGCCATCTTGACCGCGGGGCGATATTCAGGATGTAGAAACGGGAACAAGTTACCGGAGATGGATCCCTGACACCTCAGCGGTTTCCTTTCTTTAGCGTTGGAGGGCCATCCTTAACGGATGTCGTTTAGACCCCGGGCAAAATGTTGGGTTGAAATGATTAGTTTGGGAGCATTTTACTGAGCTAAGTTCTCTTTTGTTGGTTGTTTAAGAAAAATGAAATATTATTATACGTAATTGTGGAGGGGTTTTTGTTATGAATTTTTTTTTATATTCATTGGATTTGTTGGGTTTGCTTGAATGTAAACAATTTGAAATGGTGTTTATTTTAAATATTAGTTAAATGTTTTGCGTGGTTGAAATATTTTTTTTCCGGTTTTGATTATTTTCTCAACAGATTTTTTTGAAGTTGTTTATATATTTTTTTAGCAATTAATTATTGCTTAGAAATTTGTTTAAACATTTTAAGAGACATTTATTTTAAATACTACATTTATTTTAAATTTTATACTCAAATAATTCTCAGTATTAATAATTATATGAATTATTTTTATAAGAATTTTTTTTAATATTATTTGGTTTTTACGCTAAAGGGTATTGTGTTTCGATAATAAATTTTTCCTAATTTGATGACGATAACTGTAAATATTCTTAATTGATATACTACACTATAAAATTACTTATAATGCTATACTTATACTGTTTAAAGATAACTAACTGTGCTTGAGGATATATCCATTGAAAAGTTAATGTGTTTGAATGAATCAATTCAATGCCAGTTTTTGCTCAAAAACTTTAATTAAAAATAAAGCTGTTTTACAAGTTGTGCAAGCGTTAAAATGATAGTTTTGTATCTAATCCCATTTTGATGTTCAGTTTAATTAATTTATTAACTTCTCTATGGAGTATACGTATACGTAGGTACGTAGTAATATATACGTATGTATATGCATATGAGCGTTTCATTAGGAATTTTGTCACACATACTGTCACGTCACAGTACTATTTATTTTATAATAGCCTAATTATAACTAGTTCAGATTCCTAATACTACTCTTTTGAATTGTTACATATACGGCTTGATGCCAATATTTATTATTTCAATGAATGTACAAGGAGCGCTCAGAAATATTCGAATTCCTTGAGAAGAATGACAAAAACGCTTGCTAAATGATCACACACACGTCACTTAAAACTAAAAATTTATATGTCCGTATTTATGAAATGTAAACTATATTAATTATATTTCAAGATATCAATGACAGATATTGATTTATGTTTTTCACATTGCAGTTGTTTTAGAGTCAAAATAATTGCAAATATATGCTGAAAATGTCTGAATATCAGATACGTCACACTTGAATGCCCCAATAGTAGAAACATGTAGAGCATCTTCTGTGACATCCAAATATATATAGTTTGAAATAGTCCCCTAAATATTTTTTAAATTATTTCACACGTTTAGAGTTATAAGTGAATAATAATTTAAGCCTTAGTAATTTATAATATAAGTTACTAATTAGTTATTTAAATTATATTTACCATAACTTGGGTTTACTTGGATCAGGGGGAATCTTTTAAATCTTTTCTGGGTATCTGTTGTCATGAAAATATAGACGGGATTCGCTATATCTCCAACAATCACGTCAATATTTTCATTATTTCCATGACAGCAGACCCAGGAGTATTTTAAATTTTTTTTGTTTTGTGTTCAAGTAAGCCCCCCCCCCCCCCCAGGGTCCAAGTCACCCCAAGTTACGGTATTGAAAGAAAATGAAGAATTTTGAAGTATAATATGTTGATATGGAATTATCCGCGTACCAAAGAAGAAGCTCATTCTTGTTTTAAAACCATTCACCGTTCAGAATCACTTATCTGAAATTATATTATTCATGAGCAGTGATGCAGATGATATAAAAGCGTTACTGTTCCCCCCTCCCCCCGTGTGCCAAAATAGCTTCACTAATATTTGCATTTTCACGCTTGTAGCATCGTCTGCACTACACCTACGATCAGTTACTCAACAACGCAATTTTGAACGAAAAGAGCGGCGACAGAGATAAATGTAGCGAATCGATATTACTGGAGAGATGGTTTCGGTTTACACTTACTTGTTTATCTTTCTTCAATATAATAATGTGGGGGTGACACCTTTTTTTTATTTTCAGTTTGGGATTTTTCCGAGGGATTTATCAAGTTTAAGAGTCGTCAATGTATAAAAGATATATTCTATATCTGATAAGAACTTTCTTTTTGAGAAAACTAAAAGTATTTTTAATTTCTAAGACCCTGCATAAATTAGCGTATGCAATAAAAATATGTTAATTGATCATAATTGAATTTTATGGCGCAAAAATTACCAAGTAACTATTGAGACGAATTGAAAAAATGAGAAGATTTAGAACCTTTTTGTCTTTTTACGACTTTAAAATAAACTACATGGAATATCAGAATAATAATTACGAAGAGTGTATATAATCTTAAAATAAAGCAAAGCACGTACGAGGTGTAGATGAGGTCCTTTTGTGTAGCCTTGCGTATATTTTTCTGATGACAATGTTTTCATTGGTGATCAATTCATATTTCTACAATCTGCACCACATATGTTTCACGTAAAACTCTTCTAGCGTGTATAGGAAAAACTAAACTAGATATATTTCACTTGAGTTATATAAATCTCAATAGATAATTATTGATTACTGAGTTGACACCCCGTTTTCCATATTTCCACTTTACAACCAACGTGAGGACAGCTGACCCAATACCGATTTAACGTGCACGGCGTTTTCGTTGAACTATGAAAATACACCTCGCAAAACAAGATACACTGATTACGAGTTTTCCACTGTTCAAGATAATGTTATATTCTAAAAGAAGAGAAATAAGATAAAAACAACATATTTAAAACAAAATGATATTAAGCTTATGATTTAAATTTATGATAATGATTTAATTTAGGTACGCAATTCAAATTAATTGTTGACAACAGTGCATGCGAAGTTGGTGCTTATGCATATTTTCTTAAATATATATTATCTCCCTTACATTATACTTAAGAAAATTCGATTTTTCTTATCTAAAGCACATTACTGGTCGTATTTAAAAAAAATCTAGTCAGCTCTTTTTGCGTTTTGAATGAATCAGCGATTTTGCCCTATCTGTGAGTCTGAAATGCTTTTTCAATCGTATGAACTTTCTAGTTTGGTTCTTTTTCCTATTCGAAATATGTGATATCGACTTGTAACCGGGCTTTGTTAAAGATCTTGGTAGGGAAAACTTTGATAAACTCTGCATGTGTTCATATACTTGTATTTTGAAATATATTGTTTTTTTATCGTTGGTTTTCAATATGCTTCGGGAAATGAAAACATCCAAAGACAATATTTGTTTTCTCAGTTTGTGTTTTCAATCATTCACAATAATATACATTACATATGCTGAAAGAGTAATACTTATATGACAATCTTTTGAAAAGCGCAGTAAGAAAATCTATAAAATCACATAGGTATCAAAATGAGTAACTTTACTCTTATTTACATACACAACATATATATATTACAACATATATTTTATTGGTATTTAATTGCATACTTGGGTTCGAATCTCGACGTGGGTCATTCAAATAAATTTTATTTTAATGTATATGCCGTAACGGGTTCACTATAAACGCTGGACAAAACAGCTATTATATAATAATGAAGGTATATTGATGAATATGAATAAAAAACAACAATCGTTATATTTCTACTTATATAATATAGTATAGAATATTGTATTAAAATTATTTGTAATTAATATATTAGTACATATTCTCTGAACTAAAATTATTGTAATTTAAAACAGAGTTATGCATTAAATGTGTGAACACATAAATAAGTTCAATTGAAGGGGTGGGTGGAAGTACCAGGCAGCTCCACTTTTTTTTTCTGATTTACACTTTTTCACATAAAGAAAACATCCCTATATCAATTGGTGCAAAAGGTATTACAAAGGTAAGGAATGACTATAGAGATATAAACGAAAAGGAGTGTATTGTTGTCTCTTACGGTACAAGAAACGTACAGCTCCAAGAGCTTGTCTTGACTTGTTTTTGCAGCGAATTAGTTCAACGTTTGGTCAGATCACTTTGCGTGTTGCATCAGCCAGTCGTTTGTCTAACTCGTTTGCTTAATGTGTGTTGTTTGTTGAACCAGTCAAAAGGTGTGTTACACATCCAAAATTCCATTCAAGGGGTGTAATTTCGAGCTTGGCTATTATTATATGTGATTTATTATGCAACCCGTAAATGAAACGAATAGTTTTTGCTGTTTAAAGTTCATAATCGTATTCATGATTTCGTAGATGTTTCTAGAAGGATTTTATTACTAAGCCTGGCAAACTAATTGCAGTGTTAGGTGTAAAAAAATCAGACAGCTCCGTTTTGGTTTTAAATAATAAAAAAACCAGGTAAATAGTTGAAAAATTTAAATCTGACTGTATAGACGAAGGTATTTTTAATATTTTACGCAAATTTGATAAGTTTTAAAACAAGTTAAGTATTTTTAAAGTGTTTTCGGCCTTATTGAACAATTTTGAAAAGTGGAGCTTGCACCCCCCCCCCCCCCTCCCCCATCAATTGTTCCAGAACGTGTACACTGCGTATTTTTCCTTTTATGAGAAATTTGAGTTTGTTCCATAGCACCATATCGTCGGACCAATAATAATTAAAATTGAGAAGTTTAAAATAGTGATTCATAAAAATATTTCCCGCGGTATTTTGTGCTATTATAACTTATATCTTTTACTAACCATTCCGTAGCTCACATTTTTATATTTGTCAAGTGATAATTTTTAAATATGTGCACTTAATTTAATAATTTTTAAATAATATATTATTAAACAATATAAACAATATATTATTAAACAATATAAACAATATATTATTAAACAATATAAACAATATATTATTAAACAATATAAACAATATATTATTAAACAATATAAACAATATATTATTAAACAATATAAACAATATATTATTAAACAATATAAAAAATATATTATTAAACAATATAAACAATATATTATTAAACAATATAAACAATATATTATTAAACAATATAAACAATATATTATTAAACAGTGTATACAATGTAATATTCACAATATAATATTCACAATTTTATATTCCCAATATAATATTCATAATATAATATTCACAATATAAATAATATAATATTCACAATATAAATAATATAATATACACAATATGTCTGCAAATCAATATTTATAAACAATAGAAACTATATTTTTAATTATGTCACTCTATCTTTCTTTCTCTTTTAATGTTTTAAATATATTATTGTCAGAATGATGGATGAGTTTTATTATAATCCCGTGCGTAAATTTAATTTTCGTGGATATACGTACATTGGAGAATGAGCGAATTTAATTTTAACCCCGAGCTCAAAACGAGTATTTCAATTTAGAAGTTCGCGAATACTTAACTATTCTTATTTATGGTATAAGGAATCACTCTGTCAAATTTCATCTTTCTGGGAGTACAGGATGTTGGTCAGTGAGCAGGAGCGTACTGGGACATCAAAGCGGCCTGGTGTTTATCAGTTTTAAATTGAGAGTTGCACTTGAAAATTATGAACAATTGAATATGTTTAATTATATTTTACACATTTTACATTAAAATTTAAACACATTTTGCATTAAATATACTACACACATCAGTAAAAAATATTCATATATGCACAACAACGTAGCGTCCCTGTGTTATGTCTGGTTGAATCCGGCCCCGGTGATTGCACAGGTTCATTCTAAGGCTAGTCTGCCCCTGCCAATGGATAAGTGAGTAACGAAAGCTTTCGCATTTGTATATGGAAATAGAATGTTTACAGCTGATTTTTTAAAAAAAATCAATATTTGAACACATGGTAAATATATTTAGATTATTTTTTGTATGGATTCTTCTACATGCAAAATTCCATTCATCCTTATCATCCATAAAAGTACTTTTTTGTGAACCGATCCTTATCAGGGCGCGATCGAAAGCATCCAAAATAATATAACCCTCTTCCTCAAAAGCCTATATTATTTAACGATTGTCAAGGGAGTCTTTCTGCGAGACAGACATTTCATCCGAGATATTCTTGAACGTGTCTAAAGGCACCAAGATTTACACGGAAAAAAAAAATCCACGGAAATTCCACGGAAAGATGAAAAGGCGACAGAGAGGAATGGATAACCATTTCCATATCTCTGCTTGACGTCACCAGACCACGTGACTCTTGGGTACAACGAGCGTCCAATAAATAAACGCCATTTCCTAAAAGTGCGTGTGCAATTGAGATTTTTAAACACGATATGAACTGGATTTTTTTTTTTGGCTGCCGAGCTTTATTTTACACGCGTGCCCATCAAGTTTTGTGCATACATTCTCGAGGGTGAAATTATGGAGGTTGTGTTAAAAATACGGCTTAACTGTTTCGCTGTTTTCTTTTAATTGGTAAGTGTTTAATAATTTAATTTGGATTTATTCTTCGATGTTCTTTGAGATCGGAAGAAAACGAAAAAGTTTATTTTGATATCTGAATGCCTTTTTTGTGATTCCCATATATATTCCGTTCATTTAATTAATGTCTAAATTATGGAGTTTATTTGTGAATCTAATTAACATAAATATTGAAGTTAATTGATAATGATTGGGGAATATTACTTATATTTTTTTAATATTTTTGGCAAAACTAAGAACTAAACATTTTAATATTTTAAATTTTTACCTCATTTAATTATTATTTATGTTTTTCGTTTTAAAACGCATAATCAATTAATATATTATATAGATAGATATATGTAAATTATTAATTGAATAATATTGTGAAAAATTAAAAAGTATTAGGTATAAACAAACACGTATCATACATATTAATTCATAATAATACATCAATTTTAACATGTTAATTTGAAAAATATTAAAAAATTTAAATATTTTTAATATTATATAAAATCTAAATATGAAATTAAATTTTTATTTTACTATATAATTTTCCAAATAAACGTTAATATCAACGTTATATCGATTTATTGATATCACAGCCGAGTGATATCAATAAATCGATAAAAAATACTTCAGGCTAACGATTTCTTAACTATCTAAGGGACACGAATGTGTATATCTCGTTTATATACACATAATGTAATAATCCATAAACATATTTTACTTTAAAACATTTTTTTTAATAAAACAATCGAAAAATTTAAAAATCTCTATTTAAATAACTTTTTTAAATGCGTTTGTTGGATCGATAAACTCTTTGTAGTGAAAACAAACGTACATATATGATAGTTTGCTCATTTCTCAGAGTTGATAATATATCATTAAAATTTTTTTTAATTTATCGTCAAATGAAAATTTATATTTTTGTTGTAATGGCTTTACGGAATATTGTATTGAGGGAAAAAAAACCGACATTTATACTTCAACTCTGGTCAAGGACTCTAACTAATGTGAGGCACAATTAAATTAGCAAATACAAATAAATATAAAATCCTATCCAACCATGAAAAAATAAAAGATGTATTGGTCAATGTAATTTTTAAAATAAAAACTGTCCATTTTAACTTATTATTATCTTATTTTTTTAATGTAACTTTCAAATGAACGCTATTTATTGCTTTTTTAGTAATCACATAAGTGTGTTTGAGTATTTTATCCCAATATCGAAATAGTGTTTAATATCAAAGCTATAAAGTTAATGTTTTAAAGAACTGTTGAACGGAAAAGATAAACGTTAGCAATATCGGAAAAGATGGGCAAAATGCCATTTTCATGTTCGTATATCAGTATAAATCCGTTCACATATTATATATTTTCATGAACGTCATTCTTTCTGAAAACCATAGCAGCGATTTATATATATCTTGAACAAAAGCCAACTATATATTTTATGCTTCGAAAATTTTGGGAAATAATTTATTGAATATAAATGGATATAGACCATAGCCAGCTTTAAAAAGTACTATGCACAGTTACTATAAAATATTTCTTACACTAGGCAGTTACCATAAATTCGATGTGTATCTATAATTTATGTGTATCTATAATTTACTTAAGTTTCATTTACCAGATAGCTTTTCTATAAAGTTGTTTTGTTTTTATAAATCTTTACATTTAAAAAATTTAAACATTTAAAATATCATTTTTAAATGTATTGTTAAATTATCGTTTAAAGAGTCCAAATTTTGATACTATATGACCAAAGATATAATTTATGTTATAACAATTTAATTGTATTAATTAAAAGCTTGAAAAAAATAAACAATAATTGTTTAATTGAAGTTATAATTTTTTAAACAAACAAAATACAATATATAATCAAAGAAAAATCTTTTAAAATATTTTCTTTCTCGATAAATTAAATTCTGAAATATTAATCACACCTAAAACGATTTCATACATTTCAGATATATTTTTTACTTTCCTATTATTGTTGAGTTGTACATAACCAAAATATTAATAACTATTAATTTTAATATTTGGAATTTAGATTATTTAAAGTTATAACTATAAGAATGCAAATCTATGTTTTTTTATTAAAGAATAACCACTTTTAGTTTTATTTAGTTAATGTAACATTATCAAAAAATTGTAATTTGACAGTTGACACATAATCACTTATTTAATTTATATTGTTTTCTTTTAATACGTATGAAATAAAATCAGTATATTGTTGAAAACAGATGTTAAATAACTAAAAAAAATATTAATTGAATATAATCTTAATATAATTAGAATTATCATGTATGTTGATATAGGTATTAGAAAACAAAGTTATAATATATTTTAGAAAATAAAGTTAGAATATATTTTAGAAAATGTAAAACTAATTCTCACTAGGCGGTGGTTAAAAATTGTACATTTAGAAACATATTTTCATTAACAATAACGTAAATAATATCTATATTTTCCATAAGTCAAATTATATTAACAAACTAAATTAGGATTTAAGAAATTACACGTCAAGGTGTATTTTAATTGAAAAGTTATACATATTAGTAATTTCAATGTGATATTTTTAATAAAGTTTTAGTACTCTTAAATGAATTTTGTGTGTTTAAAGTGTAAATAACTTCATATAGTGGATTAAAAAATAACAAAATTCTTCTCTAAACCTAATAAGTTATCTAACCTCATTAGAATTTATCATACATGAAGGGGGATTTTAGATAAATATTTTGAAAACCTGCCTAAAATGCCACACTTCATTTTTGAATGAAACATCAAACTTTATCAGGCAAAGTAGTTACAAATTTTATCCAACCACTTTCGTTACATAATTCCTAATTTCTGTCCTTCATTAACTTTCTACATAAGTCATATATCATGCCGAAATTTAACGGTTCGGTTTTTTCACTGAAAATTTAAACTACACTTTAGAAAGTTTTGCAGTTTTCACGCGATTACACACATTGGGGCGTGAATAACTTGGCTTCGCGCCCTTAGCGGGGCTTTCCTCCTAATTAGTAAGATGGAATTAATGTCAAAGCATTCAAAAGCCGTTAAGACATTTTGGATTATTTTACATGGTTTTTTAAAAAAGTTATTCATAATTTATGCATTCGAGTTCCTTGCAATAGTTTTCAAGATTATTATTATTTGTATATATTAATAATTAAATTTAATTTATTGTGTAGAAAGGTGGAGAAAATTGAGTTTTAACGTTCAAAGTTAAATTTCTCTGATGAAATAGTTTTTAAAATTTAAAATTATTCTATGAAAACGTTCATTTGTTTATTGGAAATATAATCGTACATTTTTATTTAATTTTGAGTTAATTTTTTTTAAATAATTATATTTGGAAACTTACTTATTTTGATTTATATATGAGGTGTATATTAATAATTAAATTTAAATGCATATTTTGTGTGGAAAGGTGGAGAAAATTGAGTTTTAAATTAGTTAAATTTCTCTGATGAAATAGTTTTTAAAATTTAAAATTATTTTATGAAATGTTCATTTGTTTATTGGAAATATAATCGTACATTTTTATTTAATTTTGAGTTAATCTTTTGTAAAGAATTATATTTGGAAACTAACCTATTTTGATTTATATATGGGGTATATATTAATAATTAAATTTAAATGCTTATTTTGTGTGGAAAGGTGGAGAAAATTGAGTATTAACGTTAACGTTCAAAGTTAATTTTCTCTGATGAAATAGTTTAAATTTTTTTTATTATTTTATGAAGACGTTGACTTATTTATTGGAAATATAATCGTACATTTATTTAATTTTGTGTTAATGTTTTTTAAAGAATTATATTTGGAAACTAACCTATTTTGATATATATATATATATATATATATATATATATATATATATATATATATATATATATATATATATATATATATATATATATATATATATATATATATATATATATATATATATATATATATATATATATATATATATATATATATATATATATATATATATATATATATATATATATATATATATATATATATATATATATATATATATATATATATATATATATATATTGGAAATATATGTTTCCAACGTTTAAGTCAAATTAATAACTTATTTTAAAAACAGCTCAATACATTTTATTATTAATGAACCGTTTTTCTGTCTAAACACACATCACTTAAAAATTACTTTTTTTAATTACTTTTAGTTACTTTTTTAAATACTTGAACGCAAGGAATGAAATTTTAGATACATACTTTTTTTCAAAAATATTTTATTCTGAAATTTAACAAATATTTGGCTTTATTTTAAAAAATTTATAATTAAAATTTAAAAAAAAAAATATTAAAATCTCCATGTTAAAGTCTTAAAGCCATTGAAATATTTCTCTGTAAAAACCCAGATTGATAAGGTTACTTATGACTAAATGAGATGCCTCCAAATTTAATGAATTTATCATGGGCGTCAATAAGGATGCCGGACCCCTTATGATAATAAATCAAATAGCAATTATTATTTAAAATCTAGTTTGAATTATATAGTCTGAAAATTATTTGTGTATTTTAAATTTATAAAAACAAAATATTTAATAAATATAAATCAAATACTTATAAATATCAAATTAGTATTTTTAAAAAATATATAATATTATCAAAGAAAAATAAAACGTTTAAAATTTGTATTGTAATTTAAAGTAGTTTTATAAATAAATTTTAAAAATTATTATTTTTTAAAAAACTTTTGCATTTATAGTTACAATTTTATTTTAATATTCAGCTTTAGTGCCAAGAAAGTTCAAACCCGAACATATTAATAAATTCCGAACGCTTTAATAAGGAATATTTTCAAAATAAAAATTACACTCAAGTTTTCTCAATAAATTTATACCTTAAAGATTATGGATACTTCATAGAAAATCCATTTTTAACAAACCTGTTACAGTTTGTGAGTATAACACAAATGATGTTGCGTGTTCAAAGCCATTAAGCGGAGAAAAGTGTGTCTTTAAATGTTGATAATTCTTTTGCTATTTTTAGAGTAACAATGAAAAAATATATTTCAAAGTATTTTAATTCTACAAATATGCTTAGAAAAAGACTGTAATAAACACAGTAAATATTTACTGTTTCTATGTCATACACATACACCAATACCAATTGTTCTTATGGACTAACTTTTATTTACTTCTGGGGAGAATAATCATTCTTTACCATATACAGAATATACTTATTGTAACTATAAATTTGTTTAACTGAAAATTAAATAGCCTTCATAACGTTAATATTTCATTTCGTGCAAAAACTTAATAGGGCTTATAAATACATTAAAAAAAGTATTATTCGTATAAAAACTATCGAATGCTAAAAACCCCAGAATTAAAAAATAAATTTTAAGATAATTGTCACCTTTGAATATCTACATTTAATATTTCATATATAATTCAATGTTTGGCGTCAAAGTTTTCTTATACCGAGTCGTATTAAATTAAATTTGATTGAAAATAGGAAACAATTTTTCTGATTGAAATGAAGTCAATATAAATTTAATCATTAGAAGTTTAGGAAGTATTCGAGATATTTATTAATATGAATGAATTTCAAATTGTCCTTAGATTTCCAAAAGTTCTGTCAGTGAAAATAACATCTGCATGTCATAAATTGCTCGGCTTTTGTATTTTCTCAGAAAACAGTGAAAATCTGTCTAACAAGAATTATCAGAAGGAAATGGGAATGACATTTATCTGGGTAGTTTACGTTCTACATCTGCAATGACATGGTTTTAAACCAGAAAAACTTTATATCATTATAACTACTCATCAAAATGAATTCGACTATGATGACCTTTAACAATAAAGAAAATGTAGCATATTGTATTCATTAAATATTCATTATGCGAGTAGCCGAATTGCAAAACTAGTCATATCCCAAAATTTGAAAAATTATATTTGGATATTAAAAAGTACTTCATGACTTTGGCTTTAATTTAACATTAAATAAAGGGGCGAAAATGTTTTTTTACCCAATAAAACTCATAAAAAGAAGTCCGCAAATGCAAAAGTAGCTATATCCAGCGAAGTTGAAACGATAATTTGATTTCTGATTGGATGGATTGGGGATAAGAAGTTTTCGTTTTTTGAAGAAAAACAAGATGGCGGAGTATCTATTTTCGAAACGAGTTAAAAGCTTTTTTTATACAGTTGTAAAACAAGTTATATAAATTTATTAAGTAATCTGAGAACACATACATTTTAATAAAAATTGTTGTATTTGTTCTTAATTTTATAAAAAAAATATAGTATTGTATGAACAAAAAATTACTTGAAGGTTTTCGTGATTATCTAAAAAAAGCCTTCTTTTAGTGCATATAGTTCTTATTACAACTGAATTACTCAATGGAGCTGTTTATAATCAATTGCTGAGCTGTTATTGTTTTAAGAAGAGGTCTGGGTTTTATTTAATAAAATTCTCTAAATCAGAAATTATTCTCTTAAATTAGAAAGAATTCTCAGAAATTCATTTTATTAAGTTAATCTACAAATATTACACTATAACACTTATATTTATATTTTGTATTAACATACATTTTATATAAGTAGTAATTCATTTTTCAATATTTTATAGAAGAATACTTTACAGGTGTATTTGTTTGGCGATACTAACTCTAACTACTTCTCGTTGCTTTTTTTATTTCATATGAAATATTGAAGAAAAATACATAATTTGTCTTTTAGAATTCAAAATATAAGCAAACAATAACGCTGAGGCACGTACAAAAAAAAACCATTCAAGCTTCATTGTTTGATATCAACGAAAACTTTTATGTTTGTGCTGTGAGCTTCTTTCTCTCCTCTCTTACATTCCACTTAGGCAAGCCCATGAGAGTGTTCGAGTAGAATTGAAGATTCAATATAAATAAATGCTTACGCATAACATTGATATGAAAAACAGTAAATACAAGCATTATTTAGAATAGAAAAGATTCTCTGCAAACTCTTCAGTATGCAATCATACCATTTCACATAACAATACAAGCAAAACAACTAATAACGTTATCTTTCTTTAAAATAAAATATGTATTTTTTTAAAAAGGTCATTTAATAAGCAAATTTTTCTCTTCAAAAGAATATTTTTCCTTACGTAAGTAATACACTTTAAAAAAATTATTTTTGAAAACATTTGAGATTTCTTGGTTTTCTCTTTAAACACAGTCGAATTGGAAACACATATAATTGATATTCTAAATTATAAGTAGCTATTCTTGATTTCAAACATAATTCTAAAAACATTTATTACTTTACATACTATGAACTGAATAGTATAGAGTAAATATGAACGGGTTGTCTAACAAGTGTTTTAAAAGTCCACGAACACAGTTCCTAGTTAAGAACTTTTAAAATTCGAACTCTTTTTAGTTATACTATTAATGGAATGACATTCAACTCATTATTGAGCAACCCATTGAACTAGAACCCACACGTTTTGGTTAAATGATATATCTAGTTGCCTAGTAATGGAATAAATTGTTAGTTTATTTTTGGATTTCAACACTTGGCACACTGGCCATATGCCCGTATAATGTAGTTCATGAGTTCCTGCGTAATATTACATTTTCATAGACACTTAAGGCTTAAGTGTAAAATATTGACTTTATTTACCGGATACATTTTATATGAAAAATAATACTAAAATTTTTTTTGTAAATCAAATAAAACATGATTTACTCTCAACTTAACATAGCAAAGTAAATAAGCTAAACCATTATTGGCTCTTTTGAGTCATTAAAATTCTAAAGCTTTCAATTTAGTCACACTAAGTACTTAATTATAACAACAATCTAATGATATCACCTTTAAATATAAACCCAGTTTAGTATATAATTTCACCAGCTGATTCCCACTAACTCTAGTCGAATCCTATTTATAGACATTTGAATAGCAGACCATAAACCCATCAATGCGTCTTAAGCAGTCATTTATATGAAACATCGAATGCTGATGAAATCCGCTCAAATTCGAATGCGATACGGGGTTTATCAGGCAAACATTGTTATGGTTTCATTAGATGAATAAATACATGTGCTTATGGTTTCTAATATGACGGAAGAGTAAACAATGGGTCTATCCACATATTACTCGATAAACTGTTTTACATCATTATTATATTACGCAACTATTATTATTGAGTTGTATAATTATGAGGAATACAAGGTTACGATAATTAAATGTGCAAATAGATGTTATTTTGTGTAAAGTAATTTCCTTAATAAGCCTTTGGAGTCACCACATATTTAATAAATAATAAATTAGATGACAACGATTAGCGAGTTAACTGACATATGTTATGCGTTCCGGATTACTTAGAAAAGGTATTAAAAAATTGATTAATTGATATTATGGAATCGAAAATACAAACAACGTTGTTTAGCACAAATATAAATCTGTTGAATGCTGCACAATTAATCTAGCAAGAAACGTTTTAGGATCAAATTAAAAGTACACATACAATTATAGGACTATGAGTATTGACCGTAAAAAAGGGAAAAAGTTCATTCAAAGATAATGTATAACCTAAGAATAGGAGGAAATAAATCGTTTTTCTTCGTAGCTTATTCAATTAGAAATATAACGCTTTTAGAGCGCAAAGCTGCTTCTATTTTTAACCTTAGGACCTGACATTGAATGACACTCTGATCTGGTCAGTGCTACCATAAGTTAAGAAATCTGGAGATATGATATATAAGGTATAATATATAAAAAATATATTAAAAAAATTTGCGATAGACGTACACATTAATTTATTGATTAAGTTAAAAGGAAGAAATACAGTTCTGCAATTTACTTTGACTAGCTAACAGTTTAAACCATTTGTGTGAAAATTGTATGAAATTCAAAGTGACAATTTGTCGAAGAATTCACAGAGCAGCCAAAATATCACACTAACGTTTAATTGCGGAATATGAAACTTAAACAGGTTGAAAAACAAGCTTAAAACTAACAAAATGATAACAAGAAGTCTAAGCCAGAGAGTATGAGTCTAAGCTTATAACAAATTCAGGTGGATCTAGAGTTTACTGGAAACGAACAAGGTGCAGCCCAATTAGGAGGGCGTACACAACGTTCACGGTGAACATTTTAATGTATTGTGGAAACAATGTCTATTCGATGTGCTTATTCATTCGATACTTAAAAATAAATAAATTTATATTTATGATTTAATTATTTGTAACATATATATATATATATATATATATATATATATATATATATATATATATATATATATATATATATATATATATATATATATATATATGTATGTATGTATGTATGTATGTGTGTATGTATGTATGTATGTATGTATGTATGTATGTATGTATGTATGTATGTATGTATGTATGTATGTATGTATGTATGTATGTATGTATATATGTATGTATGTATCTATGTATGTATGTATGTATGTATGTATGTATGTATGTATGTATGTATGTATGTATGTATGTATGTATGTATGTATGTATGTATACATATATATATATATATATATATATATATATATACATACATACATACATACATACATACATAGATACATATGTATGTATGTATGTATGTATGTATGTATGTATGTATGTATGTATGTATGTATACATATAAATATACATACATACATACATACATACATACATACATACATACATACATACATACATACATACATACATACATACATACATACATACATATATACATACATAGATACATACATACATACATACATACATACATACATACATACATACATACATACATACATACATACATATATAAATCACTTCATAATCACTATACTACTTCCTTTTTTTTAGTTATACGAAAATTTCTTTTTAAATAGGATAAACAAGAATCATCTTTAATCTTAAAACTTTCCACGCAGATAATTGCATAAAGTTTATTATAAATTTGAACAAAACTGAGATTGAAAGTTTAATTTCATTAATTTCTTGACTTCGATAATTTATTACCCACTTCCCTGGATTATATTATGAAAAAAAATCTCCCAAATTAACTTTGAAAGTTTCATATATATGCAAAACAAGTCTTTGATGCTTTTTAAGAAAGAAATTTGTAATGAAAAAAGGCACTGGAGCCCAAAACTTTCCAAAAAGAAAAAAATTTAATCGAAGGGCTTACAAGCAGAGGGGGGAAATTCCACTTTAATTTACTGTCATCAGGAGAGGAGGGGTTTCTCGGGGTTTTCTACTACTATTTTCGGAAGTCGAAACTAAAGTAATAGTTCAATTTTTGGTTCTATATATAAGCGAATATACGCGTCCAGGGAACGATTTGAAAAGCGGCGAAATGACTTTCGGAAATTTGCTTCTCTTTAGGGCTCGCATTTAGAAGGAAAGAATAAAAAAAAGGCGGAAGTATGTGTTCTGAATCTGAAAAATTTAAAAGTAGGCAATTTATTTGAAAGTCTGTGGGAGTTTAGCGAAGAAAATATGAGGTTTGAATTCTCGCAAGTAAACAGGTGAGCTCGCGTAAAGTTGTGTTTTGTACTTAAAGGAGAAGGATTTATCAATCGTAATGAAAGTTTGAAGCTTTATATAAGAGTTGGGTATAAATGAAAATCAAAATATATGAAATGAAATGCAGTGTAAAATTTGTATACCACATACAAAGTTTAATATGTGCGTACAGAACTTGGACATTTAAAACAAATTACAGTTTTAAATTGATATAAAAGTATAACTATTTTTGGAAATTACTCGTAGTATCACTATTAATATTACGGTCTTTCAAAAAGTTTGTAGCACGTAAAGTAAAAAAAAAACTACATCGTACAAAGACATCCTATTTTTTCTTCAAATTTTCAACTTCAAAATTCCCCTAAAAAATAGATTTCTTAACGAATCTTTATGATGGAGGCTTATAACATCTTACAACTAATATAAAGTTGAATGGGAAAATAATATTCCTAAAAAGTTTGAGGAAAATTAAGTTATCATGTTTGGAATGAAGCGACAAATGGTAAAAATACAATTCTTCAGAAATTGAGTCGAAAGTATTCCCATTGCAAACACGGATATAGAATAACACTTCGTAATTCAATTTTTTGTGTGAATATTTATAAAATTTTGGCATCATCGGAAAGATAATGAATAAGGGAACATTGTAGAGCAAAAAAATATTTTATAATGTTTGACTAATTTGCGCATTCCTTAGTGTGTAAATAATGTATATTTAATTTTAAAAATCTTAAATGTAAATTTAAATTAAAAAAATGTATATATTTGACAGATAACATATTATTTTACCGAAAATCGAAATATTAAAATGACTTAAATTAAGTTTGTTGGCTGGTTGGGCTTAGTGGCGCAAGAGCTTCGCCAAACACTAAGTGCATTAGAACACAAGGTTAGAAAATATGAAATGCTTACATATAAAAATAATTAAATCATAGAATTTAAATAAATTTTGGTTATGAAAGAAAACAATTGATGATTAGGAGGACAAGACAAAATTTGTTCAGTCGTGGGATTTAAATTGTTAAATTTACGAGTCTACTCAGCTAAAGAATTTGAAATACAAAAGAAATAGGGCATAAGTTTAATTATGTTGATACAACATTGGTGCATAAATTTTCTCGAAAGTCTGAACTGCTGATTTAAATACAATATAACTATGTCTGCGAAGTATGGGCAAAATATCAAATACGTGTTTGTGTTCACTGCAGTCAATTTAGTTTATATTCACAATACATTATTTTTTCAAAGTATATATTTAAATTATTTAAACAGAGAAGGATATCAAAAGTTCCCTCAACGCTTAACATTTCAACAAATATTTCAAAGTAGAAATATTTTATGGACTTTTAAATATGTATTGTTGTGAAAACACAAAGATGGATATTCACATTTGTATCCCTTATATGACTAAATAAATTGAACAATAGGTGACAGAAACGCTTGGTCAAGCAGAAACTATATCTTGAACTTCCGTTAACCGCAAATTTTATACTCAGAAATTGTCAATCAACGTTGAAGCTGGAATTATACTTCGGGACCATTGGGGTTTGAACGATGTACCCCAATACATTATTTGATAATTTATTTTATAAATGTGAGGTAATGAATAAAAGCACATATTTGTGTTAAATTATTACATTTCTGTCTAAGAACACTTATGGGTACTAGATGGTAATAACCGAATAAAAGATTACTTGAACAATATATTGTTTATTTTGTATAGGTTAAAATGCGAATGAAAATAACTGTTTTTAAATATCTATTTTTTTCCTTGATGTTAAGGGAGATGGTGCCTTCAGTTATTGTAAATAATAAAAACAAAGTTTTACAAAGGTAGAATTGTGATCTTAACGTGAATATATGCTTTTTGATTTTTTTCTTATTATTTAATTCAAATTCTCAAATTATGTTTATGTGTTTAAACTAATCCCTTCATAGAACCTTTTATGTAAAAAGAACCTTATATACTTATTTTTTTAAAAATACTTTGTGTATTTCTGTCCCGCGTCTAAATACCACATGTGCATTTCGTCTGTGTGTACGCATTCAGGTTCAAGAACTAAAAACCGTGTTTTGCTTTCACGCCATAGGGGATTTATGCTCACAATATCGTGTGCCCGCTTTTGGGTTATCGCGAAAAAGTAATCTTCCATGCGTGGGACGTTAAGTCCATACGGAGATTTGAGTAAACATGAATTTCCATACTCCGGGTGATACAAACGTCGAACGCGTTAAATAAGTTTTCAAAAGAAAGACGAAACTTTCAACGACTTCGAATCTCGAGATTATTCTAGTTTCGTTTGAAAGTATCCGGATCAGAGAGAAATGGTATTTTTACATTCTAGGTATAGAAATAGTCATTTTATAAACTTAAGGAATTGATCGGAATGCAGAGTTGATACGTGAAGAATTGAAATGTAATAAACTGTAAATAAAAATAGTAAGAAATATGATTTTGGAATTCGTAAAATATAAATTTCACTTATTTTTCAAGTACAATCTTATCGTATTTATTCAGTTATTTATGTGAAATTATATTTTAATGGTTACTTATTTACTCAGGGGGTAACTTATTTACTATAGTTAAAATATTAATAAATATGTATCTTTATATTTTAATATACATCTGTAAAAGTTTAGATAATTTAGTTATTTTTGAGTTTGTGCAATATATTATTATTTAAACAAACAAAAAGAGTTAAAACCCTTGGCACGTTAAAAATGTGCACCATTAAACAAATTAAGCCTACTCATTTATTGAATAATTACATTAAAACACAAATAATTCAGTTTTAGTGCTATATTAAAGTTTAATCACATTATAATAAGATAACTAGTTTTTGGTATGAGTGAGCACAAATACAAACCCGTTTTTTTTTGTATATATTAATTTTTTTTTTAACTTTTAACTTCAATTATCTATTTTATTTAGTGTAAGTTATATTGTGACAAAATTATTGTAAGACATATATTTGTCTATCAATTGCATCATGACAAATGAAATAAAAAATTTAATTTAGCATTACAACTAAAATAATTTTATGTTAAAAATAATAAGCAACTTATTAATGTTTTCTTTTCTAATGATGTAATGCACGTTATTTTCAACCACTAGGTGAATTTTAGGTTCACTAACGTTAATGTATCGCGAAGGAAATATATTAATAGGAAAAGTACATTAGTATAATCAGATATAAAGTAGGGAAGGTCAACGTTTTCAAATTTATATCATTACTTTGGGGTATATTATCAATAAAGTATATTTATATGCATTTAAACATTTGTTTATATAAAAGAATTCTGATATTTGAAAATTATTAAAAAAATATTAAGTAAAATATTGATTATAATTCATATAGTATTTTACTTTTTAATTAAAATCGAATTCAACTATATAGTACGCAATTTAATTTAAATGGTTAAACTGTAAGGGGTAAAAAGGAAGGGGGGGGGGCGTTGATGCCATGTGTTTAATTTCTAATTGAGATTATTAAAAAAATTAATTTGTGTACTCACAGCTGGTAAAGTATCCCATAGTCACCTTCTACGTTTTTGACAGGTGTATGTTTTTTGTTTTGTCTTTGAGAAATTGAACGTTTGTTAAGTACTTAAAAGCGAACGGTTTTAATGTTTTCTCAATTGTGATTTCTTTCCAAAATCTTGTTTATAACCACTCTAAAAGCAAATTGAAAGAAAATATGAACTTGTAATCACAAGTTATACTGAGATAAATATTGAGTTAATGTGATTTTCGTCTTTTTTTACAAGTTCAATAAAAATCGTCGACTGGGGCAGATTGACACACCATCACGAAGGGTGCTTTGATATGTAAAAATGTACCCCTTATGAAGTGATCTCAAGTACAACTTATTTTAATCCTAGATAGAAATAGCGAGTACTATCTTTTTTTGTTGATAAATTAAAAATTAAAGAAAATTTAGTAACTCTAATAATATCTTTTTATAATATTGTCAAAGGGAAAATAGTGTAGCTTTTGAGAAATATTGGAAACTCAAACTGTTTAATCAGTGTCAATCAAACTCAAAAACAAGATTGATTGTGATAAAAAATTTTGATTTTAGTTATGAGACAAAAAAATGGTCTACAGTTTTCAACCTTTAACAAACATTTTAATGAAATTATTTTAATAAATTAATGAATGAATGAAGTGAACACCAAAATAAATAAACTTTAGCATTAAATGTGTTAATCGTGCGTAAAGTCTTATTCTTTCTAAAATCTTCTGAAGCGTGTAAAATTTATGGTTTTCAATTTATTTTCTAAGGCATAGTACTTTGAGTTTTGGTGGTTATAAAAATTTTTATTACAATGTAGGAAAATATTTTTAAAGATTTAATGAATTCCCTTAAATTCTTCCACTTGTAGATTTTGAGAAAAGTGTATTTTTTAAAAATTTATATGTAAGACTTTTTATATTTTATTTAAATAAAATACTTTTGAAGTTTATTAATTATTCAATTTTAGTATAATATGACATTAAATATATAAAAAAATATAAAAAACATGTTAGCATAATACATTTTAATATTTATAAACTATAAGTAACGTTAAACAATATCATTGAAACTAAACTAAACTAATTATTGCAATAAACTATCTTAACGAAAACTGAATAAAAATTTAATTAATCGCACTAATAAACAAGTAAAAAATACTTAAAACAGTCTCCGATAAAAAAATAATTAATACAATAAGCTGAATTATATTAAAATTAGCGAAAGTTATAAGATAAAAAATCCCCTTAAGATATTTATATGCATTGTATCTAGCCCGTATTATTGAAATATACTAGTAAAGTTCTTTTATCAGCTTTAATTTGACATAGTTGGTTGAGCGCGTACTAAAAAAAAAAAAACTTTAAAGACTTATTAACAGTCTTAGTATGTTCTTTTATTATTTTGTTTTATACAACGGTTCGTTAACCAGAGAATAATCTAATTGTTACAATTTTACCGTATAAACTTAAAAAAATATTATAAAAATTGGGAAATTCTAAGAACATTGTTTTTAATGTATTTATTTATAAAGTATATAATTCAATAAAGGAATTGTAACAGAATTAATAGATTAGTTTCAACTGCTAAAAATAATAGAGTTTGTGATTGTTAATTAAATATTTATGATGTACATTTTATTTAAATGTTTTTTTTATAAATATTTAGAAATTTTTTAAAGAGAGGGACATTATTTATACTTTATTTATATAACACTGCAGATGGACCTATTTAATAAAATAAATATATTAAACAAAATATATCACTAATTATTATTTCATTAGAGTAGTTATAAGTAAATGAATAGTTAATAAGCTATAATTTAATAACAATAACTAAGAAATTGGTTACAATGCACAGGAAGTTATTTGTACGATATTTACTTTTTAACAGAGAAATAGTTAATCACAAATTATTGTTTTTCACAACCGTATACTATTTAAATATCTTTGCTTTTATACTTATGACCTAAAAGTTCATTTATATTTTTGAAAGGTAAAGTTATTCTGAGTTTATCTTTTCAACGTTTAATATTTTATGATTACTTTTAAAAATTTAAAATATTTAATGGGTACAAGAGAAAAAAATAATTTCTGTTAAAATATGTTCATCGATCAGTATGCCATGAGACATACAATGAACAATCACTTCCAAGTTAATCGACTGCTTTCTGACCGTCGATTGTTGTATCTCAAAATAACTGTGTAATAAATGCTAAATAATATTAGCCTACCTTTTTTATAGTTTTAATAAAATTAAGCAAATCAAAAATAATCTTGAATTTCTAAATAATAATCTTCTACTTTAAAAATAATATAAATACAATTATAATAAAATATAGCACATTTCTATAAACCCCGCAAAATTAGTTCATCAACCTTTTCCGAAAACCCGAGTCAACTTTAAATCACAACTTAAACTGCAGTTGTGAAAAGTTTCATTAGAGCGTTAGATCATATTTGAAACATTCTCCTCCCGGTTTCCGAGCGTGTTTCACAGCTCGGGCTGTTCTTCATAAGTCATGCGACGATAGAGTTACTCGAATTCCCACTACTCGAGAGCCGAGGATAAAGTAATTTAAATGCGGCGTTTATAGTCACGTTTAGACTATTAAACGGAATGAGAGAAGGTACGAGAATTACGATTGAATTTTGTAATTAGTTCACAGATACGATTGAATTTAGGGTAAGCCACTTTCATTTGGGAACTAACACGGATTCAACTGTGGCATAGAATGGAATTGGGGAGAGGATATCGAGTAAATGCTTTAGGAAATGCGTTTTCAGCTATAAATGCAATTAATATCGTAATTGGTTTCTCAATTCTAGGTGTTTGGTTTACATAAAACTAATTATTAATTTATATAAAGAGAGAACTCTCAGAAATAGTAATCTCATTTTTGAGTATCCTGCGATTGTCAAGGCTATTTCATCAATTTTGATAATTGTTTCAAAACAAAAATCCTCAATTTTTAACGATAGAAATTTACAACCATTCCTTTCATTCAGCTCATTCGATTCTAATTTCAATTCTTGTATCTGTATTTCAGCAATACAGAACAAGGTTTTCTGGCTCGATTGGTTTTTGTGAGATCCCGTGCCGTTGATTTTTATTTGAAGTTTTCGTCATTTTCGATAAATTTAATTTCGTGAAAAAAACGAAGTAATACATTTATTTAGTTTTAAGAAATATCTAATTGGAGCATTTTGAAAACAACAGTTCCTTCAGAAAAGTCGATTTTTTTTCTTCAAAATGAGCAACCATTTTCAGCAGTGAGGAAATTTACAAAATGATCTTATGGCATTAGAAGTTACAATTTTTAAACAGTTTAAAAAATATATACACGAAAGTACTTTTGAATATGTAAGTCAATTGAACACTAAATATTTATTTAAAAAACATTAAAGTAAAATTATGGCAACAACGTACTCATAGAAAATTCGGCTTTAATAAAATCAGATGATTGAACAGTACTTAGTGTAGCCGCATATGTAGTAGTATTTAACACAATTCAGGTCACATTCGTGTTGAAAGAAATTATAATTTGAAAGAGCTCAACAAGCACCTTTAAAACATGGTTCAAGGTAGCACATACATGGAGAAAGACTGATGTACATAATAACGTAAGCATTAAAGTGAAATAGACTTGGTTCGAAATCAGTTGCTAAGCAAATCTATTAAATTGGGTGATGTTAAGGTCTTCGGGAAGGAAGAAGCATAATTAATTATTAGACTAATCAACTTGCCTGATACTACTGTTGATTCTTAAGAAGTAAGTATTAAAAGATGGGTAACATTTAGGAGTTATAGTTTAAACTATACTTGATGTCTTCTTGTAACTTAAGCCATATTTGCTTTTAAGGAGCCACTAGATGGTTACAAAAGTTGTCCTAAAATCGGCATTCCACAATTGTTTTTAAAACGAAATTATGCTGTTTTTGTTATAAATTGTAGATAATGGAATAGCGTTTTTATATAAGTAATACACTGTTAAAAACAACAGGTACTTGAAAGTAAGAAAAATGTATTAATTTTTTATTACATTCTATGCTACCATTGCTACGAATACACAAGATTCGATTTTGAAAACGACATGTTCTCAAAAATGAGTAGATGCTAGCTTATATAGGCTGCCATTATAAATAACTTTCAATAAATATTGACCAATACAACCAAGGCTTACGGAGAATTGAATTCGGTTCCTCAGCTTCTCCGTCCAGTGTCTTATTCTTTTAACTCCCAGGGGGATAATGAGAAGTTATAAACAGAAGAAATATTAAAAAAAGGAGTGTCAAAATAATGGTAAGTAAGATGATTGAGTTATAATAACTCAGTTTCTGCTTAAGTAATCGCCATCAAATAAAGTGGTAAACCATTTTCTAACCTACTATTTTAAGTTAGTCTGGTATCATTAAGATAGGTTGAACAAAAGCTAATATTAGCAATATTAAATCACATTACTACATTTTGAGAAATTACGATTATTTTCATTTGAGTATATCATGCACCCCGTTTTACGATGTAATTATACTTGAAGAAAAACGAGTAGGTTTAGATACTATAAGTACCTTCTTCAGTACGATCTATTTTTATGGCCATTTAAGCACAAGAAAATTTAATTAATTGTAGTAGGTCATTGTACCTTGTCCTTTTCCATGTTCTTGAATAGTAAGTAGTATTAGCAATATTAAATCACATTACTACATTTTGAGAAATTACGATTACTTTCATTTGAGTATATCATGCACCCCGTTTTACGATGTAATTATACTTGAAGAAAAACGAGTAGGTTTAGATACTATAAGTACCTTCTCCTGTACAATCTATTTTTATGGCCATTTAAGCACAAAAAAATTTAATTAGTTGAAGTAGGTCATTGTACCGTGTCCTTTTCCATGTTCTTGAATAGTAAGGTTCGTGGAAATTGTGAGAGAACGAAGTTACTTTTTTTTTGTTTAAATTGTTGACAATTTTTTGCAAATGTTTTGTTTATTTGGCGACATTTCTTATTTATTTGGCGACATTTTGGCGATATTTAGTCATCAGCCAATCAGAATGCTCCTCATAGTTTACATACTATTAAAATTTTCCATTGTTTCAATCTTGAAATATTGCATTGTTACATGTTCTCCTTGTTAATTAATCTGTACATTTCTTGTTCGTATCACGAATAGAATTAATGAAAATGGTCTTACATTTAGTGTTGAATATTGATGTGTTTTAAATGACAACAACGCAATCAGTGATGGATTGGCGTGTTTCTAAATGAGCTCATGGTGCTTTTGTTAGCGTACAAAAGGTCTCATTATCGGAACTTTGCAAGATCACACCCCGTAATTTATGTAAAAGTTTAGAAGTGTAGATAGCTCTGATTTTGTGACTGATATTTGACGCAGAATACAATCCCATTTTTATAATCCCAATATTCTAATAATCCTAATAGTTCATTCAGTTATAAAAATACCCGCGAAAGCCAAGATTACAACTGTGTTAATAAACGATTTAGGGCTGTTGTGATCAGATATAAAGTCTTGTTAAAAGAAAAAATATACTTGGAATATTGAAAAAATAACTTTTTAGATTTTTTTGCATAATTACATAATCACTGCATTCACATAAAAATAATTTTTACATTTAATAATATAATGAATTACTCTTAAAATGTTACTACTAAATTAAGAATAAACTCTTACTGCTGTAAAAAAATTCTGAAAGAAAAGAGGAAAATGTCTAAGAAGTTTTGCTGAAATATTTGATTTTAAAAAAGGAGTATGTTAGCATATTTTGGGATATATTTTTTAAAGGTACTTCAAAAGAAAATTTTATACTCTTCTGTCTGTTTACTTTGTGGTATTTAAAGAATAAAAATGTATTTCTGTTGAGCTCAAACTTTTAATCTTTGAAGACTATGTTTATTTAGGGTAGAATATTTTCATAAGTTATTTTACAAACTTTGCATTTGTTATATTTATTTTTTAAAGAAATAAAAATATTTATTAAAATGAATGGTTTCTGTTTATCTGCAAGATTTCGAAAACTTTACATTTTCTGACAAAACGGCGTATTACTATTGAAATACTTTTATTCTTTTCCTTTTTATTGTCTGAAAGATGTGTATATATTTTATTATATTTATCACGGAAATTTACTATAAATAATTAATTTATATATTTTTTATTTATATATTTTATTTACATATTTTTATTTATATATTATATTTACATATTTTTATTTATATATTTTACTATAAATGATTAATTTATATATTTTTTATTTATGTATTATATTTACATATTTTACTATAAATGATTAATTTATATATTTTTTATTTATGTATTATATTTACATATTTTACTATAAATGATTAATTTATATATATTCAAAATAATAAAAAAAAATGCAACTCAAATGTTTTTCTGGTTTTTCGAAAGGGGTACGTGACTCAGAACTTTAATATCTTGATTCCAAAGAGAAACATTCTGAATATTTTGTAAAGTTGGTATACAAATATTATATATATATATATATATATATATATATATATATATATATATATATATATATATATATATATATATATATATATATATATATATATATATATATATATATATATATATATATCTTCACGAGCTGACGATTCAGACCAAGTGGTGAATGACCAGAAAAGGTTACTAACTTAAATACAAACTTTAATAATACCATGAATTATCACATGATAAACTGAATCTTGTTTAATCCACCTAGCATAATAAAATAACTTTTAACGACATTTTATTAAAGAAAATACTAGTTTAGAAAGAAATTTAAATATAAAAATACATTTTATATTACATTACATTAAATCATTTTAGATATAAAACGTCTTTAAAATCAGCCATTGAAACACTATGTTATGCATTTAAGATTATCCATTCCGACACTACAACTCGGTGACAAATTACATGATCAATATAAATTTATCTTGCTCAATATGAAATTAGGCGTCAATGTGTGTATATTTTTGAGTGAAAATAAACGCAAACGGTGTGTTATAGGGTCCCGTGGTATCAAGCGGAACAGTTTGCTTATCATAAATACTGTTAGATGGTATTGCTTAGGGCCAATCTCTATTTCAAGGAAAACCTATCTTGTCGTGCTCCTACATTGCCCCACCTATTTTCCTCCCTTAATTACAGTTAGCTTCTAACCTTTTAACCATTGTTGGTCTCTGAAAACTCAATTCAACGCATGAAATGACGCTCAAGTAATCATATTAAAAAAAAAACCTTTAAACATTATTTTTCTATAAAGAAATTAAAAAAATGTTTATGCGCCAACCCGACCGAACTTCTTTAGAATAAATATAGATAATTTTAAAATCTTTGAGGATTGTTTTTATATTTTTAGAAACTGCTTCATAAAAAACAAATTTACATACAAATTAATATTTTTCTCGCAATTTATAATATAAAAATTAAATGTTTGGCGCAACGTTCTTTTTAGAAATGCGCAAGTTCTCGCTAATTATCCACTTATTCAACACTAATTCCCCTACTTCTCATGTACCCAGGAAGATAAAATTTGGTAGAATTGTTTCTTACATCTTATATATGTACAATTATCTATTCGCAAACTTTTAACCTGAAATACCCGTTCTGCGCAAGGAATTAAAATAAAATTATCCATCACTCATTTTTTTACTTCTCATATACCCAGAAGGGTAAAATTTGGCAATTTTTTCAAATAATTGTTTTTAATAGGAATTTGTTTTGTAAAATTTTAGCTCAAATACCCGATATGCGTTTTCAAATGACACACAATCATTAAAAATTTGTCTACTTCGTTTAACCCATGAATATTAAATTTGGCAGGGTTGTTCCTTGCACCTGAAGAAGATAAAATAAGCTATTTGTGTTCTTCTAGCTGAAATACCCGCTCTGCGCAAGGAATTAAAATATCACTCACTCACCAATCTAATATACTTTATGAGCATTTAGAGAGGCAAATGGATAAAGAGCATGTCTCATAATTATAAATATGTTTTATATCGTTTTATAAATAGTTTATTTGTATATAAACCGTGTGTTATTTTCTTCCCTTGCGTAGAACGGGCATTTCAACATCGTGTATATTTTCAACACGCTATAAGCTGTAAAAAATTGAAAATATAGACATACATATTGTACAGCTTAAATTTGATAATTTTCATGAACTTAATTTTATTTTTACAAAAATTTACTTATGGTATTAAAACAAAATGTTTTTAAATATCAACTACCACTTATTTTATATCAATTTTATTAAAAAATATAAATAATTATTAACCATTTTCTATGGGCATCCTATTAATAACCCTTATTTTTTTTTCATTACAAATATTTGGAAAACTCTTTTATTTATTGGACCTAGTCTTTATAGCAAGAATTCAAAAAGTAATCTCTAACAGCAGCAACATAAACCTTTCTACTTTCAAACGTTGGCTATGTAGAATTCTCGAAATAATACTTGCTTCGGTACACAGCAACAGAGACGTTCCCGCATTAAACGGGATCGTAACGCATCCCATCCCAGGAGATGTCAGGAAATTGGATATTTTTTTTTAGTTTTGATTCTTGCTAAGGATTCCCTTTATTGCTCTTGTATTGAATGAGCAAAAAAGTGAATCGGATATTTTTTTTCAAGTACAACTGCAAAGGATATTTGTTGTTTGAGACGGAGAAATATATAAATTGAACAACGGAAATACCATGACGAAAGTGACAAATGCATTTAGAGTTTATTTTACGTTTTAGTCTTGTGTATTCTATCTGTTAAAATTGAATGTGTCAAAAAACTAACATAAATTGAAATAAATTCCAATTTATTTAAGGTTTCCTATTAGGTTTGTAACCAAATACTGTGTTTTATTTAGTTATATTATCGCTTTATATGTTATATTTTAATGCAAAAAAATATAACGTTATTTTTTTATTAAATTATTTAAATTTTTTAAAATAAGTAATTAAAAATATAAAAAGTTTTAGTACTGGGAAGAGCAGTGTTACAGTAATTTTACTTATTTATTTATGTATTATACTTATTTACGTGTGTTTTCATGGTATTAATTTGAATAAATAGTAAGTTTAATGATTATTGTATGAAACAAACAAGAATAGTGAAACTTAATATTTCAAACACTCAACACTCAAATGGTTTTTAGCACCAGTTTTTAGTGAAAATATAGTAATATAATCAATTGTTCGTTTTTCCATATTCGATAAATGTTATATGCTAGATTTAAAGATTAGACAAATGTCGTTTTTTGTTTACATAGAAACAAAAATAAAATGGATTGTGTATCTAAAAGAGTACATTTAATTAAAATAAAAAAAACTATTATCTACTTCAGTTTTCCAAAAAATGATAGATTTGTGGTAATCTATCATCTTTATAAATCTTATAGATAAAACAATTTTAATTTGATCTGCTATTGCTTGGTTTTTTATAGACATTTCATTGCACATTCATGTTAAATATTGGCAAAACTAAACAATGCAACAAAGCAAGTATAATTATCAAAAACCGATTTATTTGCTTAATTTAATGGATTTAACGTTTTTTATAAAGTACCACCATAAATCATTAAGCATTAAAAAATGATTGAATAATTGGAAATTTATATAAACAAAACATTGAGACGTGAACATAGTATCATATAAAAGCACATAGGAAAATGCCATTTATATAAAGTAGTAGTTAACTGTTATTTCTATTCCATACATGATTCATTATTTTTATGACATATATATTACCTTGACATTGCAAAAGCTCCAAAACTATCTACACAGAGCAATATCCGAGTGAAACATCATGTAAAATTCAAACTGATTATGTTAAATGTCAAAGAGCGACGATACGTTATAGTTAGATACAAGGAATATCGATTTGGTTTTTATCAAATAGGGGGTACTTTCTATTTTGATGGATTCCGACTGTACGGCAAAATTTCCATTTAAAGTACTTCGACTAAAATACTTCCTTTGCGTCAAATATCTTAGGAGATATCACACAATAGGACATACGATGCATTCCTTTTTTATAAGTTCCGTAAAGAATAAGAAATCAAAGTTCTTATTTTAGAACGGTCTATAAGATTCTTTTGACAGTCTGAACTTGTACGTATCGTCTGTTTAAAAGTGTATATATTTTTATATAAAAATCAATAATATGAATTTAGCCACCAAAAATGTCATACCGGTTTTGGTTTAATCAAAAAAGTATATATATTCACATTTTCTTATTTTTTATATATTTTAAATTCAATTCTTTAAAAGAAGTGTGTGTAACTTCAGAATTTTTTTTAAAATTAAAATCTTTTAAATATGTTCATATTATCCTAAATACTGAATAACAAGAGTTACAACTCTTAGGATCAAAGGCACACTCTCCACTAACCAAGGAGCCCCAGTTGCTCAGTGGATAAAGGCGTTAATCTACTAATCAGAGGATTGGTTGTTCGAATCCGTGCGATGGACTTGACAAAGAAATTTAAAAAAGTAGTGATCTTGCGATCGGAGGGTTGCCAGCTTCGCTACAAAAATACTAGAAAGTAGTCCAGAACATCCAACAAATTATACTGGCGTGTATACGGGACTGGTGTACGATAAATCCGATCGGGGTCCAATGTCCTGACGCCTATTGAGGTTGCGGCGGGTGCCAGCTCAGATGTTGTCCTCGTCATCTGACCAAGGTTCAAAAATACGAGTCAACGTTCCCGGGTCTTTCCTTCGAGATAGGCCCCGAACCGTCGCCAATAGCCCACTGTGCAGCTCTAGTGCGACGTTAATTAAACAAACCAAACCAAACCAAACCAATCCACTAACCAAGTGGTTTGGATGAGAGAAAAGTACTTAGCAATTGCGGCGATGAAGCTGCATAGACTGTGACTTATATATGTATGCTGGTTAATGTAATATCTAGGGATATTTGGATAATTTTTTTTTATCTTTTTAGATTTGTAATTTTAGTTTTACTTGTTAAAGTTGTTGTGGTACATGCAATTTGTTGCAAATTCATACTCCGGTTCATGTTGCACTGTTAGGTCGTGAGGGAGTTGGTGTTTTTCTGTACACCACTTCTGGACACCAAGCTGGATTTCCCCCAGTTTCAAATCCAGCTGGTTCTGGAATTTGTTATTGATTCAATACAAAACGATTGGACGAGTATTTATATATAAATTTTCATTCACATTATATATAACCTGTAAAATAACACAAATAAATTTGTTTCCAGCTATGATAAAACACATAAAAAAAAAATTAAATATTTAAAATAAGATTATTTGTTGCGAAGTTGGATATACTCCACTTCATATTCTATTTCAAGTACAAATGTATATAGTAAAATGGTAGTATACAAATTTATGTCTGTATATTCCTTTTTTCTCTGGTTCTATTATTAAACAAAAATTATGTAAATACTTATTAAACTTTGGGACTAATATTATTTTAAAAAGAGTTTTCAAAGGGTATTATGTAAATTATTTTCAGTTTTTTTAAAATATTTATTTCACAACTTTTATAGTCCATTCGGAGAAAAGTACTATATATTTTTATTATGTAAACATACGACAAGTAGATACTAAATTATAAATACTAAAATATGTATATAAAAACACATATTATAGTGTTGTATTATTCTAAATTTATAAAAAATATGTGCATATATTAATTCAGGTATTTAGAAGTGAATTTAGAATGTAATCCAATCTAAATTTTATTTAGAGAAACAAAGAATAATGAACAACATGTGTGATGCATTCCCTTTCAAACAAATTCCTGCAACTTAATTAAAATAAATACAATATGCGAAACAAAATAAAATTTTCCTTTCATCCACGCACTCGGCATCTTATCTCGGAACTTTTACGTCTTCAAAACAGGATAATAGAAAACTCTAAATAAACCGCCTCTTTCCAACTGCCCTTTTCGATACGAAATAAAGAGAAAAGATCCAGAGAGTGAGACTAAGCAACAAAGCTGAAAAGAAATGTCACTTTTAGTCATTATTTCCATCGATTGAGAGAGTCTGAAACCTTTCCCTTTTGCCAACCTCCTGAAGAAGTTCTCGTATTTTTCTTTAATGGCCAACTCTACCCGCGAGAAACTTTGCACTTGCCGCTGATGGAACCGGACAGAAATCGTTATGATCGTCTGGAGGATCGAATGGAAGTATTTCTTTTATTTTATACTTGGCCAATATCAACTAACCTTAGAGAGTAATACTGCACTCCGGTATCGTTTTCTGAAGCGGTATAGCTATAGTTTTGGTTCCAGTTGATACGTTACTTGATCGTAGGTGCGTACTTAGTGATGAAAAATTCAAAATTTCGACGTTGTAATTCATCTTTTACACGCAATATGTCGTTTTACATATATAATCCCGATAACTAATTTAAAATAATTGTTTTGGATGTCGCTTATTTTCATTTGATATTCGATTGTATCCAAAGTAATTTTCGACCCTAGATATGTGAGATTAATTGAGTAAGCGTTGTACGTGAAATAAAGTAGAGTGAAAAATGAGCTAAAATGTTTATATACAAAATTCTGCGAAGCACGCGGAACAAACACTAATTTATTTGATAAATGGGAGGCGGAAGACCTAATAATAAACTGAAGTAAAAATATATGTGTAATTATATAATATAAAAATATTTACAGTTGTTTATGTAGCAACTAACTGTTGAACTTTGAATTAATTGTAACTAGATTATTGTGAAATTTGGTAAGATACAAGGGACATTCTGCAACTTCTTTTTTCTTATTTGATAGAAAAATATAAATTTGAGTTTAAAATTTAGTTTAGCATAGTGCGTCACTTATTGAACTTCGATATAACTTTTAGTTTAAAAAAAAATGGAAAATAAATTGATCAACATTCTCATATTTTAATATTCCGCTCATTCATATTTAACCATATCTGCTGTTTTGATGTCTGAAGTTGTATACAGATAATAAGTTCTCCCAACAATACACAAAAGATAAAAGTCATAAATTTCCTAAATGTTTAAAATATTTTTTGAAAGGTAAAATCATGGTAAGCTTCAGTAATTGGAATTCACTGCACTTGCAAATAATTTCAGTGCATTTCCATTGATTTATTGTAAACCATTAAACTACATCAGTGAATTCCTATAAAGATATTGTGAAAGCTCTATCTGTCACAATAACCAATATTACAAAACATACAAAATACATGTTTTGGAAATGTGAACTAAAATATAATAACTTTACACGTAAAAACAACTTTACAAATTTATATATTTTTTCGAATCTCAGATTGTTATTAAAGCTAATATGAAATATAAATGCACATTTATTTCGACGTGCGTCTAAAATAAGTAAAATGACACGATGGTATTTTCATTTTGAAATATGTTAGCTTTTGAAAAAAAAAAGTTTTTTTTATGTAGAGGGAGAAAATTTAAAGTTATGTACTTTGAAATTTTCTAATACAAACTGAGTCTTTTGTTTACGCTAGGGTTGTATCATACCCAGATGCGTGTATCAAAAAAATAAGTTTATATATTAAAATAGTTTAGCTTTATATTTTGCTTGCACAAATATAAAGTGTTTTTCAAGAATACAAAACACTTTTGGTACTACGACTAATCCAGTTTTTCAGAAAGTTAATAATAATGTGTGTCAACAGTTGCTTTGAAACTAACATGCGACGTTCCATAGTTTGAATAAGAAAATTTTATGTATATTGTACATTTTAATCAAAATTATATTTTTGGTTGGAAATAAAATAATACATTTTTACAAAATGATGTAAAATAAATAACAGCGTAAAAAGTTTTAGATTGTGCATTTAGATTTTCACTTTTTGTAAGTGTTCATGAAATGTATTTAACTAAATCAGAATATCATAAATAAAAGTATAGATGTGTATTAAACACACAATTTAATAAATATCACTTTATTCACATAAAATTAGAGCCAGAACTTAATAATAAATTGAAATAATTTATATATAGATATCATACTTTATTCTGAGAAAAACTATTCTTTGTACCTTTTAAATAGTCTTTAAAACTTTAGATAGATACATTTTATGAGTTTACAAAATCGTTCAATATACTTGAAAATAATTTCAGTGCGTTGCCATTGATTTAATGTGCATCATTAAACTACAACAGTGAAACCTTTAAAGGTTGAGTCACAAAATTTTAAATAAAATATGGGAAAACATCAATATTTATAACATTTGCAGCACGCATAAGGTTAAACTTCCTAGAATCTTAAAATGAAGACTCGCAGGGGGGTTATTTTAAAGAAAATATTCAAAGCGGGAAGTACTGTCTTAAGCGTATGTTTCATTTTAGCGATGTATCAAATCTTAGGTAGACTATAAAATGAGTTCGTGCGTAACCAAAGTTTTATGATGACTATATATCGAAAAATGTTTCGAAAGTCAAGTGTGGCCTTCTAATTATATTTTGATTTCAAACGGGAAAATCACGTGAGGGTTTCAAAAATATTAATATCAGAGAAGCACAAAAATACTTGTATATGTTAATATAATTATTTTTTTAAGGCTAATTTCGCAGATATTGCTCCATAAATTGTAGATTTCTTGCATAATAAAATTATTGTAAATAAAAAGAATTAAAATTATTGTAACTAAAGAACTAAATAAATTTATGGTTGTTTCTTATACTACGGAGTGGTCATAAATTATGGTTTCTAACCTCTTAACTTTTGATTAAAAAAATAGGGCAAAATTTAAAAGTTGAATTCTCTTCAAAATAGTTTACTATATATTTCAATTGCATGTATATTATAGAAAAATTTAATTATGATTATTTTTATAAATATAGCTTTAAAAAAACAGCCCAAGTTTTTATATTTAAAAGATTTTTTAACATAGAATATTTTCATGAATTTAAAGTTTAATATGTATTGCCAGAAAAACTGGAATTTCTTGGACGGCTTAAATCGTTGAGGCATAAATTGTCATTGTTCTCAAGGAATAAATTGTATAAACTTTAAGAATAAATATGTTAGCCCGAGGTGTGTATGTATCATACCTTTGAAAGAAATTTGAGTTTCTTCCAATTTTCAACCTCTAGTAATTACTGTCACATAGTTATCAATAAATAATTCAATCAATCAAGAATTCAATAAATCGAGTAAAGAGTTACAATATTATATGTTTATGCATAGGATAAAATTTGCCATCACACCTAAAACTTTTATTGTGTAAATTAACTGTATAAGTATTCTTATCTTTTGGTAGTCCAATGAAGTATTATCCTTAGAAATGGTATTGATTATAGCAATCTATATTCATTTTACGTTAATAACTTAGTTTTTATCGTAGCGTGCATCAATATACATACGTGCCAAAGGGGAACAAAGACAACATGATAAAAAGACCAGCTCTTTCAGACACGCCGGAAATAGCACTTAGTTGTTGGCTAAATGAGATATTTACTTTCGTGCGTGAAAAATAATTTGTGTGTATTTGAAAACTGTCTGGATGTCTGGAGGAATCGAATGACATGAGGACATTGACCTTAAAAAATCGTAAATGTTTATGTTGATTTTCTGAAATATACTTATTTAAATATTTCTTCAGCTATTGTTAGCTATGCAAATATTTGATTTAAAAAAATAATAAAAATTAGACTTTCATAAAAAAATCATCATAAAACGTTCAGCAGAATTGCGAAATTGAAGGTATTATAAAGTTTATGAGGTTTATTTAAACAAAAACCTTTAATTTAATTTTAAAAGAAAATAAAGTTTTTCTTAATAAACTTTTAATTTCTTATTTTTCTGAAGGTTTTTGCTGTACTTGCATGTCTACAACTACTTTTATATTGTAAAAAAAACCTTCAATTCAAGAAAAGTTTATTTAAATTTAATTGAAAATTCTGTTTTGTGATTAGTAATATACCGATTAAAAACATTTAAGTATTTCTACAATATAAAACCTTTTTAGACGTTAATAAATGTTTGAGTTTAAAAACTTTATCTTCTGTAAAAGTTTCAGCAACTTAGTAAAATAAAGAGAGCTCATTAAAAACTAAAGAAAATATATGATTTTATAACAATATGTTTACATATGCTAAATGTTTAACGTTTGGAATGAAATTAATAACGAATTTCTGTATGCTTCAATGAACTTAATAATATCAGAATTTTTCACACTTTACATTATTGAAAGTTTTTAAATCTGGCTTAAGTGTGGTATTTAAAACTGTCAAAATCACTGCAGTCCCCAGAAAAGAAAAAGCAACATAAAACCGTCATCAACATTTTGAAATTGAAGGTTTTATGCAGGAAAACTGCAGTTTGTTTGAAGAGACATGAAATTAAAGGTTTTTGTTTCAATATCTTTCATAAAAACTGTAAAAAAAACTTACAAAAATCCTGCAAAAAAAACTTCAATTTTAATCATGAAGGGAAAATTCAGATATTGTAAGGTTTTATGTAGGAAAATTAAAAACTGCAAACATACTGCAGTTTTTTTTGTTTCAACATCCTTTATAAAACCTTCAAAAAAACAATCAATTTTCCAATTTTGATGAAGGTTTTATGCTTATTTGTTTGCTGTTTCTTATTGATAAAATAGTGTACATACAGAGTTTTGGAAAAATAGTGCAATAATTTTTCTGTACTTACTCAAAGAAGATCTTTAAAATAATCAGTACATATCGATGTTAGTGCACGACTGCGTTACGTGCACTTTTCATAAATTCGAGAGTAAGAGCTCATTTAAATATTTAAATTATGCACAGAAAAGTACCTTAAGTTTGATAGTGTAATATGTGAAAGTGTATATAAGAATATAGTAAAAAATAGAAAGTGTATAAAGAATATAGTACCTAACTGTGCGTTATGCGAAATACAAGCACTGTAATTGGCAAAAACACATGAAGATTTTTTTTGGTTTCCTATTCTTTTTAACAGCTCTAGATATTTTCAAATTTTAAATATCTTTTCAGAAAAAAAAGTGTTCTGTATCTTAGCATGTTTCTGCACTCCAATAATAATTTAAACACATTTTTACTAAAACCGGACTTACGTATTGTTGACCTTAAACATTTTAATTTCATTCGATATCTGTAGTAGTTATCGCCACAAATGTGACTGGTAGAAAATCTTATAATATTTTTATCCTTTAAATAGCTTTAACCATTATTTTGTGGCCAATTTGAAATAGGATCAGAATATTAAAATAGACTGCAAGAAACAGGGGTTTAGAAATTTGTATAGGAAGTGCTGTATAACATTAAGTTTACGTAAGTATTTAATAATAATTTTAATAAATTTCACAAAGATATATAAACGCATTGCGCAATTCCTTACCTTTTAACCGAAAATGTAGATTTTACTTTTCTTCTTTCTGTGTGTAGATGCCAACTTTTCAGACAAACAAAGTCACGCCCTGTCTGGGTCTGTTTAGATAAGGCCGAATCCAAAAGATATGGCATATCTAACCACACCCTAGTGCAAAAGTCAGCGTAAATGTGCTTTTCTTGAGACATCAATATTTGTAATAATTCATTGGTTGTATTTATCTATCTATTTAGTGTTCTTGTATTTTTAATATAATAATAATATCTATATAAACATGAAATATTGCATATAATTTTGAGTTATATTTTCAATAATAATGCTTAATAGATTTTGCATTTTGAAAATAGTGTTTTTACATGTGTATAAAACACATTTTAGCGTTGATATGGTTAATCACACCTTTAAGGAATTTGTTTTAAAATATATTCTATCATCTTTATAGGTTATAAAGACAAACGACAGATTTGTTAAATTCCGACTATTATCACAAAGATACTTATATTATATTTTATAGCTTAATATATGATATTGAGAGAAATGGGTTAGAAAATAAGTTAAAATATTTTAAGAGTAATTTAAAATTTATTTTTTCTTTGGATATCAGATACCTAGGCATGGTATATTGTATTAATATTAAATTATAAACAGTTGACGAATTAAATGATGAAGTTAAATCTAGAATTAGTTATTTTTAAGTTATATAAACAAAATATATGTTTTGTAGGAATGTTTTTGTACTTTAACTCTTAACTAATTTTAAGAAATTATTTAATTGGCAAAGCTTAACGTTTCGAAAATCTGGACAGTAAATATCAAAATATAAATAATAAATAATATATATATATATATATATATATATATATATATATATATATATATATATATATATATATATATTGATATAAACATGTAATGTTTTGAAAACTTTGAAACAATGAAAATTATATTTTTTCAATAACATTTATTAATAAAAACAAACAATTTATAAAGAGAAATTATTCCAATGTTTATAAATGATGCAATACTAACAAGCATAAAAGAACTTTTCAAGGTTAAAAACAATTCCGACACTAAACATAGAATATGCGATTTTTTAACACAATTTATACAAAAACAATGTATTATTCACATGCAGCGATTCGAATTTTCTTCAACTCCAACTGTAAAATCCAAATTATCAGCCAGTATTAAAAAGTACTCAAACTACCAAAGAAGCTTTCACTCAATTAAGAAACACCGTCCAATTACGCTTCGAACATCTTACAACCAACTCTTCTTCGCACTTTCGAATTTAAAAATAAACGAGAACTTCACGTGAAAATAAAAAAAAAATGGCATCTAAAGATAATTAATTATTTCTTTTACCTTTGCACTTTGTAGCAGTGGGTTAAAAGAGATGTTGGAATTGGTTTTGCACCTTTTTGAACTTCGTATGTTTGAGTCTCGTTTGATTAGTAATAGTGAAATGAAAGTCATCCATTTTAAATGTATTCTCTATTTATATTATAAATTAAAATTTTTTATTAATGTACACACATTGATTGAAAGTGCTAATTAAAATTGAAAATAATTTGAAAGCAAATTGGGAAGACTTTTGGGAAGTAATTCGTTAATTAGGAAAATATTTACCCGTCACTTACTAATGAGTGTCATTGTGATTAGGATTTTAGTGAAGATTAGTTTTGCATTCATTAACGTATATAAATATTTATTTATAGGAATTATCATAAACATATTTTTTTCATTTTAAATAATATTATACATTTATTCATGTCACTTAAATGTTGAAATGTGAACATTAAAGATGTGATGTTTTGATGAATGCAGCAGTGATAACTTTTCCCCCAAAAAATGTTTGGCATTAGTGAAATTAAAGTAGTTATTTTATAATATAATTTGGACATGTTTTGTTGCATTTAAGAGTACAAATATACAACGAATATAAACAAACATATTTTTATAATGATAAAATATTATCTTATACTTTTATGAATGCCTTACAAACGCTTTTTCGTAATTTAAATTGGACATGTTTTACTACATTTAAATATACTAATATATAACGAATATAAACAAGCATACTTTATATAATAAAAAATACATGACATAAAAACTATAATTTTTTATACAAAGGATTGGTCGTGTCCAAATTATATTTTGATTTTTTTTTAATTACCCTGAAATCTGTCACTTGGAAAAAAAAATATCCTACTTTTAAATTGGAATATAAGTTACCTTCAATGTTAGTAGTTGTTTAGTAATGTTAGTAGTTACGTGATATAGAATTACAAAATATATTGCAGGTGTACCCATAGTCCATGTGTAGCTTTGTCCCAAGGATAGTGGATATATAATAATAGAAGGTGTGCTCGTTCTCGCGCTTTTGAAAGTGGGCAAGGAAAGCACATTTTTGACATCATTTTTGCTCCGCCTTACTATGGGGGTGATCAATCTCCATTCTTATTGGCTGTGTGTTTCAAGCATTGCTACTTAGATTTGATCCCCGGTTGGGTAACAACTGGTGATTTAATTTTTAATTAGCAAAATAATGTAAATATCTGTAAATAATTGTGTTTATGTAGCTTCACTACTAACCAGTCCTTGTTTTGTTATGTCCCCGTATTTTACATGATTGAAATTGTAACTCATTTAATATATTCAATACAAATGCATTGACCGGATGGTTCCGATCCCCATTTTACTCTTTCAAAATTCATGGAAATGCTCTCGTGGCAGCTAATATTATTTTAATACGCCTAATTTATTAAGCAAAGCTTTTGAAATTTTTATATACTAAATGCAATCCTTAAAATATAATTTAAACTCTTAAAATTCAGCAAATTTTAAATAAAATTAGCGAATATCACTTTTAAATGTTCACAAAAATACGAATAGATGGCAGCACCTCACAAACCATTGCTTCAAATTGGCTGAAATTAATTTCGGGATATTTTAATAGCTAAACTACTCTGCAAATCGATGCAAATTGTTTTTTGAAGCAAATTTTAACTGTTTTCTTTTAAATAAATTCATGATTAGTTACAAACAAGAATTTTTGTTAAATTAAGTTTGCTCTGTAGACTTCTAAAACGTCTGTACAAACGAGAGCATTAGACACGCCCACAGAAGGCGGAGGTAGGCGTCACTATGCCATCAAAAATATGCTTTCCCTGCCTTCCACCAGAAAGCGCGAGAACGAGCACACCTTATATATATGTAGTCTTCACTATCCTCGGCTTTGTCCCATTTAGCTTTGGTTATCATTGTGTATTGCACATTGATAACCAGCACTTTCTGTGGATATATGAGGAGCATGCATGTATGCAAAAACAAAACATGTCATAAATTCACGAATCGACGAAAACCGCTAAAAAGTCTGCAATATGCATGAATTTCTATTGATCTCCGTATATTCAAGTTTTAAAATTAGATAAAAATATATTTTTGGAAATAGTAAATGTGTCTTGCAGCAACTGATAGAATAATCTCTTTTTTATATAAAATTCTATACTTATATAATTTTTTATATATTTTTTAACATGTTTCGTTTTTTATGCACCATCTTCACATTTTTAGTTTATATTTATGTCAATTTTCTTTCAATTTAGGCTAAACATACTCAATTTGAAATGCACGAAATAACCAGTTTTATGCTACATATACATTTCTGGTTTACATTACTGCTTATATTTCCATTATACGTGTTATAGTAGATGACAATGTAGAAATATTGCTGACTTGGGAGATTTTAAGAGTTAACATGGGCTATGTGTCTGATCCACAATGCGTTCAACTCAAAAGCCTCAATTAGTTTTACATAAGTCAACGAACAAGATCGTCTTATTCTGTATGATATTACCCAAAGCTTGTTTCAAAGTACATGCTTTCAGTTTAGATTGGGAGTGTTATACACCGGTTTACTGAGGAAAACATGGCGATCTTAAATTACACAACTGTTATGCTGCACCAACACCACCGTAACTGACTCAAGGCCTGCGCACGCTGTCGATCAGAAAGCTATGAGTCATCAAAGGTAGACCTACCGAAAGACACAGCGCCATTCAATTCAACGGCTGAATCCGTTCGTTGCAAATATAAACAAGGTTGTTTTCGAAGCGCGAAAAGTTAATTTTATTTATATATTTTATTAATTATTCTGCAGTTTTAGGAACGTCAATTACATAAGATGCCTTCTCGGTGCTGCGTGCCTAATTGCAAAGGGAATTATGATAGAGTTCTTGAACGTGTGACTATTTTAAAATATCCCGAAAATGTCGGAACTCGAAAAAAATGGATAACAGCGATACCTAGAAAGGATTTCATACCTTCCAAGTCTTCTAAGGTAAGTTGTATTTTTGTAATTACTTATAAATAACAAAGAATTAAAAATGGTTCTTGAAATTTGAATCTATTTCCTGCATATTTACTTCAATACAGTGTGAAATGTTCGTCATTATTTTCATGCATTACTAATGTAGGAATCATTCCACATAAAATATTGGAATTATTTATTTCTTATAGCAATATTTGGGAGTTAAGGTAATATTTAATGCTCTTATTGTTACAGAAACAAGGTTTATATTTGTATCTGTATCGATTCAATAAACAGAAGTGAGTTTAAGCTTTTCATAAAGTTTGTATAAACATATTTTTTTGAAAATCTTTCTTCGGCCTATCAATTTGAGAACAAAATAAAAACTTCAATAATTCTTAATTGTATGTTTAGAATAGGCCCTGCTCATTCCAGAACATTCTCCATTTATCTAGAACAATTTATTGTACCTCACCCAATAATATTTTACACTTTACAAGTTAACGTTTTACTAGCTGAACCAAACATGTTAGAATGAGATGGAATTGCAACAACCTCTGTATTGAAAATTCATTGGAGCTGACGCGCGGGTTAAATTTGTTGCCCAGTTTCATTTAAAATAGAACTGCCCCATTAAACAGTCCTAAATATGTATTTAATTCAATTATATTTTTCTTATTTGCTGATATTGATAGTAACAAGCTTTAATTAATTTTTTTAAAGGTTCAATCTTACCATCAACCCGATACTTCAAGATCTCCAGGGGGAGGGCGAGAAATACAAAGTCCTCGCATTTGCCGATGACAAACTTCTGATGACATCCAGTCAAGTAGAGCTCCAGTCCATGCTCGACCGTCTCTACACCGTGACAGAGGCTCTAAGCCTAAAAGTCAACGCGAGCAAATGCCCATCGATCCACCTGTCAGGGAAGAAGCCGGCGGGCCTGCGCCCATTGAAGTGATTCCAGACAACATCCCGACATCCTTCCTGGGTAACCCCATCGGCTACAACCTGCTCGAGAATTCCCCGGAGATTGCGAAGATCATCCACCTAGGAAAAAAGATCGGCGGATCCAGCCTCGCCCCGTGGCAGAGGATAGACGCTTTGAAGACGTTTCTCTACCCTCCCTGTCCTTTGCCATGAGAGGTCACCAATACACCAAGCAGCAGCTGCGTCAGGTCGACAATCACATGAGGGCCCACATCAAAGGGACCCTCAATCTGACTGGCGTGGCTTCAAACGCTTCTAATGATTAGACGAACTGTCTTACTGTACGTTATTTACTTGCTGTTCAACGTGTATCTTTTATAATTTATCTGTTCCACATCGTGTATCCTCCATCTGCATATTTACACGTAGAAGACGAACTGTCTTACTGTACGTTATTTACTTGCTGTTCAACGTGTCATCTTTTATAATTATCGGTTCCTCGTGTTTCCTCCACCTGCATATTTACATGTAGAAGACGGACTGTCTTACTGTACGTTATTTACTTGCTGTTCAACGTGTCATCTTTTATAATTATCGGTTCCTCGTGTTTCCTCCACCTGCATATTTACATGTAGAAGACGGACTGTCTTACTGTACGTTATTTACTTGCTGTTCAACGTGTCATCTTTTATAATTATCGGTTCCTCGTGTTTCCTCCACCTGCATATTTACATGTAGAAGACGGACTGTCTTACTGTACGTTATTTACTTGCTGTTCAACGTGTCATCTTTTATAATTATCGGTTCCTCGTGTTTCCTCCACCTGCATATTTACATGTAGAAGACGGACTGTCTTACTGTACGTTATTTACTTGTTGTTCAACGTGTCATCTTTTATAATTATCGGTTCCTCGTGTTTCCTCCACCTGCATATTTACATGTAGAAGACGGACTGTCTTACTGTACGTTATTTACTTGCTGTTCAACGTGTTATCTTTTATAATTTATCTGTTCCTCATCGTGTATCCTCCACCTGCATATTTACATGTAGAAGACAAACTGTCTTACTGTACGTTATTTACTTGCTGCTCAATATCATATGGCTCTCATACATACAGAAAAAGGTTTGGGCTAGAATTTATTCTGCTCTTGCCTCGGGTTGGCCTGTTATAGCACTTAACTAACAGGAACCGACACGCCTTATCAAATATTGGAATCACTACACTCACATGCACCTTTTTTGCCGTATTCGTGATTAATTGCATACATTGTCTTTTTTTATATTGATTAATTGCATAATTTTTATGTTTTCAATCTTTAATGTGGGCATTTTTAAGCAGTCGATTGACTTTACGACAAATATGTCATTTTGGCCTTAGTGTAAAGTCATAGCGATCAATTTTATTGATTTCTTTAAAAAGTTTGAAAGGTTAAAAAATTATTTTGATATCTTTAATTTTTTTTAATTAATTAATAAAATATAATTAAAAATTAGGGCAAGATCATCCAGTTCATTCAATTCTCCCAAAAAGTGACTTGTTTATAATTTAAGTAAACAGCCCATTCAGCCACTTATTTCATATGATTTATATTGTACCAAGAAAACTTTTATAAAATGTATAAATTTATAAAAAAAAATGTATTTGCACATGTGTTTTGAAGGTAACTAAAAGCAAGCAAATGTAAAGTTCACAATAAAAGTTTGAATTGAGTAATAAAACTCAAGTAAAATTATTTAAATAAATAAAAAATTTATATAAAAGATCCAGTTTATTCAATTCTACCAAAAAGTGACTTGTTTATTATAATTTAAGTAAAAAGCCCCTTCAGATAATTTTAATTGATATTGTACCAAGTAAACTTTTATAAAATTTATAAAGTATTTTTCATTTGCACATGTTTATTGAAGGCTCATTGTTAACTAAAGCAAGGAATTGTAAAGTTCACAATAAAAGTTTGAATTGAGTAATAAAAATGTAAGTAAAATTATTTAAATAAAAAATTAATACAAAAAGTTCCAGTTTATTCAATTCTAGCTGAAAGTGACCTGCTCATTATAATTTAAGTAAAAAGCTCATTCAGCCACTTAATTATTTCAGATAATTTTAATTGATATTGTACCAAGTTAACTTTTATAAAATGTATAAATTTATAAAGTATTTTTCATTTGCACATGTTTTTGAAAGCTCATTTTTAATTAAAAGCAGGCGAATGTAAAGTTCACAATAAAAGTTTGAATTGAGCAATAAAATGTTCGTAAAATTATTTAAATAAATAAGAAATTAATGCAAAAAAAATCCAGTTTATTCATTCTACCAAAAAGAGACTTGTTTATTATATTTTAAGTAAACAGCCCATTCAGACACTTATCTCAGATAATTTTATTGATATTATACCAAGTAAACTTCTATAAAATGTATAAATTTATTAAAAAAAATATTCTTTACTTGCACATGTCTTTTGAAGGTTCATTTTGAACTAGCAAGCGAATATAAAGTTCATAACAAAAGTTTGAACTGAGAAATAAAAATTGTTTTTTATTTACTTAAATTAGTGAACTTATGTAATTAAAAATATCGTTTTTTTTAATATTATTTTGACCAAAAAGAGGACATGTTTATGAGCTAATAAACAGTCCATTCACTCAAGAATTAAATTGATTTGCATTGTTACTCAGTTCATGAACATTGATAAAACAAATGAAATAAGTAATTTTGGTTTATTAAATAGGTACTGAATTCTAAAAATAGACATTGACCTTTCACCGTTATACACTACGCGAAATGTACAAGAAAGTAAAATATGCTCGAACTTTGAAAAACGTCCGAAAATTATTTCGCTAAGTGCCATTCGCTTCTTCTTCGATACCGGTCTGCCTGCGATGACTCATCCTAAGCGCGCTCAGGCCTTGAGTCAGTTACGGTGGTGTTGGCTGCACTCAATCGTGCTATTAGCGAAAGTTTCTCAACCGGTAAGTGTTAACGCGCCTCCGTCCTGGAACAAATCCACTTTGGAACAGGCAACTCTTCCATGTCTCGTTTGAAATGCTCCCCGGTTAGAGCCGAATAGTCTTTCTACGGGAAATTATCCTAAATATCCTGGGCTTTGGCACTTGGCCTAGATAGAGCGAATTAAAGTGGTGGAAATCGCTTTGGGGAATATTATCTAAGAAAATCTAAATTTAATGATCTTTGAATGTAACTTTTAATGTTGGTGTTTTAAACAAACATGGTGCTGAAGAAAGTAGTTTAAAAAGCTGTTGTAATTGCATATAGTGATGATGATTAGCATATTATTCAAAGACGATAATTTATTGTGTTAACGACTATTATCTTGCTGCTAGTTAGGAGTGTCAAACTACGTATTATAGGTATAATGCTAAGCATGATTGATTAGATGAATTTATGACAATAACTATTCTATTTTTAATACGTGCTTTAAACTGCACTTATAATTGTTAAAAAATGAGGCATTTGTTCCTAAAAGCTTATTATTTTTATTTTGGTTTGAATTACGCTTAGTACAAACTTACAACTGCATTTTTCAATATATATCTGCCCAATATCAATCTATATTTATTTATGTCTTAAAAAGTTGTCATGTCTCTTTATTTATTAAAGTCTTGTTCTCAATATTGAAATTAAAAAATACATAATTTTTAATTCGTGAAAATAATAATATAATATATTATATAGTAACATGAAAAATCGTATATATTATTTCTGTTGTAAAGATCTCTTTTACGGACATTGTACTCAAAGTGGATCTTAACACAAAAGGTATAAAAATAAAGATAAATTTCAGGAGCAGTGACGATTTGTACGTTCATCTCATAAATATGAACGTTTTAAAAAAAATGCGTTTAAAATAATCAATTTAAACGCTGTTTTTTAAACAAATCGTTGATCATGCTGAGAATCTAGAAATGAGTAGAAGCGGTAAGCTTTTATGATTTTTTGGCTGTAAGAAATACGCTAATATATTTCGCTCTTACAACAAATGTGTGTATGTGTGTGAAGAGGGAGGTTGATTATCGCAGTATAACTATCGCAATTATCGTACGGGCATGCTAGTAATATCATAATATAAATATATAATTTAATATTAGAGTGTGTTTTTCAAAAGCACTTTAAAAGGTTCTTTGGTCTATTTTGAAAAGTAATTTAGTAATGCATCTAAACACAAATTTTTTATATATATTTTGATTAAACTAATAATTAATGTTTTTTTTTATCATTTTAAAGAGTGACGAAAGTTAGTTGAAAAGAAACCCGTGTTTTTTTTTAGTAGAGATATATATTTAAAAATTACTTTCTTGTTCTTAACACTTGCTATAAATCAGTAATCGTAACATACTTTTTCATTATGCAAAACTTTATCTTATAGCCATTTAAACTCCATTAAATTCGATGCTTTTTCTCAAAGTATTTAATATAGAAGTTTTGTGAGTCAAGTATTATCTGATGATTGATTGAATTTTATATCCTGTAAAATTACATTTACTAATCCCTCATTTGACTATTATAGGACTGCCTTACTTTTTGAAGGTTAAACCACTTTTATATATATATATATATATATATATATATATGATAACTAAATGATATAACAAACTAATATGATAAATTTTTTCAATGGCATTCACTCTTTCAGCATATATTTATATTTGATGTGTTCTTTTTAGCCTAGGGCATCAAATGAAGATGAGTAGTCAATATAAAAGTGGTCAAGTTATCAGATTAAGGTACTACATGGGGAAACGCAAATAACTTTACTCCTATACATTGACTCCTATACTAGTTCCAATCTTTTAAAGTTAATTTCAATTGGAGATAACGTGTATTGGATAAATAAAAGAGTTTAGTTCGATAGAAAATTTGGAGGGGAATTCAGTGAAGTAATAAACTAGACTTAATATTTTTTTACAAAACTCGTTTTTTAATGTACATATTTGTTGTTTCAAAGTAATGCAAAATTCCGATATATTAGCATTTATGGTTTTTCACATTAATTTAGTTTCATTTTAAATTATATGCACTATAAATTTCTTTCTTCAATGTACGTACGACCCCTGCTCCTGTCAATTGACCTTCCCAGCAAGATCCCTCTCGGCAGTGTTGCCAGCGTCGTCTGGCGGACGTCTGCGGAAGTACGGGGATAGCAATTTGCCTATTGATTCTTCGGATGACAGGAAAGGCTTTAGGGGAGAAATTAATTATGGAATTCTGTAAATCACATGAACGAGATGAAATGTATCAAAGCGCGCATTTAGAGTAATTCTGGGTCTATGTTTTGGGTTCTTGTTTTTCGGGTAATATTCTTGTGATTTATTCGCAATTTAATTTCCATCCATTGTTTCTTGATCGTAGAGTTTAATTTGTTTCCGTCTTATTTTGGGTGATATATTGATAATAATGATGTCGGTTGGGAATATCATTATTTTGTGTGTCACGTTCTTTTCTTGTTTTTATCAATATAATAATGAAAACGAGTAAGAAATTGTGCGGTGGTTTGAAATAAAACAAAGATGGGAAATAAATAACTTTAGATTAATGTGGAAAATGCAAATTTTACTGTAAAGAAAGATTGAAAATGAGATTTTTTTCTTCTTTTTTTCTTTAAGAAAATATATTTTCTAGGATTGTGTTTTTATACGTAAAAATATATTTAGTGTTTAACCATTACCTTAAAAATAAATAAAGCAATGTAAATTAAGATCAATAGTTCTAACTGAATTACAATTTTTACTCAGTAACTTTATAATATATTCGTTTAAGATCGTTTTATATAGTGAGCATATATATTTTCTAAACTATTCTTTTTGATATAGTAATATTTTATTTTAAGATTTTATACTAAGGTTTTTATAATACTGACTATTATGTTTAATAAACTTGGCGCATACCCTGCGCTACACTAACCAAACAAGTTAAATGTGTTGCAAGTTATTAAAGTTTTTAAAAAACTACTATCAGATATACCTAAAATTTATTTGAAATATCAACATTCAAAATAAAACAACGTTTTTGATTCTGTATATTCCTTTCAAGACAGATATTTTTTATAATAGTTATATCTTTAGCTTTATATGTAGACACCATCTAACAAATATATAATATTCACAAAAAGTTTTTAATCTGCAATAAGCTTTCAACTAACATTTACGTTCAAGAAATTTATATGATGAAGCGCTTGTCAGTCCTTTTAGATAAAGTTTCGTTATAAACTGATGTTTTTTTAATCAAATATAATTTGCCAAAAAAAAAAAAAACGTTAATTAAGAACTTTGATATTGACATACTTGAATTTTTATTATCCTCTTCTTCTGATTCTTTCATCTGAAAGAAAATTGTTTGTAGGAGAGAGAATAAATGTACTTTTTTGCATTCATGTTGAAGAATTATTTATGGATAAAACTGTAAGATATAACAACTAGAGTTTTAAAAAAGATATTAGGATTATATTGTAGATCTCTGTTGATGTATTTGTTAATAATTAGCGTAGCGAATATATTATTAAATAAAACATTAATACAAATATTATAGACTAAGTTGTATATATTGTGGTTTTCTAAAATTATTTATAGCGGAATTATATTTTTGCTACTATATATTTACACTTTTCTTATATTTTTAAACTTTAAGAGTTTCAGTTTATTTGTGTAGTTTAAAGATTAATTTGTGTGGTGTTTTGAAAAGAAAAGTACATGAACTTTAATTTAAGATTGAAATAATTATTTTCGTACAGTATCTGCCATCGTTTTGATTAGTTTTATAATTTTGCTTGCAAGTTTAACTAAAACAATAAAAAAGGACATTTTTATATATATTTTATTCTAATAACATTTAATAACAAAATAATTTTAAAAGTACTAAGTATATTTTCTAAAAAAGTAGTCAATAATTATATTTGGAACCTCTTCTTTGAACAGGTTTAAAGTGTTCACTTTCTAGGTTTTTATGGTTTTAGCAATAAACTATAGTGAAAACAAAATATCATATACAGTTAAAAAATTATTTTTTTACAAAATAATATATTTTATTTAAAAGGAAGAATATAGACAGAGGTAAATTTTCTGTTCAGTAATTTCAATTTTTAACTATTGTTTTACTATTACATCAACATTTTCGAAAGCTGAAAACTATTATTTATTTAATATTTTTTATCATAAGGTTGTTATCTCTGCGTAAACAAACACTGTTTATGAGAGTAGCATATTTTTACTTCTATTTGCAATTCTGTATTTACTTATTGCGAACAAAATAATATCCATGACTAGACGACCATATAAAACTTTGTATGTTCTCCCAAAGCAATCAAAATATAGTTTTTTATTAGTAATAGAAGCATAAAAATAGCCTAACTGCAGAAACTGTACTAAATCTGGGTTTCATACACTCGTCATTTGCTGCTGTATGCTAAAAAAAACACATCAAATATAAATATTTGCTGAAATATTGAATGCCACTGAAAAAATGTTTCATATTAGCATGCCGCGTAATAAAATCTCGCGATTACTTTTGTCTATTGATACCTATATTTATAAAAAAGTAATAGCAACACTCTTTTTTCAAATGAATTTTTATAATTGTTGGATATTGGAATTTGTGTAGTATTGTCAAGTAAATTTATTTTATAAATTATTGTTTTTTTGTGAGTTTGAAAGGCTTTGGAAACTAAACATGATCCAAAAAAAAAATTAGTATAAACAATTACGAAAATAATTATAATGCACTTCCAAAATTTAAACATGAGAATACTGAAGTAGAAAGTTACAATACCAAAAAAGTTTTACTCTTGCTCACATTTTAATAATTATAAATTTAAATTTAAATTCACCCAATCAACTATGAGTTTTTGAAGTCAAAATAAGTCATATAAATTCATCCATTTAAAATAAACTTAAACTTACAAACATAGAAAAAATATATAAATTATAAAAATTGGAATAAAAAAATAGAATAAAGAAGTATTGTCACCTTTTTTTTATATATACATATTATTTTTTACAATAGATTCTTTTATTTTTTATTATATTTTTTAGTTTTATTTAGACAAAAAATAGAGCAGTTTTTGAAGACTTAAATTCTTTTAATATTTTTTAAAGATATCGCACAACAAAAGAACTGTGTTTGTTGTTTATTTAATCTAAATGTTATTGTCTTTAATTTATATAGAAGAAGTTTTACAAAATGACAATGGTTCTTTTTACTTGTATTTCAGAGGCATGGAGACTAAACCCCAGGCGGATTCTCCTCAGAAATCCCCTGTGTCGAAGACTCTGCCTCCTTCCGAAAACAAAGAAGTCTCAAAACAGCCTTCGCCTAAGCCTGAAGCTTCCAGTGCCTCTGCTTCTGCTCCGAAAGTGGAAACAACTACATCTGCTGCAAGTCAAGACACAAAGTCAGAGTCCAAGCCTGAAGTATTACCTGCAACTGACGAAACAAAACAGAATGTTACCGAAGGGTCCAAAACCGAAACGAATTTGCCTCATCCAATCATATCAGTAGATATAAAAAAGAGCATGCCTTACGAGACCAAACCAGAAGTTCCTCAGGATTCAAAACAGGATTCAAAATCAGAGTCTGCTGAGGTCCCACCAGAAGTGTTGGCTTCTGTGGTCACCAATGCTGTTGTGAATGAAGCGGCTTTGACAGTCGGTGGAAGCGATGGGCTGGTGATCAACGGCACCAAAGTCACTAGTGATTCCAGTAAAGTAGATTCCGTAGTTCAACAAGAATTAAACAAACTTAGTGAGACAATGGACGAGAAAACACAACATAAAGGTAAAGATGGTGACGAGGTGGATTCGAAACCTTTACCCAACGGGGACATCGACCACTCTCCAGTAAAGGACATTAGTGCGAGTGATTCTACAAAGGTCTTAAAAGAAGTTGCCAATAAAGAGAACGAGAGTGTTGCACAATCGACGACTGACTCTAAAAATGACACCTGCAAGGAATCTGAAGCTGTAGCACAAAATCAAAATGGCAGCAGTGTAGATCAAACACAGGATAGTGAAATTAGCTCCTGTAATGGGGTACCGGGTATAATTACTGTTGTTGGTATCTCTAAAAAAGATTCGACTCAAAATCTTAACAAAGAAGCTGGTGAAATAGCCACTGATTCTAAGAAGTCAGAAAAAGTAACGGAGACAATAAGTGAGAAAAATGATGACCCTAAGGGGGATACTTCTAAAAATGATAATTGTGAATCAAAAGTTTCTAGTAGTAAGCAAGATGATGCAAAAGAGCTTGCCACAGTAGGTAGTAACAGCGTAGATAGTCAAGGAAAAACAAGTGCAGAAAAAACGTCAAGTGGTGATAACTTAACGGACAGTGCTAAAATACAGAGTAATGTTCAAAAAGTATATCATGACATTGAAAGTGTACAGAATAAAGTTGCCAATTCGAATGCAGAAAGTCCAATTTCGATAGGCAATGGCCAAGGTAAAGACGATAAATCCTCAAAAGAAGTACCATCTAACAAAAACGAATCCCCGAAATCCATTAAAACAGACAATGATAAGGACAGTGATACACAAGAAAAAAATGCTGATGACGCAAAAGAAAAATCAGACAAAACTGGGGATGGCAGCATATCAGACAAAAAACCAGAACTTAAATCATCCACGGCATCAGCAAATACTTCAGAAGCAGAAAATAAATTAGAAAAAGATACATCAAAGAAAGAACCTGAAGCTAAGGATAGCACTGTTTCAAAGCCCTCTGAGCCCACATTACCTACTCAATCCTCTTCCATTCCTTCATCCCCAGGACTTGGAGTCACCGATTCCTCAGCAAAGAATGCATCCTCAACAGTGACTGAAAGCACCGAGGAAATGTGTGATATGTCAATGATGGCTTCCATGACAACGTCTCAGATCTTAACGGAAGATATGCTGAATGGCAGCAGCATCGAGAAAGACAAGAATGAAAGGAACCTGAGCTCTGGTGCGGATAAGAAGTCCGATGTCGCGTCAGACTCGAAGGATGGGAAGTACGAGTTTGAGTTTTGTCGCATATCAGCTGCAGTTAGTTCCGCGGGTACTTGCGATGTGGGTGTCGGATCCGAGGAAAGAACTATGGTTCGAGTTGCTTCTGGAGATGGGGGAGAAGAAGAGGTAAGGACTTCTTATTATGACACACTTTAGTGCTTTAACTTTCAAGTTTAAATAAATATTGTAGTCTTCAGGGTTGCATCAGTGGATCCTCTATTTCATTTTTAAAATACCCTCTCATTATTCTATCCACTTGAAATTTGGCATTTGCCTTATCTCCATATCCAGGTAAGAGTCAATAACTCCCCAATTCTATTTTGTATATTCTTTGAAATTTAAAATTGGTGATGCTGGTTTGCAAAAGAATAAAGGAAACGACCAATGAAGCGTTATATAATTATTTTAATTATTCAAATAAAATTTAATTTTCGTCTGCGCAGTTTCTATTATGAATGATTTCAATATTGCATCAATCAAAGACTACATATTTTTATTTGATTTTTTTCTTGTTTATTCTGCAATAATTGTACTCTTATTCGCCCCATCTCTCATATTTTATTTATTATTATGATGTAATTTTGAATTTGGAGATGGTCTTACAGTATTTTATTAAGCTCAAGAAAATATTTATAAATAAAATAAAAAAAGTCGGCATTGTTAGAAAGTCTGCATTTTTTTTATCGCGTAAAGATTATGGTTGCATTCTGTAGGTCTTTTATTTTGCATCTATTTTCTTTTCTCGATTGGATTATATTGCATAGTTTAATAACTGTACCAAAATGCTAATATCGATAAATAAATTGTATTTTTTTAGCTATGGTATATCTATTAAAATAAGCAGGAACCAAAGTCCAAATCATCCCAATTTATTCTTGTAAACTCGTTCCAAGTGAGGCGATTTGGCAACAAATGACTCTTTGACCAAATAATTCAAGGAATTTTATAAAAAAGTTTCAGAAATATTTTTACTTGTTTTTGAAATAGTATTCAATATGTGGTAATAGACACATTTCTTAAATACTGAATTCAAAAGGGTCAATAAGAAAACTCTTTTATAAACCTATTAGATTAACAGACTATTATATTTTAACGAATATTAGATTATCATATATTTAGTAAAAAATAGATTATGAAGTATTTAATGAATTTTAGATTTTCCTGTCTTTTCTAATATTAAGTTATCATATTTTTAGGTAATACTTTTTTTTGTGAATATTATTAAATATGTTGTGAATATTATTTATTATTTTCTGAATATTATAAATATTTTGTGAACGTTATTAAGTATTTAGCGAGTATTATTATATATTACTTGAATAGTATTAAATATTTTGTGAATCGTTATCAATATATTATTTAATTATTTATTATTATATATTTAGATGATATTTTTCTATTATCGCACATTGGTTATTTGTGAAATCGAAATAAAATATTTTTTACTCTTTCAAATTTTAATTTGCATCTAAAAAAGTAACTTTCAGATAATTATAAAAGTCACAGTTCGCTTAGAAATAATTTTCGAATACTTTTAATGCACTTTTTTTTATAGGATAATTAAGTCAAAAACTGTTGTATGATATGGAGGAGACGAAACGCATAAAAAACACATATTTTAATTTTTAGTAGAATAGCAACTATAGACTTGAGTTTGAGCCGATAACTTCTGTCTTTGAAGAAAAATTTTATATATAATCATAATTTTTTAGAAATTCGTAAAATATTTGCGTATTTTTCTCAATTGTAATGCATCTATAAAATAATTTCTTGCTTTTAATAATTACTATAGCATTGACTGGAATATAAACAAAAAAAACAATCTATAATTAGTTTATATATCTTAATTAATATATTGGATTTTAATAAAAAAATGTGCTGACTTAATATAATTTTTCTTTTATAAATGGTGAAAACTAATTTTCGGAGAATCATATTATGGGCTTCTTTAAAATCTAAACTGGAATATATAAACTGGACCAAGTATATTGAGCCTCGAACATGTTGTTGGTCATCAAGAATTGTATTTCTATTTGAAATAACTTATTTTTATGACGGGGGTTTTGAGCAGCAGAGATAATGGATTGAAGAACGTTAGACAGTAGTAAAGGGATCATCCTAGAGAAGTAAAAACTACTTAAGAGTGTCTAAATTAAATTTATAAAATAATACATAAAGCTGTTTTTTTAATCTTTGGTTAAAATAGAGTAATTAATAAATATTTATTTATCTTTGATTTCAAATTTTTAATTTATTATAATTTAAAAATAACTCCTTATAAAACTTATCGACAGATAAGTTGCACTCTAGAGTGCGTAAAACTACTGAAATTGTAGGTTTTAAACACATTTTGCAAGTGCTTTATTTGTAATGCTTCTTCCCCAAATGCTTCATTTGTATAAACTGTTCAATCCAGGTCGACGGTCAGCAAGCCACCACAGAAGTGGATCTAACAGAAGAAACCACTAACGAAGCATTAAACCTCGGCACGACCACCCCAACAAGCGCAGGAAGAGACAGCACCAAGTCTCCATCCTCCCCGACCACGAGCAAGTTTCCTGCAGACGCCGACATATCTCAGGAGAAGGATCGGGATGCGGGAGATAAGCCCGCATCTGCAGCATCCCGATCCTCCATCCCCGAGGCCATTGTTTACGAGCCGCCCGAGAGACGAAGATCGGCCGCGTCGTCGTCCCCAGTTAACGAAGAGAAGAAGGATGAGGATGCGGATAAATCCCATCAGGATGAGAAGGAGACGGAGAAGGATGCTGCGGAGGTGGACGATGAATCAGCAGATAAGAGTATGTTTGGAGATATATTTTGTTTGTTAGTAACAAAATGAAGATAATTAACCAACTTGCTCTTTTCCCAGCGACCAATTTATAACAATAAATTTATATATATATATACATATATATATATATATATATATACATATATATATATATATATATATACATATATATATATATATATATATATATATATATATATATATATATATATATATATATATATATATATATATATATGTATATATATATATATATATATATGTATATATATATATATATATATATATATATATGTATATATATATATGTATATATATATATATATATATATATATATATATATATATATATATATATATATATATATATATATATATATATATATATATATATATATATATATATATATATATATATATATATATATATATATATATATATATATATATATATATATATATATATATATATATATATATATATATATACATATATATATATAGTGTTCACATAGTTTTAAAAAAGGGCAGGGGGGATTTGTCAAAAAGGGCACTTTTTGCTATGTAATACGGCACGTTCCTGACTTTTAAATAGGTTTTTTCAAAATTAAATGGATTTTCTCTTTTCTAAAACTTTTTTTAAATTTGTATAATTTGGTGTTTTTTTTAGAAATGTTTAAAATTTCACAAAAAATAAAATTAAAAAATTGCACCATAAACTCATTACATAAAAAATATCTAATAGTAGTGTTTTTTTTTAATTTTTTCAAAAATGAAAATTGTGAAATCCTTAAATTTTTTATTTTTAGTGGGGGGGGGGGAGAGAGATAAGTATAAAATAAAAAAAATTAACAAAATATATTTGCAGTATAAAAAAATTAGAACATTAATACCAAACAAAAAGAAACAAGCTTCTTCCAAAAATCAATTTTTATAACGCAGAGAAGATACTGAAAAAAAGGCAGGGCACATTTTTCACTTCTAAAAAGAGCAAGGCGCATCGGCACTTACAAAAAAAGGGCAGGGCACGGCGCCCTTTAAAAAACGCAAAACAAGAACACTATATATATATATATATATATAATTTTACAAAACGGTAATGACCAAAAGTGTCTGAGTATTCAGTCTAAAAATGCTTTCAAAGTCATGTATTTAAATGCAAAAGTACGTGACTGTCAATAGTCTTTTTCGTCTCCTGTAAAATTTATGAAAATGGATATATCTGGTTTTGAAACTGAAGGACTCATTTTTCTTCATAATCTTGATAAATTTAGAATAGTACGAATATAATTATGAGACACATGCATATAAACTCCTTGTGTATATTGTTGCAGTTTTTTTTAGAAAAATACACGTAAACTCTATATTCATTTTGAAACTACCTTTTAAAGCAAGTATATTAAAAAAGGAAACTTATCTCTTTACGTATATAATTTTTATTTTATAGAATCCCAAGATTCTTGTAAAGAAGATACCCAAGTAGAAATCGACACCAACAAAGAAGAAGGAAACACAGCTGCTGCCCAAGCATCCTCAAGCACAGAAGACAACAACAAGAACGAAGAAGCCGAAACGGACAGCAACGTAAAAGAGACCGAAGAAGACGTGGGCGACGATCCAGTCAAAGAAGAAAAAGAAGAAGAGAAAGAAAAGGGCGAAGAGGACGAGAAGGATGTCGAAAGACCAGATTCAAAATCCGAAGAGGAGAAAGCTGGTGCGGGACCATCCGCATCAGCTGATGTAAAGGATGCTGCTGGAGAAGAATTAGAAGGTGGTGCAGCTGAGAAGAAAGATGCTGAGGCAGATGAGGATGCGACAAAGGATAAAGATGGAGATGATGCTAAGGAGACTTCGGGATCAGTGGATGCAGAGGTGAAAGAGAATGGAGAGGAGCAGGATGGAAAGTCTGTGTTAGGAAAGGAGGATGAAGAAAAAGGAACTTCAGAAGTTGATGCTGAAACAGGCGATAAGGAAAAAGAGGAAAATGAAAAAGCTGATATACCAAAAGTAAGATATTTATTATTGGCTTTTAAAATACCATAATTTTTTCTTAAATGATCGCGGTGTTCCAAAAATGTTGTTGTGTACATTATTGTTTTCTGAGTTGTAAACAAATGAACAGCTAGAATTCCAAAAATCAGGTTAAAAGTATATACACGTAAAAAACTTGTTTAATGATTTTCTTAATATATTCTTAATTTCTTACAAGTTCTCAATTCAAAACAGATGAGTTGAAAAATAGTTAATCAGTAATAATGTATATTTTTAAAGAGTTCCATACTCACTTCTTTAGTTTAATAAAGTAGTACCATGAAGTTGTAACTAATGCCCCTAGTCAAAGTGTGTGAAACTAGTAAAGCAATAGATGAAATGTTTATTTTCTTACAGAGATAAAATTTATAATTTATTTAGATTAAACGTCAATTAAAAACATTTAAATATTTTATTCAATGTAAATGAAAAAACAATTTACAACACACAAGTTGCCTAAATTTAGAAAAGAACATTAAAGTTCAAAATGTTATATAAATCAACAATTTTATTACATGATCGAAAATATTTATATCTATTAATAACTTTTTCTTTGTTTTAACAATTATTAAATTGTTTTTATATAACGCGCTTTAATTTATTTTTTGTGATCGTCAGATTAAGGGTGGTTACCAATTCTTGGGCGACGGCTGTTTAACTACACATAATAAACCATTTTTTGCTGTAATTTTACTACTTTGTTTCTACTAAAGCTAGGCTGGTGGTTTAAAATATCAGCGAAGTAGTTGGACAAATATAATATTTTTAGCAAAACAATGACCATTACCCAGTAATTTAAAAACCACCCTGTTTGTTTTATATTAATTATATGAAAACTCATCGAATCTCGCAAATTTCTTAGTTAAATAATACGTTGTTGTAAAACGTTAACAAGTTTTTAAAGCATCAAATATAATAAAATCGTTAATGTAATCATACTTTAAGAGCTTGTTCTAATTGGTCTTAGGTTTTATAAAAGCCAGTGCATACTTTTTTCTTGTTCATTATAACTTCAACCTTACAAATCCTTTCTTCTTAAATAGATTAAGAATATGATTTTTATACAAGTGGAATTTTTTAGAATGATTAGATTTATTGTAAAAGTTGCGATAAAATACATATTTAATACTTTATTAGAAAGAACTAAAGCAAACTTTTGTTAAGTACTTAATAAAAGAAACTACCTGCAAACTAAACGACTTTTTAAGGTATCATATGTTAATGATATAACGTACAAGCAAGTCAAAGTCCTTACGAAAGCGTTTCAGCACTTGGAAAATCTTTCAGTTGGAATTTTGAAAAAAAAAATTCTACTTTTTTGCGCAAACTAAATTTTTTTGAATTTTTGAGTGGTAGTACCAGTTGTCCTGCCAGAAGGAAGGAAGGATAATTTCTGTACTATCATAATGGTCATCCTTCCGACAGTACGCTGCTGTGATCTTCCGGCAGGACGTTGTACTATCTATAATTAAATGTTGTGCATTAAGTGTTTGTATCTATAGTAAGCTCTTGTGACTTAAAAATAGCTACATTTTAAAGTAGTTTTACCCTCGCCATAAATTCCCTTTACGATTTTTTAAAGTATAAATAATCCAACAATATTCATCTTCAGAAATCAATAACAATCCTGCCGGAAACATGATTTATACGCCAATAACTCACTGAGTTTACGTCAGTTTACGACTGAGTTTAAGAGCGGTCACAACTATTCCTTGTAATAAATGGGATCTAATCGTTAGCATTTCGCATGATATTTTGAAATCTTCTAACAGAATGACAATTTGTTATCTCTGATAGCATATTTGAAGATGCATGCGTATTTATCCTATAATTACAGTATGTGGTTAACGAATTCCTGGGAGTTTGAATGACAATTTGATTATGCGGGAATAACACAATGGGAATAATTGGGTTGAGGGAATTCCGTTGGCAGGTTGCCTTGCGCCTGGGAATAATTAAAAGCTCTGAAGTTTCGCCATTTATTTGAGAATTGAGCTCTGTATGTGATCAAAATGATAGAAATGTACTTTAAGTAAATATTAACGTTGTAAAGAACGATAATGGAGTCATTGTAATAAATGGGGATATATTTAATTGCTTTTTCAATTGTACTTTTTATCTCTATATCTTCACTTGGTGCAAATTGCGCTATAGTAAGAGTTTCTATATTGTTTTTTATCATCCTACTGATTAACTCTTTTGTTTAAACACTCGGAAATAATTATCTATTTAATGACTTTTTACCATTCTGTGGACCATGAGAGTATCCACGGGCAGCTGTAGCTTCTGTGCAATCATCGATATGTTTATTTTATTTAAAAAAAACTTTTTGTTAGAGATTTATTCTTTTTATAGAAAAAAAATCCAAATAGAAATTTCTTATTGGTTTTGTTATAAAAGAAACACATTTCATGTATTAGAATCCCATTTTACAAATTTTGTATCTTTGTTTTGATTATTTTGTACATTTCTAAAGTATAATGTTTATTTTTGAATTTGTTTTCATTGTCATATATATATATATATATATATATATATATATATATATATATATATATATATATATATATATATATATATATATATATATATATATATATATATATATATATAATAAGATATTTGTGTCTTCTCACATCAGCAGGAACTGGAAGACCCTCAAACCTTAGTCGAAGAATCCCAAGACGAGTCAAAGGTCGACTCATCCAAGGAGGTGGACGTAGCACAGGCCGATGAAAAAGAAGGGGACGAGACTGAGAAGGCGGACGGAGGGGAAGAAGGAGACAAAGAGGAGGCGGAAATTGTCGAAGTGGAGGGGGGAGAGAAAGAAGGAGCGGAAATTGGAGATGGGGATGCTGTGAAAGATGGAGAAAAGGAAGAAGTGAGTTATTTTGCGGTTCACTGATCACTTCCTTCTTTTTAATAGGCTATTGGGCCACAGTTCCGGTGTAATTGGTAAGGGTCATTTGATGTAAACCCAGCATACGGGTGAAGGGTATAATATTTCATTATTTGGGAAATTATTAAGGATGAAGTTTCTTTGTTTAAAGGTATAGTTTGCTCTAGACATATAAACAAAAGTACGGAAGCATTAGTTTTGAAGGTAATATTTTATGTGCAAATTAGTATTAAAGAAAAGTTTTTTTTTATTTTCTATTGTTAAACTTTCAACTACTATAGTTTGTAAAATTAATTTGGTATATTAATAAGTTTAATGAAACTTCAAGAACTGTTATTTGTGTTCTTATAGCGAAATTTGTAGTTATTAAATATGTATGTACACTGTTAAAAATTTAGTTCAACCTTGCACCAATATTTGGGACCCATTTAGCTGCAACCATTATTTGGTGCTTAATTTAACCATTTAAAGGTGCTACCACGGATACCATTTAGTGGTGAAACATTGCACCAAACTGATATTTTCACTACCCCATATTATGGTGAAACACTGGTATAATTAGTTGGATGTTTTGGATGATTTTCCAGTATTTTTGTAGCGAAGCTGGCAACCCTCTGATTACAATATCAAATTTTTTTTTTGTGACGTCCATCGCATGGGCTCGAACTAGCAATGCTCTGAATACCAGCTGAATGCCTTTATCTACTGGGAAACCGGGTTCCTAATGCAAGAGGATTAAGAGGATTTCCCGGTTTGTAGATTCAGCGAAGGTTTCGGTTGCAGTTTAGAAGATTGCACACATTTTTGTTAAAAGCTGTACTATTCTCGAACAAGGATTTTTGGTTCAACCTAGATTGCACAAAAATTTGGTGTAAGTTGCTGCAGAGCACCAAGATATGGTGCAACGTTGAACTGAAAATTTTAACAGTGTATATACCTAAAAACTTATCAAATGTATCAGTTCATTAATTTATAGGCCTTTTAAAGTGAAATGTTTATTACAAAGTACAATGATATATTTAAAAGATTAAACAAATGAAAATTTTGTTAACAGAAGGAATACAAAATAATCAAATAACCTTTTCCTTATTTCTAATTAAAATTCTAATACTTATAAGGAGATATACCGGCAGATAATTAAACAACTGGTTCTTGTATCTAACTACAAAACATTACGATGGAGATAAATAATTATAGTATATCATCAAAATATGTGTTGCTCCAATGTATTAAACCTTCAAGTTAACCTCATACATTTTAATTAAAATTGTTATATACACTTTCGAATTCAGTCGGTTCCAATTCTAAAAGAAACACAAATGCAAAACACAAAGTATAAAAACAAAACAAACCGGAAGAATATTTATACCTTCAATCGAAAACACTTGTTTAAAACAGCTCTCTCTCTCTCCTACTTTACCCAATCCTCCTAAAACGAGTGACTTTAGCCAATAACAAACACACATTCCTCAGAGCAAATAAATATATATAAAAAAAATCTCTCCCTGCAGCCCGCTCCCGAAGACAAAGCGGATGAAGAGGAGAAACCCAAAGACGAAGGAACCGAGGAAGAGGCGAGAGAGAAACAATCGCAAGGAGAAGGAGAAGCGGCTGCAGACACAACAAAAGAAGGAGATAATGAGCCGGAGAAAGAAGCACCGGCAGAAAAACAACCCGCAGAAGGAGAGGGAGTGGAAGCCGAGGGAGAGCCGGAGCCCCCCCCGAAGTCCCCTACTAAGCGAGTTAGGTCCCCCGACAAAGCTGGAAGGAGAGGTAGGTTGTTTGTAAGGCTTCCATTTTTTATGCATGGCGATTTCGTACTCGGAATAAGCTACTTAAGGAAGTGCGTTTCGCATATCGATATATGAGGAGAAAATATTAACGTGTTATGAGGGTTGGTCGTGTTATGAGGATTTGTGTGAAAACGCAAATGTTAGGCTGTTGCAAATGAAAGGGCTGTTATTATGCAGTATAAAACAGCAAACATAAAAAAAAATGCAAATTCACATTAAGCATGGGCGATGAGGATATTTTGCTCAAGCGATTAATGGCCTGCCAATAATCAATATTTTCCGATTAATCAATAATTCCAATTAATCGACATTTCCGATTAATTGATATTTCTGAATAATCGATATGTCCATGTAATCAATATTTATGATTAAACGATATTTCTAATATATCGATATATACATATTGTTGGTAATACGATATTTATATATCGATATATACATATTGTTGCTAAAATGATAATTCTAATATATCGATATATTCGATATATACATATTGTTGGTAATACGATATTTATATATCGATATATACATATTGTTGGTAATACGATATTTATATATCGATATATACATATTGTTGGTAATACGATATTTATATATCGATATATACATATTGTTGGTAATACGATATTTATATATCGATATATACATATTGTTGGTAATACGATATTTATATATCGATATATACATATTGTTGGTAATACGATATTTATATATCGATATATACATATTGTTGCTAAAATGATAATTCTAATATATCGATATATTCGATATATACAAATTGTTGGTAATACGATATTTATATATCGATATATACATATTGTTGGTAATACGATATTTATATATCGATATATACATATTGTTGCTAAAATGATAATTCTAATATATTGATATTTTATGAGTAGAATAAATACAGTAGCAATAAGTAAACACAAAGAAATCGATTAATCGTCAAATCTAAATTTATAAAATAGGTAGATATCGTGATTACTTTTTAATGCTAGAATTTCCATATATATCGAATCGTCGCCTAAGCAATTTAACCGAAGAAATCTTTAGTGGAATAAACACATTCTTGGCAATGTTAATTATGGAATAAAACAAAGCAATTAACAAAGCAGTTTGTTAATTATGGAATAAAACAAATTAGTCTCTTTGGACGTGATAAAGTGCCCCACTGACTGATAGAGTTCTACATCATTAATGGATGATGTCTCGGAATTTTTGTAAAAAAGGATAAACGAATCGTAGAATATGTTTACTTCCATAGTTCAAATAGAAATGTCGCTCAGTTTTGTGTCCGGACGTTATCTTGACGCCAGAGGACACTGAGTCTGTTAATAAGTTATGGCTGCTTAATGCGTAGTATTTTGTACATTTACAACATATACCTGTATGCATAGAGCAGATCCGCTGTAATGTCTTGACACCTCATGAAAGGTAAAAAAAATAGAGTGTTATCGACCACACAGTAAACAAATTACATTCTTTGGTTGTGTAGAGGCGTTACAGATCTACCTAGAGCATCTTTCACTGCCACTCATTGAGTCAAACGTGCCAAATTTTTTAACCAACTCACTGCATTATTTATCCTTGCCTGATGATACCAAACATTTGCAGCTGATCTTGCGCGTCAGTGGCATAAGAAAAGGATATTTCATTTGCAACAACCCAAAAGATTTTGATAATTGACCAAATACAGATTTCGGTATTTGAAAAATTATTTTAATGGACAAAATATGTTTTAACGAATTAAAAAAAAGCAGGAACCAAAATCAGTGTTGTAACAACCTAATTACAAAAAATATGCAAAACACTTTTTAAATATTTACTTCTCATATTTCTACAATGCTTTTATGTATCTGCTTTTATGCTTCCCTCACATTCAATTTGCCGAATTTTAATTGAGAAGTAACTATTTAAATAGTGTTTTCCCCTGTTAAGGGGATTTACAGTAAAATTGAAACAACTTAAAGTAAATGTACGGATTCTAAATTTTTCCAGTTAGTTTAAGATGACGCGTATTAAATAAACTTAATTATTTAGTTCAATAAAAGGGCTGGAAACAAGTTTAGTGATACAATTACCTAATTTAAAAATCGGATAAAATCCGTTTTAAATATATGTGCTAATATATTTTTCATTCATAATTTTCTTTAATCTAGTTTTCATTAAGGTAATAAAAGCTATTTACACAATAAATTTTAAAAATCCTTGTGAGGTCCAAAGGTTTATAAGATTGCTTTAACTAAGTGGGGGCATTCCAAATAAAAAGAACGCATGCTATTAGAGCAATGTTCTGATAATTAGAATTAAAAATGTCCGCTGTTAAAATTCATAATGTTCAATGAAACTATTAATGAATAGTTTAAAATATTAACTAGTAATTGTTATGAATAAATATGTCAATCTATCTAAATATTAGATAATTTGGATAGATTGCGTTATGATTGTCGATGCTTGTTTTCTAGGAAATCTTATTTGAAATATTGTATAACATCGGATATTGCATCAAAAATTTTGTCATAAAGTCTTTACGTCTTACTATAAACTAATAATTCGTACAAACGTGTCTCCTTAACGACTCTTTGTTTAAGAATTTACTGTATTGGAATCCATTGCATTATAGTTTTATTCGATGTTAAACATTCATTCTCCTTTTTGCAGCATTCCGTTTTTTTTTATTTGAATTGTTTCAAGTAGTTTTAAAATATCTACTATTATTTCTGACTTTTATGACGTCAATATTTGCTAAACACCATCTACTTTACTTCCACTTAGGCCCATTATACACGAACATTTTTAACGCGAGTTAATTTTTATAGATATATTGCAAAATATAAACCATGGGGTTTGTATCCACGAATCGCAGAGCCAACTGCAAAATCTAACGCCCGTAAATAACGTCCGTCTAGAATTGGCTTTACTGTATGATGGGAATGAGTGGGAGTTACTTTTGTATACGACACTTATAATAGGAGTAATTGATTCGTTTCTTTTCCTGGTTTTGCTATTGATTGCTGTGTTATATATTTAAAAAACTCACTGAATATTTAAAAACCTTTATTTCTTCCATTTTCGAACTGTTTAGTAAACACTTTGTGTTTAACTGCATTTACTTCAAGACAAAAACGAACTAAACGTTTAATACACTGTTAAAAATATGTACTCAAAAATAAGTAAAATGTACTCATTTGGGATTACATTCGATGCTTATCATGGCGCTGAATATATAAGTTTCAATTTTTAACAAGACTTGTACTCAAAAATAAGCACAATGAATAAAAACAGTAAATGTTGGTGTAAATAGGCTGTCTTCATAAATCATTTTCAATAAATACCAACAATTACAACCAAGACTTACCGGGAATTGAAACCAGATCCTAAGGCACATCAGTCCAGTTTCTTATCCGTTGTACTACCAGGGTGACGTGAATAAGTTAAAAACCGAAGACTGGAAAGTGAGATAATTGAGTTGTAATAACTCAGTTTCCATTTAAGCAATCGACATCAAATAAGGTGGAAATCCATCTTGTGGACAACCATTTTTAAGTTTGTCAGGTGGTCGCTTTGTTAAGATGGAGGGAACAGAATCTGAGATTAGCAATGTTAAAGCACATTTCTTATTTCTGCGAGAGTACGGTTGGTTCAATTGGAGTACGTATTGGCTCATTTGCGATGCAATTGTACTCAAAGAAACACGAGTAGGTTCAGGTACTCTTTTTTAAGCAGCTTTTTTACAGTGTAATAATGGAAAATAATATGCACAGATTTCTGATGCGTGTTAAATAAGCTACATTTTGAAATTTCTCGAATTATTATTAATTCACAAAGTGTTTGTTATATAAAAAAAATATTAATGGAAAATATTACGACAATAAACTGTATGAACTAGTTCAAACAAAATGATTTTTCTAATTTAGCTATTTTTAGTTCTTCTTTCCTGAAAATAGTACAACTCCCTGTTCCTTTTAATGCACGAAACATTAAAATGACAAAGGCGTTTGAAATCGTGTTAACGCGAAACAAGTTCTAATCAGTTCTTTCCAAATGAATTAGAACTACGGTACACGCCTTATTGAAGTATGTCTGTACATTTCTGTGTACGAAAAAAAGAAGAAAGACATACCACTCCACCAATTTTACCTGAAATGGTTCCAAAGAAAAAGTGACATGATAGCATCACGCAATATGAGAGGGAATTTGTCAGTCTTTTATTTTCTTTTCCGTAAATGGAGAATTGCTTCTTCAAACCATTCGCTGCATATATATATATTCTCTCTAAAGACTTGGTTAGAAGTAAATATAAAATTGTTTAACCTACACTTTCGGTTTCGTTAAATTTGATCCAAATTGTTTTCTTTCCCTTCAAAAGCTGTATCAATTTAGCAATTTCAGCAATTGATACTTGTATTCTAAAACGATTTCTTTGTACTGTATTTTAGCTTAAATTTCACAGAATTGTGCTCAAAGAGCATATATAAAATACACCCTTTGTGAACTTTTACATTTTGTCATGATTTGTAATTTGATAAAATATTTTAACTAACTTTCTATCATTAGTAAAAAAGATATATTTTAATAATATCATTTTAATAATATATAATTGAGATATTTCCATACAAAGTGATTGCACAGAAAACGAATAACTAAGTTTCTTGTCTTATAAAAATACAAAGTTTTGAACTTTAATTTTTTTCAGACTACCATTATTATTTATATTTTAGGATTTGGTACATACAAATACAGCTTCATAGCTAATAAAAGGTATTCAATATACATTTAAAAAAAATGGCGATGCCATAATTTAACTTTGTACCCTTTATATGTTATCAAAGTTCTAAAAGTTAACTTATACTGATAATTATTAATGGGACACGCTACCCTATAAACTTTCTTTTTACTTTTTGATTAAAAATTTTACTGTTTATTATTTAAATTTTCATAATTGTACAATATTTCACACACAAAAAATTCCATAACTGTTTGTATTTTGTTTCTACATTTAAACTTTTTCGATTGTGAAACTATTTTTTTAAACACTAAGGCTTTTTTAAATATTTATATCTGTTCGCCAATTTTTTTCCCAGATCATTTGAATACATAAGAATTTACATTAAAAGTTTGTATGTTACTAGTATTTTTTATATAAATACTTATTCATAATAACTTGAAACAAATTTTATTTTTCCCTCGAAACTAATTTTTTTTTACTTTAGTAAGTAAAAACATCTACTTCTCATAGAGCTAAGTTGCATACCAATTTATAACATACCGATATTTTACAATATGCTTAAAATTATATATTTATTCAATAATAGTAAAGAAATCCTTAACGTTTTGAAAAACTTAATAACAAAAAAAACCAAGCACCGAGGAAAAAAGATTTGAAGATTTCGTTCCTTGAAAAATATATATGCCCGACATCTTCAGTATAAAAACTCAAAAAGTCGTTAAAAACTACAATTCTAGAATTTTACAATCATATTTAGAAGATTCTAAACTATAAGTTTAGCAAATAAAACAATGAAGTAATTTACAATTTTTTATGACCTCTTAAAATAGTTGGTTTGTATTACGCGATTTACTTTTTAAATCTACCCCAATTGTATTTAAATTATTTTAAGAAAACTTCTTAAATTAGTAGAGCTGCCACAGGTATATAAGAAAGTCAACATTTTATATTGTTAAAAATATATTAAAATTTAAACTACTATATTATAAGAATGTTCTAAAATAAGTTGAATTATACTTTTGATTCGTTTTTGCATGTTTAATCAATATTACTATTATGTATTTATAATAGCTTTTATTTATTTATTTTGTTAATGAATGCACTAATATATTATTATCATCACACTGATAATGTAAAAAATTTAAAATACAAATCACACAATTAGCTGATTAATAAGACTTTTAATGAATATATACTCTATTTTATTGATATAATCGACCTTCTAAGCATGTTTATATGACCATTATTCAATCTGAAAAAAATATTTTTCTAATCATAAGGCTTTTGCATGTGCACCACTTCTATATGTTACATCGAAACATTTCTTGCACTATTTCTATTTCCAGTCATAAAAAAATTCGCTATCAAAATCTACTTCTAACCATTACTGGTTATTGCTCCAAGAGATTCTTGACTCTTTTCAGCATATTCACTGGCACCTTTTTCAGGGTTCCGCATAAATTCTGCAAAGTATATAAAAATATAAATCAGTTTATTATAGTTACACAGGAAACATACACCGGAGACCCACTGTTTGCTAGAAATATGCTTAACAAAAGTTATGACGTCACATTTTGTGCAGGGTAAAAAAAAAAGCTTTTTGTAAACATGAACAAACGACATAATGTTTAACTTCATATAATATGTAAATCACCCTACAAATGGCTCCTTTTCAAAACGAGCCAAACGACGTCTGCACATTTGTATAAATCAAATGCGCACACACTATCAGTCTCTGATTTTATAAATATTCTGTTTTCGCAAACGAAATAAGGGATGCCTTTTTTATTTATTTTAAAATAATGTTTAAATACATTATGTACTTTCTTCTATGTGGATTAAGGCATTTATCAGTGCAATTGGTAGCACGTCAAACTTTTTAGTTTCTCGAAATCTATGGATAACAGTTGTATGATTTATTGGGTTATTTTCATATACTCGGAACGATGATTATTACTAAGCAGAATTTATGCAGTTTAATGGGACATCTTGTATTTCCAGCACTTGTTCTTTGCTCTGTTTTTCTCCACTTTATATTGCCCAATGTATCGGGTTATCCTACCTGCACTGGTTGCCTGCACACTTGCACCTGTTGCAAAAGAGAGAGATGTTTGAGACTGTGCGGTCTTTCCCTTTGTAGGGTCATTGCCGCAACTTCGAATTCCACCGAAAAGTAGCAACGGATGGTCTGTTAAAGGTTTACCCCTGGTCGGCAGAGTTTCTCCTTTCGAAGGTAGGTTTGTACCAAGGATAGTGAAGACCATATATATATAAGGTGTGCTAGTGTTTCGCTTTTTGAAAGGGGCAAGGAAATAATTTTTTTGACGTCATTTTAGCTCCGCCTTACTATGAGTTTTTGATCATTCTCATTGGCTGTATGTTTCAAGCATTTCTACTTAGGTTTATGAAGCAAATTTTAACTGTTTTCTTTTAAATAAATTTATGATTAGTTAAAAACAAGAATTCTTGTTAAATTAAGTACTCCTTGACAATAGCGACAATTACTCTTAAAACGACTGTCGAGAGCATTAGACACGCCCACAGACGGTTGAAGGCGTCACTATGACGTCAAAAGAATCCTTTTCCCCGCCCTCCATCAGCAAGAGCGAGTACCAGCACACCTTTTATATATAGTCTCCACTATCCTTGGGTTTGTACAAGACAAATCGATCGCTCGAGAATCAAAACAAGCTCGGTAACTGAAAATCACTTTTATTCATTGAGTAAGTACTAACTTTCATGTCGGAATTGAAATCCTTTCACTTTTCAAGTATTATTGTTCGTAAGTACTTTCATGCGAAAGTGGTGAATATAATTTGTTATAAGAACAGTGCATAACTTTACTTTTACTTCGTAACTCTCAACAAATATGTACACAATTCATTTAACTTGCTTCAATTTGTAGAAGACTGTTTTTGAGGTAGTTTTTAAGAGAAGTAGGTTGACTATATTAAAAGCTTAAAAAGCGGTGAAAATTAAAATTACCTTTAAGTCACCTGGGGTGAAATGAGAGCGAAAAATTGTATATCATGTGGCGCATTTGAACAATAAATCATAACAAATTTCATATTTGAACAATAAATATTAATAGTCAAAATACTTGCAAAAATGTAAATAATATAAATAAAAAAATATGCTTACCAAAAATATTTATAAAAATCTTTCAGTAATTTATTCCTTGTTTAAAGTTGTGTTAGTAAATAAATAAGAAACGTAATTGCTATCAATATGTTCCGACATTTATACTATTATTGCTGTTAATTTTTTGTAATTTAAATAAAATGTACTTCAAAATATTCTTAAATAAGGTACGGGGTTACGTACATTTTGTTTTGATAATTGGTAGAAAAATATGATGAAGTAACGGTATATTTTTTATTACATTAAATATTTTTATTTCGTGATTCATTTAAGTTCTCAAACAATGTCCAATTTATAACTTGTACACAATAATACCTCAATTTTCAAACAGATAGCCCCCATATTGTCAAACAGATAGCCATTTTTTACACAAAATAATTAGTCATGAATAGGTATAAATTTTAATTATTATTGCTAAATAACATGTTTTAAACTTTTTAATAACTTTGTTAAAAGGTTTAAAGGTTTAGATAAATTGTAACACCTGTACTCAAAATTTTCTTCAGGTTCAAACGAAAAAAATAAATAATTATAGGAATATTATCAAAATGCATAAACTTTTTACTTTACGCTTATATAATAAAGACAAACATTGCTTATTTAATATCTTATTTAAATTTTATTGACTAAGTTTAAAAAAAATTGTCAGAAAAAGCATTTCTGGTAGCTATAAAAAGTTAGTATGTAACAAATGATTAAAAAAATTAAATGAAAAAAGGGTTGTTTAAATCATACGATTAAAACGTTAAAAATTTGTTTTGACATTGTCATATATTTTATTACAAATGAATAAAAAAAATTTATTATCAATTGCATATTTCTATTAAATATAGAAAAAATTCCCTGTATTTTCTACTATATACTTATTATAATAACTCTAATATAACTTTAGTTACAATGACTTCATTTTAGTTTTCTTTGCAGGAGTTTCACCAATATCCTCTCCTCCTAAATCCTTAAAGGTAAGAAACAGTCTAAATAATTTGATATTATATTTCTTAAGACAGCAAGGGCGAATTCAAAAGAATGGCTTTGTTATTTCATGCTTTTTGATTGATACTTTGTATCTACTCATAATTTCGCATTAAAATACGTTTCTGGTATTTGAAATAACAATGAAAAGAAATCACGGTTCATTTAAATTTCTGCTTAATTGTTATTCTATAAATAATAATATACATGAAATTGTGCCTGCGATTAAAATTGAAGTTGTAGAAAACGTTGGTTTTGTTTTAAATAAACTCTTACGATTTATACTGTCAATTGATTTAAATAATTTAAAAGGTTATTCGATGATTAGACGTACTTTATAATACAAAATTTTCAAATTATTTAGAAGATATAATTGATATTGATTGCAAATATATTTTCAATATTCAGCAAGTTCAATTTGATAAGCAACATTCACGTTTTGCCTCTTGATGGAGCAAACAGCATTGAATTGCTTATACAAAAAAAAATAATATTACAAAATACCCAAAAAGTATATCCTTAGTTTATCATCTAAAACAAAACCCAAGATTTCTCATTTTTTGACAGAAAACCAATAAATTAGAAACATTATCTCTTCTGTAAGCAATAGTTTTGCATAATATATAGCATGCATATCCCCGTCAAACCATATTTTCCAAGAACGACAATTAATGAATAATAAAAAAAAACCAACGTATTTTCTCATATGAGAAAAACTACCCAATGATTAATTGCCCATTTGTGTCCGCAGGATCTGCTGACTCCATTTACGAAGAAAACTTCGAAAGAAGCTATTCTCCATCTTTATTGCCTTGCTTAGACAAGGTCATTAACGGAACAGTTGAAATATCGCGGTATCTAGTAAAGGAGATACGATGTACGAGTATTCCCTGGCCCGCTAACTAGAGAGTGATTGTTTCGGAGATTGCATAGGGCAGAGTTGTTTCATACTTTAAGTTGTATCTCTGAAAAGCAGGCGATTCAATTGATAAGTAATGCCTCATTAAAATCATTTGTTATCGAATGGTTTGCTGTGCTTTTCAAAAGACGATTATTTTAAATTAATTTGTTAAGGAATGCGTTTGAGCAAAATGTCAGATGTTACAAATAATTTTGATATAGTTTACAAAGACTGTATTATAAATAACTTAAACAACTTTTATCAGTTCTCATTACTCATTTACTCAGTCTCATATTTAATTTTTGTAAATATGTGTGTTGTTTACTCATATTACTGATTAATCGTTATTTACTTTTCGTTCATTCAAATTAATAATCTTAATCTTGCAGACTTTTCATATCCCGTATTTTTGCCTATAAGGCGATTCCATTCAAAATTTCGAAAACTTATTCTTAACCGAGGTTAAGAAATCAGAACCATCCTTGTTTTTCTTAATTTTTCTTCTACTGAATGCCAGTTACTAAACAATTTAAAAGAACTAACATATATAAAAGTTTAGGGTTTGTAAAATTTATCTCCGGTATTATCTGTTAACTCTTTGAGGCACACGATTTTAAAGAAAATAAAAACCCTAGTTGCACAGAATTTTTTTTTATTATATCTTAAAAATGGGATATATACAATCCCACCACTTCACAGCTTCAAAATTATTATACACGCGTTTTGATTTGTATAAAAAAAATCTCACTTATTTACGCATTTATCGTTGGTACACAGCATTGCCAACATAATGAAAAACTTTTTAAAAAAATATTAAACTGTATGACTATGAGTAATTTCAACTTTTCAAGGTGGGTTAAAATATATCCATAAATATAGCAAAAAAGTATAGCATACATATAGCAATAAAATATAGCATAAAAAGCTAAGCAAAAGGTGGGGCAGTTTTTAACCCACCTAGCCCCAAAGAGTTAATGGATGCCCAATCAAATGTTTTAGAATTTAATATTAATATTGAAAAACTGATAAACAAACAAGTCGATAAATAAAAATAAAACTTAAAAACTTATCTTTTAGCTTCTAAGGAATACTCTATATTTCCTTATACAAATTAAATGAAAAGATTCACCTCCTTTACAAATTAACTATATATATATATATATATATCCTATTGCCGTCAAAGTCAAGGAAAAAGATAAATATGGAGACGACCCCTTTAAAATAAATAATTAGATAGGGGGACATCCCCAAATTGCAAGCTGATCTTCTCATGCGTAAGAATATCCGATCTATATATATATATATATATATATATATATATGTATATCCTATTGTCGTCAAAGTCAAGGGAAAAGGGAAAGGGATCCCCAAATTGCAAGCTGATCTTCTCATGCGTAAGAATATCCGATCTATATATATATATATATATATATATATATATATATATATATATATATATATATATATATATATATATATATATATATATATATATATATATATATATATATATATATATATATATATATATATATATATATATATATCCTATTGTCGTCAAAGTCAAGGGAAAAGATAAATATGGAGACGACCCCTTTAAAATAAATAATTAGGTAGGGGGACATCCCCAAATTGCAAGCTGATCTTCTCATGCGTAAGAATATCCGATCTGTCCGTATTCGACTTCTAATATATATTTATATATATATATACATATAGTATTTACATGTGATATATTCATACCTTATTAAACTCTACCTTCCTTTAAAATTTTTATAAAAATATATTTTGTGTTTGTATTGACTGAAATCATTCGCCGCTCTTCGACTGAATGGGGGTAATTTTCTTTTTCAGACTCCCCCATCTCCCCAGAAACCCCAAAAGACAACTTCTCCGAAGAAAAAGAATGGGATGCTGTCACCCATCAAGACTCCTAAGACACCCGGCTCAGATACGAGAAGTGAGTGGCCTTTTTTTTAATAATATTTTAGGCGACCATTTCCTTTAGTCGTACTCTTGGGTGACATTTAACCCTCTTCAATCGACATTTCGAGGGTCGCTTCTGAAATGGTTTATTTAAATGACTTTTACAGTTGCTGAAAATTCCTACGGGTCACATACTAAGACACGAATGTTGGATTGGATTTTTTGCTTTTTTTTAAAAGAAATATTTATTTTTCTTGTTTAAAAAAAAAAGTTTACTAACATGGTATTTTTAAGAACTGTTAATTAATTCGAATTTTTTTTTATCTCAAATATTGTATATTTACCTAAAAATTGTCTTACCAGTATTACATAAAACACACAAAGAACAGGCATGCTGCAAATTTTTATCAAAGTATGTCTTGCGTTCGTTTACGATATACAAAGCTACATTATTAAAATAGTTAATCACACTTTATATAAAAATAATTTAAATAAGTATACTTTTTCGCAAGGTGGGTTGGCATTATTCTAATGTGTCTTAATCGTAATAATAATAAAAAATTATGTAATTTTCCACAAATAGAATTTGATAAACCAATTGTTTTTATAAAATGAACTATAGCTTGTTACTAAATTCAGTATAAAACCTTCTTTAAAGTTGTGCAGATGAAGGATTTGAACATTCAGGTTTCAGAAAGGTTAAATGCCTAAAAATTCAGCATATAAATTTTTAAAGAGAAATTACATATTTTCAAAAGTTTTATGCAGGCAAATTAAAAACTAAAAAACAAACATGCAGGTTTAATAAAAATATTTAGTAAAATACAGGTTTCTTTAAGTTTTATGAAGATTTTATGCAATTTTTTGCTGGGTTCATAATTCTTATTTAACAGTAATTACACAAATTTAATTTTAAATTCATAAACCGTCGATCATGTTAGCTAAACTTAAAAGTGTTTTCTTTTTAAAGGAAAATGCCTGCATTATTTGTTTAGCTTACTGGTAATCACCTTCTCTGCGCTCTGTGAGGATTTCAAAGTTGTGGTAAAAATATATTTCCTGATATGCGAATTTTTGAGTAACTTATCGAAGAATCTCATTCCTGGCTTCCTACAAAACTGGAAACTGGAAAAACCTACATTATTCATCAAAAGAGAGAAGACTCAATCGCAGAAGAAAAACTTCCACATCAGTTATTCCACCTACTGTTTACAGCATCCATTCTCGTATCGGAGCATCCCGCGAATCCTATACATTTATTTTCTTTACCCCATGAAATATCAAGCTTTTCATGGTGGTTTTGTTTTTATAGGTTGAAAATACACACATGTAAGGTAGTAAAAAAAGGCATTCTTTAACTTGAATGCAATGGGTATCTGACTGCATTCTGTTTTCACTTCTTATGTTTGACTCTTGGTGTTCTATATTTAGTTTAGTTTATATTTTAAAGTATTATTTTTTATATACATACACAAGTAGTATTTGACAGTCTATGTTTTAAAGCACTTGTAATCATTAAACGAATTTATAAAAATCTTCAAAAAACATTTATTATTGAGGTCCGTGAATAGTATAAAATGTTTTAAGAAAATTATAAATCTTCACTTATAAAATTTACTTATGTTTCATCATAAAAAAAAATTGTAAAAACAAAGATGAATGTTGAATATTTATGAGGAGCCTTAAATGATCCTATGGATGCCGTAGTGAACTGATGTGGTAAGTTATAATTCACTGATGATCACCATTTGAATGTCTATAGGATTATTATGAAGAATGAAAAGCAACAATTGGCAGGCGTTTACGGGAATTAAAATAAATATTTTTTAACTACCAAAATTATATACTATGATGATAACAAATAATGAGGTTTCATTTAAACACAATTTCCAACTCATAAAAAATACACATTTCAATGTGTTATGTAACGATATTTTGTATGTCAATTCGTTATTCTAGTTACCTGTCTGTTCAATTTAGAATTATATTATTTATAATTTCAAAATTTAAATTTATGTTTCATGTAAGGGTGTATGGGAAGAATCTTTACATCTTTGACACGCAATAAAACCTAAAAGAAATAAGATAGCTATGTTATGTTCCTTGTACATGAAGTTTTATTTGTACGCAGTTTGTTTTTTAAACCATTAACGCACCAATAAAATATGAACACACTGAGCTTTCTCCTGAGGATGGGTATATGGGAATTACCTTTACAACTTTAACCCGCAGTAAAATCTAAAGGAAATAATATACCTAAGTTATGTTGTTTGTACATGTAATACATACAGTTTTATTTGTAAGCAGTTTTTTAAATAATTACTTTAATTGATAATTTAATAATTAATTAAAAAAATTAAATTGTGTACAAATAAAATATCATGTTACTGTTACATGTACAAGCTACTCAACTTAGCTATCTTATTTATTTTAGGTTTTATTGAGTCTCAAAATTGTAAAGATATTACTCGTACACCATGTATAACATGCAATTTATAATTCACAATAGTTATGGGGGGATTCTAAATTTCCTGTTCTATATTTAATGTTTCATTAATGATTGGCATCCCATTTAAAAAGAATTGCCAAACTTTTACATTCACAAATTTATACGAAACTTTTGCTATCTTATGCATGATTTGAGATGCATGCGATGCAGTTAAATCTTACAATGCATACTACTAATTTCAATAAATACTTAATAATAATACTTCAATAAATACTTAATAATAATACTTCAATAAATACTTAATAATAATACTTAATAATAATACTTAATAATAATACTTCAATAAATACTTAATAATAATACTTCAATAAATACTTAATAATAATACTTCAATAAATACTTAATAATAATACTTCAATAAATACTTAATAATAATACTTCAATAAATACTTAATAATAATACTGAAATAAATACTTAATAATAATACTGAAATAAATACTTAATAATAATACTTCAATAAATACTTAATAATAATACTTCAATAAATACTTAATAATAATACTTCAATAAATACTTAATAATAATACTTCAATAAATACTTAATAATAATACTTCAATAAATACTTAATAATAATACTTCAATAAATACTTAATAATAATACTTCAATAAATACTTAATAATAATACTTCAATAAATACTTAATAATAATACTTCAATAAATACTTAATAATAATACTTCAATAAATACTTAATAATAATACTTCAATAAATACTTAATAATAATACTTCAATAAATACTTAATAATAATACTTCAATAAATACTTAATAATAATACTTCAATAAATACTTAATAATAATACTTCAATAAATACTTAATAATAATACTTCAATAAATACTTAATAATAATACTTCAATAAATACTTAATAATAATACTGAAATAAATACTTAATAATAATACTTCAATAAATACTTAATAATAATACTGAAATAAATACTTAATAATAATACTTCAATAAATACTTAATAATAATACTTCAATAAATACTTAATAATAATACTTCAATAAATACTTAATAATAATACTTCAATAAATACTTAATAATAATACTTCAATAAATACTTAATATTAATACTTCAATAAATACTTAATAATAATACTTCAATAAATACTTAATAATAATACTTCAATAAATACTTAATAATAATACTTCAATAAATACTTAATAATAATACTTCAATAAATATTTAATAATAATACTTCAATAAATACTTAATAATAATACTTCAATAAATACTTAATAATAATACTTCAATAACTACTTAATAATAATACTTCAATAAATACTTAATTAAACTTTGTAGATGTATATTTCTTCATGAAACACGGTATATGTTATTGTATTATATAATCCCTTATACATTCACGGAATAAGAGTAACCGTTTATATGTAAAAAAGAAAAACAAAAAGACAGATTGAATACGCAAAATATTTAATTTATTTTGTTTTGCATAAGGCCAAAGGTCATCCCTCTTTTCAACTTCGTAAATTTCTCTGGTTTTTCTCTATATTTCACAGAATTCTCAATTAAATATAACTCCTCAATCAGTACAAATATCCATTTTTAGAATCGTAAGAGCTCAGGTACATTTTTATCTGCCTTTTTCTTCCCGTTTCGATAATTGAATTGCAAGGTTTTCTGGAGTCTCACATCTTTTCACGAAACTTATTACGTTGCTAGAAGACAGCGCTGGCGGGAACAACAAAGTGCTCTTTCAATATATTCTTTCAAAGAAGCATTTTGCGTTAATTTCTTTGCATGGCAAAGTAGTTAATTGATTTTTTTTTATCAATGATTGGTTTACTTTTTCTCTTTAACAAATACATCATGAGAATAACTTTTTATATTACTTAATTTTCGCCATTGTAAGTCCTAATTACATTCACAATTGTGAAACGAGGAAAAAATAAACAGTAAGAACATTTTCTGATTTAATTAAAATCCCGAATCACACATTTGTGGTTTTCTTTCCTTATTCACCAAAAAATATAGTGGATGTGTATAAGTGTTATAATTGCAAAGTAATTTTTTTAAATAAAATAACCACATTTTTGAAATATGCAATAAAAATCACGATATATTATCTCAAAGCTTTTTTTCGTTCTGGGGTTGTACTTTTATGGTAAAGTATTTATTAATGAGTTAATGTTTATGTATAACAAACAAATACCAGTTCTTTGAACGAGATTTTTTAAAAGGACGCACCTAGTTAATTAAAAAAGCTATACCTTAATAAAATAAAAGAACACACTTGGATAAGTCTTTCTGCGCTCAAGTAACTACTGGACATGAAATCAAAGTATTTATTTGCATGCAACTGGAAAACTCAAATTGCAGCCGCTCATTGAGCAACTTTTCAATTGCCCAAACTATCTTTTCGCTCTTTACCGCGCTAACAGCTTTGACAAACAATCGACAATATTTCGATTTTGTATGGATTGCGGTAAACCGAGTTTGGTGACTTTTCATCTTCACCCTGACGATTGTGAAAAATGATACCGGGCAATTAAATAATCGCACGCAGTTGGCGTGTGATTTTCCAGTTACTAAGTTGATTAAAATTTGTAACGCAATTATTGCTAGGAAACGGCTAGCCTAACAATTTAAACCGTTTTTTTTTTAAAGTTTCAAAGTTTCGAGAAAAATAAAATAATAATATTTTGTTTTAAATAAAATATGAAAATTGGTGTCCAATGAAAAAAAATGAAATCCTGAAAACCATACAAAACGTGCACTAGAGAATGGAAAGCAATATAAGTAGTAATAACTCGGTATTGACATAAAATAAAGTAGGAGACACTTTTCTGAACTACTTTTTAAACATCCATGTTTCATTTATATCTGTGCAACCTATACAATTACAAATAATGGCAAACAACTACAGGTTCTAGACGCAGCAAAATTGGTCCCGTTTAACCCATCCTAACAATCCTCAATGTCGATCTAATTGTCTTTTAAACTACCTACTCCTGTGGAATTAACTTCAGGCAAACTATTTCATTTATATATTACTCTATCATAAAAAATAATATTTTCTACCTTCTCGATTAAACTGTGATTTGTACAACTTGTACCCTTGACCTTTAGTTCCATTGGCTGTATTAAATTTTATTCTCTCAACATCTCCCGATTTAATACATTGAAATAGTTGAAATAAATCTCGTCTAGTATTCATGTTTAAAGTTCTAAGCTTGTCGTTTTAGATCATTCCCGAAGTACCCTGAACCATTTTCGTATAACCCCGTCTTAAATCCATTCGAACAAGTCATTATTGGTTTTAAGAAAATGTGACCAAAATTGTTCTTCATACTCATGATGAGGTCTAAACAACCCCTCCCCTATGCAATGACAATGTAACATTTTTACAATTAACATTGAGAAGACAAGTTCAGATTAGCACGAGAATAATTTAAATTTTACATCAATAGGAAAAATATTCCTTCGTTTCAAATCACTTATTAATTAAGATATAGAAAAAAAACTACTTTACAATCCCCTTCCTAGTGAATGCGATAATTTTACTAAGTATCATTAAATTCGGATCATTACTAGTTTCTGAGATTACCGCAGACAAAGATAGACCTCCATGTACAGCATATTTGAATAGATCAATACAAGTAGTTATTTAATAAAATGTTCAAAAACATTTTTATTACTGTTGTGTGGCTTGTGGGGGCCGAATGGTTAGGGATTAAGGGACTCTAGTACAGGCATCCAATGGGATCGATCCCCAGCATGTGTGTAGGGATTTGGTAAACGAGGGTTCTTAAATTCGTTTCTTTCAAGTTCAAAAAATACCCAGGGACTGGTGCACGTTAAAATTGATCGTGGTCCAATGTTCCTGAAGTCTATTGAGGCTACGTCTGGTGCTAGCTAAGCATGCTAGCTATCATGGTTCATTTATATGAGACAGTGTTCCCTTGGTCTTTCATTCAAAATATTGTAGATCCCGAACTGTCAAACTAATCTACTGCGCAGCTCTAGTGCGAAGTTTACACCAGAAACCATTACTTGTTGTATAGCTTAATGTTTCTTATGATATGAAGAGAAGTTAGTAATAAGACCTGAATAATAGCAAATATTTGCTAATCTAAACTATCGATCTATATGCCTCATAAATTCTTATTATATCAAGTATGGCCATGGAGGTCGACTATTTAATTAATGATGACTAGTTTAATCAGTTTCTGAAAGCATTGAAGTTCTATAGCATAGCCTTAATGTTAATAATTCAAATTCATAGACAGTCTTCAATCCCATAGGGCAGATTTGCCATATTAGATAACATGGTATTTCGATGCCAAAATTAAACACACAGCTGTTCTCCTAGCAGATAATGAAAGGCTACCTTTGGAGGTGCATATGTATTTCTCATATAATGCCTATAATACACTATATTATATGTGATTATATGCCGTTATTTAATTGAACTTAAAAATGTACAACTGATAGGATAATTCTAATTATCACACTACACTATAAATTAATTTTATAATTTCAATATATGACTTAAAAATTAAAATATATTATAAAAGTACTTAAAAACGGACTTCTTTTAAATGTTAAAAAATAAACAAAAATAATCTATTGTTGTTTATTGACTAGAAATAAAATCGTAAGCTCACACTATGAAATTATTTTAGAGATTTTAACTTTAATGAATTAATGCGTGAATATCAATCACGTGGTTCGTATTCACGAATCGCAAAGCCATTTGCAAAAGCTGACGTGCGTAAATAACGTCTGTTTAGAATGGGCCAAAGCAGTAAAGGAAATATCAAAATAGCAAAACTTTTTCACTGCAATAATCTTTATTTTAGAAGCTATAGACGCCCAAAATAGTTAAATGGTTTAATTACATTAACATACATATATATTAACGTTGATGCGCACGATAATTATATGTATTTTAAATGTTTATTTCACAGAGCTTCCACCTATCAAAGCACCTGTTGGTTTAGCCCCTAACCCAAACCTGAAAAATATTCGTTCTAAGATAGGATCGTTTGATAATATCAAATACAAACCAGGGGGTGGAGATAAAAAGGTAAGTCTCACTTTATTTTGTGTGCATATACTTTTTGTTTAAACTTTTTTACGATAATTGTTTAGAAAATCAATCGACTGTGTAAATTTATTTCAATTATCATGACCTAAAAATATAAATAACAATTATATAGGGAGTTCATAATTTTTAATTTTAAAAGTGTAATAAAGAAAATTTCTTAAAAATATATAATATAAATTTTTACCATTAAAATAATACAAAACAGATGTAAAAAGAGAAAGTAAAAAAAAACATTTGATAATTTTCTTAAGGATAACGATTTTGTATTTTTCAAACAAATAAAAGTATTTTGAAAATAAAAAGTATACAATGCAAACAAACTATATAGCGTAATTTAGTATTAAAAACTTGCAAAACTATTCTTTAAAAACTACAGATTTTAGAGATATGCTATTAAATAGTAGTATCTAGTAATATATTTAGGAGTGGATCACGTTAAAAGTACCAGAAGAGAGAAAAAATATATACTATTGGGTTCATAAATATCTATATTTTATTTCACGCATAAAAATAACTAGTTAAATAATTTTATTTAAAATTGTTGCTCTACCCTTTATCCATCAGAAAATTTATTTTATTTTTCTAATATAGGGTTCTTTTATTATTGTTAGGTTTTTTTTGTTAAGAAATGCATTAATTAACATTCTTCATTTAACCAACTAGAAAAATACGAAGATGATAATAAAATAAAATATCTTTATTATGAAGAATGAATTGTGAGGAAAATAAAATAGTTTCATTTAAGAGAAATTTTACGCTTCACTGTTACTAAATTGACACATAAAAAATATTTAAAGAAAATATTACGAATCTTTATTTTCGAATAATCTTTCACATATTTCTATACGTATTTAATGCATATAAGAAAAAGATTATGAATAGATTACTCATTCTTTTTAATATATATGAATGAAATTTTAATAAATTAATCTGAGTTTACGTGAGTGAGAAAGTTTATTCAATTAAAATTCTGCAATATTTGTTTTTGAGATAGCTGCGGAATTAAATGTATTACTGTAAAAGAATTGTGCAATAAATTATATGGATAAATAATAACTAAACCTTACCGTTATTGTTAGGTTAATTACATACAAAATTCGTTACATACTCTTAAAAACTACTTTTTAAAGATTCTTATACACATTTTGAAAATATCATATAAATTTATTGTTCATGCAAGATGTAATTTAATATAAAATGTTTAGGGAATGGGAATTAATTTTTTGTTTAAATTAAGATATGAACGTTTAAGTTTAAAAATTAGCTGATAAGTGTAAGCTATATTACTTGCATTAAATTGTAAAATGGAAACAACGATAATATTATCATAATGATGTGTATTTCTGTAAGACACGAAACTTTGCGGTTTGGTTTTTCACACAACATACAGTCACTCTGACTGGACCATTATCGTTTTTCCTCTGGTTACATCACGTGCTAGTAATATAATCCTGCAAAATTGACGTAATTAGTAAAAATTGTCGTTTTGTTATTCTTTTCGTGCGGTAGTATTTCTTTGATTATAGGGATCCATTGTTAAACGGACACGTTTAACAATGGATACATCATGAATTTTTTTATGAAATAAATAACATATCTACGAAATATAATTTCGAAAAGAAATTCCTCCAGCTGATAAAAATCAATTCCATTAACTATATAGAATTTTAATTTTTAAATACTATCCCGAGTTGCTGGGAACCCGTTAAAAATTAGAGCGATCTTTTGTTCCGAAGTCCCGAGACATTTGTTCCAATGTCGCGAGTCTTACCAATTAAGATACAAAGCTACGTTCTAACTGGATATTGGATATATATTTGATGTTTCCTTATGCAATATTTATAAAATTACTAAAAGTATTTAATAAACTTAATTCAATTCTACAAATCTCTCAGGTACATATATTGAGAATTAATAGTAATTATGTATAATTTTTCAGCCGTTTGTTTTGTGATCCACAGGCAGACTCTACCTTTTACTATTATAGAAGATGCAATTATTTTATAAATTACCTTATTTTTTGTAATCCTTTTTTTTAAAAAAAGAATTTAAAAGCAATCAAATTTTATTTTATCCTTAAAGGAAAGTATTTATTAAGTAACCTGTCCACTCCCGAAGGATATACAGGTGTCTTAATGTGACACAGTTTCAACAACGGCAACCCCCCTCAGTCGAACGATTATTTCAAACCTTTGCAAACTTTGTAAGAGTGAGAGGTTTTGCCGTGACATGCAGACTGCAAAGTACAAATCGTTTACAATGTTTTTTAAACACCATAATATGGTGGAGCAACACGCTCTTGTAAATATTACATATAATACATTTAGTTCAAATGGTTACAAATTTTCACCATGCTGGGAGTAATCACTCTCAGGGGGGGGACAATACAAACATGAAACATAGAAAATACACACATAATATAGAACAAAATACAAAATAAATTCCAGTAAGGGTTGTGACATTTCCACTGTATAAGTTTTACAACTGTGCAATTAAAACATTTGTGCTGCAATTAAAAGTTTTAATGCATTTTGAGTTCATTTTTTATAAGTGAAAGTCAGAAATGGCAAACCTGGAAGTCACGTGCATAAACGTTACGGGAGCCTGTGGTCGTGAATGCAACCGTTTAAATGTGAATTTTCTCCATTAAGGATTGCACAACAGTTTGAAAAAAGTTTACATATTTTTTGTTTAGTAGAAGAGTTTTCATGTTAAGCGCAGGGAAATTTAGAGGAAGTATATGAAATCTGAGATGCTCAAACTCCGCACAATCGTATATGTAGTGGTGTATATCCCCTTCATCATCATCGAAAGGGCAAATGGGATTGCCGTGGAATAGCCGGGCCTGATGGACGGGAAAAGTTCCGTGACCAGTTAGGTATTGGTTTAGGTAAAAGTTCGTTTCGCATCTGCGGAGGTTAACTGTGGGGAAGAAGTTATAGGTGAATCTCCCAGTAGTTGAAATATCCCAATCTCTTTGCCAGACTTGTAAGCTTTCAGTCTTTAGAAAGTTTGAAAGTTGTTGGCTGGAGTATTTTACCGTACAGTCTATTGTTGAGGATGAGGTGGCTGTTTTAGCTAGGGTGTCTGCTTCTTCATTCCCCCTGGTACCCGCATGGGCCTTGATCCAGTGAAGTTGCACAGCGACCTCTTTTTTACGTAATTTTTCAGCTATTGTTTTAATCTCAACGATCCAATGATGCGTATCTTCTAAACGGGTTAAACTTTTGAGAACGGATTGGCTGTCGGAGAAGATATCGCAACAGTCATACCGTTGCAAATGATTGTACACCCATATGAAAGCTAAACGTAGTGCATACAATTCAGCCAAAAACACAGTAGCGTTGTTAGATAATCTCGTGATTTTGAAGTAATGTAGGTTACCTTCTCTGTAAACAATGTATGCACAGCCAACTTTGAATGTAGTACTCGTTTCTAAAAGGAAGGTAATTCTATTCGTAATCATCTTGTCCATAATTTTACTCCAGATAGGCAGGAGGCAGATGGGGCGATAGGCATCACACTAATTTGGATTTTTACCAGGTTTTTGGATTAGGATAACCTTTGATTCCTTCCAGCAATTCGGGAAAACACCTTTTGTGAGACACGCGTTGAAAATCGATGTGAACCAAAGAGTATGTAAGTGAAAGATTTCATGAAAAATTTCTATAGGTAATCCGTCTTTGCCCGGAGATTTTCCTGTTTTCATTTGCTGGATTGCCCATTGTATTTCTTCTGTGGTGAATGGTGGCTCCTGTTTGCGTGTAGTGGAGAAGTATAGTGGAATGTCATCAGCAATAACTGGGAAGTGAAAATCTAAAATGCGTTTTACCGTTTCTTGATAAGAGGTGGTGGATTCAGTGGGAGAAATGTAAATCGAGGATAACGTAAGCGGATTTGGTTTGCCTAAAATCAAGGTTTTCGAATTTTTGCGGAAAACTGATTCCTTTGTGATAGTATTTAGGAAAGTTTGGAATGATTCCTTTTTCGACATATTCAACATTTTTCGATAAATAGCTCGTTCCATTTTATAATTTATTTTTAAGTGTTCCCTTTGTTGGCCATTAGTACACCTCTGATACAGTCTCCTGTGTGCTCTTGTCCTCGATCTTTGTGTCCGAAGCTCTGCGTTCCACCGAGGAACAGACTTAAAATGTATTTTGGTAGTGTTTGCGGAACGTTTTGATGATTTGCAAGCAGAGATTATGTCGTCAGTGATGTTTTGAACTGTAGAACTGATGTCTGAAGATGCCAAAAGTGCTGGGCTGTAGTTGGAGACGATTTCTTGTATGGAGGATCGGAATTTGGCGATATCTAAGTTTTTGAAGTTGATCGTTGTGTTTTTAGTGAACTGTTTAGGTGATTGTGGGTTTGGTAACAGACGAGTGAAACGCATGTAATTATGGTCAGAGAGGGTTTCGGTGTCAACAACATTCCAATCGATGTAATCGTCAATTTTGTTTGATCTAACCAGGGCCAAGTCTATCCAGGACTCCCCTCTGACGCATTGGAAGGTTGGAAGGCTATTTTCGTGATTTAGTATATCCATATGTTGATACATTATGAAATTTTGTAATGCAACCCCACGACGATCAAGTCTGTGACCCCCCCACACTGTAGATTTTGAATTAAAGTCTCCCATGAGTAATATTTCTGGTTGAAGTCTGTGTGAATCCAGCAGTTTGTTTAATGCTTGTAGGGAGTTATCAACGTTCTCACTTGGTGAGAAGTAAGCAGAAATGACAATAATAGTGCCCGCATCTGTGGTTACTGAAGCAGCTACAATGTCTCTTGTTGTTTGGATTGTGAGTAAATCTAAAGTGTTCTTGTATACCAAACCCGCTCTTGGCGCATGCTTAAAAGAAATCATTTTTAAGGAGGAATCGAAGCCAGTGAGAAAATCTTTATAGAAGTGGGGTTCGTTGATACTAACTATGTCGATATCGTTTTCCAATATATATTGAGAAGCGGAGAGGTTTGCCATTCGGGAGTGAGCTAAGTTGATATGTAGAAATTTGAGTAGACTAGGCATAAGTGATTTTGTTCCGTAATAACTCTATTTCCCGATAGATAGACGGGCATTGGCGACTGTTGGTAGGGTGACGGATGTCTAAACCTATGTTATAGTGCATGTTATTCTCATAACAATTTAAGCAGCAACAGTGCTCTTTACACGCCATTCTGTCGTGGTCTTCCCCTCCACAATTTGAGCATGTTTTTGGTGCAGCACAGTCTCTGACTACGTGGCCAAACCTATTACAATTATAACAACGAACTTCCCTTAGGAATTCGCTCACATGCAAAACATGCCAATCAAGGAATATTTTCTGGTCCTTCATAATAGAGCGAAAAGTGTGTGGGTGCACCTCAAATACCCAGTGTTGTGAGTTGGCATACCTGCCTTTGATCGAAAAAAGGAGTTTGATGTTTTCTGCTTCCAAGTCTGGGTTCTGAGCAAGTAGTTCTGACAGAACATTTTCTTGGCTGTAAGTTGTGGGAATATTGTACATTATCAAACGTGGATATCTTTGACGTGGTGTAACCAAATCGTAGCATTCGTTCATTTTCGATTTTATCAGATTGTCTTTCAACGTTTCAATCTCTTGTTTGGTGGAACAGCTGATTTTAAGCCCACCCTTTGCCATGTTACGTATTGATTTTAGCCGGATTTTTAGGTCTCGAGGATTAACATTGTGTAATAAGTCCTCTTGAATGTTGACGTTTGGTGGCTGATCTTGTTTTGGGTATATTAATAAGATCTCATCTCTTTTTCCAGTTGATCTGGGTGGCTGTGTGAATGTTTTGGCGGGCGTTTGACGCTCAAAATTATGCGTGTTGCGTGCTGCAACCGATGCGTAGGACTCATTTAGGTTCTGGTGTAGTAAAGAAGTATTTGCAACTTGGGAATTCCGTTTTGATTGTTCCAGCTCGAATTTTAGCCTGTTATTTTCGGCCGCATATAAATGAAGCTGATTCATCATAGCTATAATTTCGGTATGTACCACCATCGTGTTCGTTTTCCCTAACTTTTGTGAACTCAATAATTTAGTTATCTTTTGGAAACTGTGCCATATAGGTGCATTAATGGATTTTAAAGTTTCAAATAAAGTGGTATCATGTTGGTCAATTTCCGGAGGCTGAGAGTTTTGGTTAAGAGGTCCTTCAATACCCGAATTACCACTTATTTGTGACATAATGCAGTGCTAGAGTGTAAGATGGCGATTGTTTGGCGACGACGATAAAATTTATTTGGAGATAGGTAGATGTAATTTCTTGATATGGCGACGTTATGTGGACCACCTTAATAGGTATACAACTTAAATCGGTTCGATTGTACCTCTTGCAATATTTATATGCAATATGTAGAAAATCCCTGATACCGAACTAAGATTTGGCTGGTTTCTGTTGGTGAATATTCCTTGCTTGTATTCCTGTTATTGTGAATGGGCGAAAATCATTGATCTGATGTTAAAAATGCGTAATATAAATTTCTTGGTCGTTGGGAAGTGATCAAAATATTTGTAGCAGATTCACAATATTTTGACTAGTTATGGAGATGGCGATAGTAAATTAATGCCAGATGGAAACTTCCACTTGTTGTTGATGGTACGCTGAAATGAGTTTAAATACCTTGTGTAAATGATGAAAAAGATATTCAAATATTCGTAAACAAGGAGTAATATAGTTATTCAATTTCGATCTTCGCAATTTATCGATTTTCCTAGTTTATTACACCAGAAACACAAAGTGTAATATTCGCCAAGATCTATTTGTGAGAGTTTTGTGCAAATAGTTAGCTTGTAATTGGTAGAAAAATCATGAAGAAAGTCTTTGAAATCCTCTTAAACTGTGATTTAGTAGAGGAGTAACGATGTATCTGTAGTATTTTGTGCAAACAAATAATCTTTACGCAGAATGCTGTAAATTGGAATGACCGTTATTGGCGATGTAGATTGAAAGGAAGTTTTGCGAATTCGGTTTAAAACTTTTTGCATCGTAGAAAACAAGTGTTTAGTCAATTTTAAAGGTATTTTTCAAGTTGCAGGAAGAAAATCTTTTATTCGTAAATTTTTATGAATATTTGGAAGTTTTTAGCTTGGCGATTTCATTAGACAGTAGTTAGAAACTTGCATACAGTAGTAGAATGTGAGCCATGAGGAATATTTTGTAGGTAAAAAAAAGTAGTTTTTTACAGAAACAGATGAAAATCTTTTAAAAGTAGTTCATATTTCTTCAGAGATGAATATGAAAAGCTGTATGAGAGTAGTTGGGACGCCAATGGAGTTCAGTCAAATAAAGTCAGCTCTGGATATACGCGTAAAATTGCTTATGAAAGTTTTGAAGTGATGAGATATTATTTAAAAATACTTTATTAAAGGTGAACTGTAGTTAAACTTGATATGGTATATTTAAAAGTAATTTACCGGTCGATGGGATTTCGTTGGATTCCGTTAATAATGGAACTTGATTATCTCGATGGAAGATCCAGTTTTCTGTCCGTAACTTTGATGATACTTGTCTCACATTTTTAAATCTTATACCAGATGAAAGAGCAAATTTTTCTGTACAATATTAATTAAACATGAAACTTGTTTTCTAAAAATAAACGCCGTAAAAATCCTAAATAAACGTTTTCGATGAAGAGCAAAAAATAAAGCTTGCATACACGACAAACTCCGAGCACGGTCTCCTTTTATCCTTAAAGGAAAAACGATTTTATTTCCCTTCCCCCAAACTCCCTTTCATTAAAAGTTTCAATTTCAACCGAAACCGTCTCTCCGAAAGATTTCGTCCCGCATAATGAAATAAGTGCAGCTTCTTTCATTACTTCAAACGGCATTTCTAATTCGATTTCATCAATTTCTTTGGGCCCAGGTGATTAGCACCAAGAAGCTGGAGTGGAAGGCTGCACCGAAGATTGGTTCACTCGACCATTCGTTCAAGGGAGGGGAGAAGAAGAGGAGCCGGTCGAAGGACGGGGACTCCAAAGAGGGGAAGGCGGCAGATGGACAGGTAAGGGACCCACCTGTGGTGATTGAAATACAGCACTGTTAAAAAAATATGCTCATTTAAAAAAAAAGACTTAAAAATAAGTAAAAAGTACTTAGTTTTGAACACATTTTAAGGTTAACATAACTCCGAATACTTAAGTATCATTTTTAAAAATGACATGTACTCAAAAATGAGTTAAAATGAATAAAAAGAGCAGTAACTTGCCTACATAGGATGCTTTCATAAATCACTTTAAATAAATATCGATAATTACAACCAAGAATTGCCACGAATCACTGTCTAGAGTCTTATTTTTTAAGCCAACAGGGCGACGTAAAGAAGTTATAAGCCGAAGAAATGTTAAAGAGGTGTGGCAAAAACAATGGGAAGCAAGATAATTGAGTTGTAATAACTCAGTTTATATTTAAGCAATCGACATTAAATAATGTGGAAAGCCCATCTTCTGAACAACTATTTAAAGTTTGTCAGGTCGCTTTGTTAAGACGGCTTGAACAGAAGCTGAAATCAGCAATATTAAATCAATTTTTAGAAAGTACGGTTGCTTAAATTTGAGTACGTCATCACTTATTTACGATGCAAACTCAAAGAAAAACAAGTAGCCTCAGGTACTCATTTTTAAATACTTTTTTTTTACAGTGCAGGCGCGGTATGCATTCAAATAGAAATACTCGTTCGGATTGCGGTAATTTACGTATAAGAACCAAAAATAAACTAATATCCCCTGAAAGGAATCGAAATAAATAAGTAATTTACCCCGATTCCTTTGCGGTGAGTTCAGCTCATTTTTGGTTCTCATATGTATATTTGTTAAAAATGTGAATATTCTTCTTTCGTCAAAAGTCAAGTGATTCAATGACAAAACGGTATGACAAAATTAACCTTGAAAATTGCAGAGTGTTTAAAATTGAGAGTGGTATTTATGTTAGCGAGTGTAGCCATAAAAATGGTTTTCCATGTTTAGTGGCAATTGTAGCTAAAACTAATAAACGAAATTACACCACATTTCACATTGAGGGTGTTGAAAGCACAAGAAATTCCATAAAATATTTTTTTATTAAAAATCATCATCTGGCACCGACCGAGAAAACAAGTACAATATATAAAAAAGCTGCAATAGACACAGAAATTAATTTAGTGATTAAACTCAAATGAAAGAATAATTTATTAATCAGAATCTGAACGCACATGAGTTACAATATGTTAAACACAAGAAAAAGCATCACATTGAAAATAATCTATGTAGTTCTGGCCACACACACAATCAACCTAAAGAGCTTTTAAATATTAAGTATAAGTCAAATCGATACAGTTGGGCTTTTTTAAATGCACTTAGCTGAAGACGAAGATTGTGTAAAACAAACTTGGGTTAAAATAAAGAATGAGTGAGAAATCCGCCAAAATTAATGTCTCCAAATATGATATCAATTTGAATTGGAAAATCTACGCAATTTGTGGGCAACACGTTTTATACGCATGCGCAAATACTTGTTTAACATACTTTGAAAGGATGCTTAAATTCGACTGGAAATTCTTTATTTTTCCAATCCGCATTTTGTGATTACTTAACACACTAGTTTTACCATTCGTTATTTCGTTATTAATTAGTACTTAGTATATTTAGTCATATATTATCATTGCATAGTATAAGTTATACACCATCACCAAAATGAGGTCAGGTAAGTTTTTTATTCCGCGTCTATCATTGGTTTAATCTACAGCAAGTAGCTCCACCCACTTGTTTACGTACCACCGATATCGGTGTGGAAATGGAAACCCTAAACCTTTTACGCCAAAGTTGTCGATAAATATTGATTTGGCAAAATTCCCCCTTATTCCTTAATTTTACTAAAATTTTGATGGAGATAATTGAAAATTTTATTGTACAGCAAATCATACCATATTTAAATTAGGTTTAACTCTCAATAATTTCTAACATATATTCTTCTTTTTATTAAATAATTCACTAAAAATGTCTAAATTATTTAAATTAATTATTTGTAATAGGCAATTTTCATTTTTTTATCCACATAATAAATATCACTTATAACGATATTTGTTGAGTCAATTATTACCATGCCCTAATCATTCGCTGCTTTTGGGAATTATTCCATTTTTGTTGATATTTTCGCTTTTCGTTATTAAATGTAATTTCTATTCCGCGTCCATTGTGATTTATACTTTGCAATTTAAAAACGGGTTTAAATTTCACTAACATTCCACAAAAGATTAAAATGTTTTATTCATGAGTAAATGCTGCATAAAGAAATAGTGAGGCCATTAAAATGTCATTAGACTGCAGCAAATGGCAAGAGTAACGTATTTTTTTTCTTTGAGGCCCACCAACTAAATTATTTTTGTTGTAACATTCAATAAACTGTAAGTAATATCCCATTGACGATGAAATTATAGTTAAATTTTCGATTTCAGCATTTTTATTTTTAATGTATTTTTTTCGTATAACTTGATAACTTCTTTTGGCAGTTTTTGGTTCATTTGCAGTATTTTTCTTGACTCCTTTTTTAGTTTAGAATATAGCAATGACTCCCTTTAGTTCAGAATATATATATTAGCAGACATTTCGTGTTCTACAGTGTGCTTAATTATTTAATTTAAGACCCCGTATGTCTCCGGTTGGGACGGTGTTAAACTAATAATATTTAAGACGTACAGAAAACAAAGTTCAACTTTATTTGAAGAAATTTCTTCAAATAAAGTTGAACTTTGTTTTCTGTACGTCTTAAATATTATTAGTTTAACACCGTCCCAACCGGAGACATACGGGGTCTTAAATTAAATAATTAAGCACACTGTAGAACACGAAATGTCTGCTAATATATATATTCTGAACTAAAGGGAGTCATTGCTATATTCTAAACTAAAAAAGGAGTCAAGAAAGAAGAAAGAGATTTCTTCAAATTTGCTAAAGTGTAATTTCAAATATATTTCCTTAAATTTTGTTTAAGGATAAATAATATTTTCAATTATTTTTCAAAAAAATTATTTCCAAGTAACAAAACTCTGTAAACACATATTTTTGTTTATAAAAAGTCCCAATTTTAGTGTTTCAGAAAATATTTTCTTGACTTATATAAAAAATATATAAATATATAAAATATATAAAAAAATATATACATATATAAAATATATACATATATAAAATATATACATATATAAAATATATACATATATAAAAAATATATAATATATAAAATATATAAAAAAATATATAAGTATATAACATATATAAAAAATATATATAAAATATATAAAAATATATAAATATATAAAATATATAAAATATATAAAAATATATAAATATATAAAATATATAAAAAATATAAAATATATAAAATATATAAAAAATATATAATATATAAAATATATATAAAAAATATATAATATATAAAATATATAAAAAATATATAATATATAAAATATATAAAAAATATATAATATATAAAATATATAAAAAATATATAATATATAAAATATATAATATATAAAATATATAATATATAAAATATATAATATATAAAATATATAATATATAAAATATATAATATATAAAATATATAATATATAAAATATATAATATATAAAATATATAAAAAATATATAATATATAAAATATATAAAAAATATATAAATATATAAAAAACTTATATAAAAATAAGAAGCGTAACTTTTTTGATTATTTAAAAAAACTGTGAATATTTTAAATATTTGACCGTTGTGTTAATTTTAATATGCTTTGCATACATATGTAAAAAAAAATTATAATTATTGCAAATAAAAAAATTTACACACTACACATAATTACTATTTAATTACCCCTAATGAACGATTTTTTTCCCTAAACTTTAACTACTTTATTTATTTCTATTAAAGTTAAGTGACTAGTTTAAAATATAATAGAAGTGGTTTGGAAAAAAAATAATGTTTTATTATGCCAATTCGCCAAATGTCGTACAGCCAAACAATGACCATCGTTTAAAAATTCGTGACCAATATAACACACACCTAAGGTATTAATATTTAAGTTAAATAATAACATATAACACTCTCTGATCTTATTTAACTTAATATAGTTTTATCAATGTTAGATATACTGAAAAAAAAATCGATTTTGTTTATGAACCAATCAATAACACCCCATTTTTGGCACATGGCATTTGGGTAGGAGATTTATGGCCCTCCATTTGAATCGAGGGGAGATATGTGGTCCATTTATCATGTAAACATATCGTACCTACCTCTCACATTTCATAATATCGAAGGGGAATAAATAAAAATACCGTGTCCATATTATTTATACCTCTACTCTAAATCATGAATATATATTAAATCTATTGCATCCCTAAATTACAGTCGCTTTAGGATAAATGTCGTCCGAATAAGTTCACGATTTTTCATTTTCAAATATTTTCTGCCGCGACTTCCAGATTTATAAGTCTTTGAGTGAATTGAACCTAAAAACGTGTTTCAGTGTTGAGTGTGTTTATGAATCAAGTTGTATATATTTTGTCAGTCAAAACATGTAATTTTTTTGTCTGAAGCATTTCGTAGACAGTTAGATAATAAAATTGATTCATTGGTACAAGTGGAATTGATTTATGCTTGCAATATGAAACGAAGAAAGTGTCCCATTTGAAAGATTTAAAAATTTGAAGAGAAATCGTTTATCAACGTGCATATATTTCTCAAATGACATCAGAACGTAAGCTATAACATAGTTATGCTTTTTTACATGGGTTACGTAAAAGAAAAGTTGCCCGGTCTGTGGGCTAATTCCCAAACGGGGTGTGTGGGGGGGGGGGGAGGGACAAAATGTCTCTTTTGGAGGCAGGACAAAGAGTTCTCAAAACATTGTGTAAGGACGACTTGCCTTTCAATAAAAGGCGTATAATCGTTAACAATTCTTACTCAAACATATAGATTCGCAGATGGGGGTAGGGTCGCTGGAAGGGTTGAAAAACTAAAATTCCCAGCTTAAGACGAACCATTGAAATCATTATCCGCAACTATGTAATTACCTGTTCTGCCGCATACAGCATATTTGAGACCTTACATGTTTTAAAATTTACCTCCGTGATAAAAATTGTCCCAAGCCCTTCGATAGACTTGTAAAATCTATGGGACACATGTTGTCCCAGCCCATCTGTAAAGGTTAAAGACGTCCTTAACAAAATGAGAAGTTTTATGCACTCACCTTTATAAAGGTATGTGTTTAAAATGTACCATATCAATGGCATAAGAAAAATAGCTTAGCATTTTTATTTTTCCAAGTGAAGCTTCTTATTTTCATTTAAAAAAAAAATTCTACAAGTTTGCCAACTAGGTTTGGGATTTTGTGAAGTCTACATAAATTCACCAACATTGGAGGGGGGTGGAGCCTCCCTTACCAAGGATCCTGCATTAGGGAACAAGATTTGGTTTGGTATGTTGGGAGTTGAAATGCATGGTGTCTAATGGCTGTATTTATAATTGAATTTCTTCGGATCGTCTAGTAAAACTATTCAAAACCAATTGGCCATACTTGATCACGCTACTACATCACACCGTGTTCCAACATTCTTGTACCCCTCAAGGAATCAACATACGTTTCTTCCCCTTTTGGTTTTCAAAGTCTAGATTCGAACCCACAACTCTCCGATTATGGGCTCGCTGCACTCTTTGCAGGCCTCTATATTAGAAAAAGAATAAACTAAGGAAAAAATGCGTTTTTTTATCTTCCAGAATATGCAGTTCTCGTTCAGTTTGAAGGACATGGATAATGACTGAGAGTCATATCTCGAGTGCAAACAGTTACAAGTATATTTCTAATCACAGAATCTGTTGCGCATTCCCATTAACAGTATTACTCACAGAACAATCAAATGACTTTCTTTTCCTGTAACTTACTTCCACAGAAAACTTTAACATACTTTGGTGTGGTTCAGTGAAATATTCATCCATTCGTGCTTCCCCGCTCCCAAAAGAAATATCACGCGAGACTTTGGGCTCCTGCCTTCGGACACACCCTTAAATGACTCAACCAAGAGTGTAGTGTGCGACCTATAAATTCAAATCCTCTGCTAAGCACTTAATCAATCGAAGCCTTATGGAGCAAGGAACAAAGAACGCACCTGTAAGAAAATGTTCTAACTTAATGTGAAATATTTCCGGGTATGGGGATAAGGGTAATAATGGGAAAGTGAGGATTACTCGGAATTTAGCACAGGAAGGAAATACTAGGGAAATAATAGGAGTTTTAAAAAAAAATTTAGTAATTTTTAACTTTATATGAAAGTAAAATGTTTCTTATTTTAAGTAATATTATTATCTCGACATTTTTAATTTGCTAAGATTATGAAAACACAATTTTAGTGCCATTAGTAATACCCGCCTGAATTATTATGATGTTTAAATGTAATATTTTTTTTGTTAATTATTCGATCTAGTATGAGAATAATGAAGAACTTTAATTTTAAACTGAAATATAAATAGTAACTATTTAAAAACACGCAGTCACTTGAAAACTGAATAAATCGCTCATTAAACAATTCGTTTTTCTACCTTTTAAATATTATTCCTACATATTCTTTTTGAAATTTCTATAGCCTTTTCAAAATTACATGTATTTTTAGTTACTATATTAGAAAAAAATACTAAATAAAAGCTTTCAATCTAGAAAATTCTAATATAATTTATAAAGGATTTAAATAAAGATATATTCACGAGTAAATAAATTGACAAAGAATTAAATTTCGATTAAATGATCCACATTTTGTCTTTTTCATTGTTTATGAAACGATAAACATTTAAATAGGCTTTAATGTAAATATATTAATTTATTTTTAACATTTAAAATTAATAGTTGATACCTAATTATAAATAAAGTAATAAATTAAAATTAAAAATTAGAATTTTACGACAATTTGAGTGCAAAGTAAATTGTTTTTACTTAGTATTTGTTTTTCAACTAGCTTGTAGATATCAATTTAAAAGGTAAATGGTTTATTTATTACTCAATCAAGAAATAGCCCTTTCATCCATTACTATTAATCTTAATATTTCCCGTATCCAAAAATACAAACAAACAAGACTAACTGAAAAACCATTCTACTCACGGGAAGAAAATAACACACAATATAAAATACAAATGCAGTATTTAGAAACGATAGAAAATAAATTTGTAATTATTCCCTTTCTAAATGTTCAAAATTCTTTGCGCAAAACGGGTGCATCAGATAGAAGTGCTCAAACAGCTTACTTTTTCCAGTTGAGGTATTAGGAACAACTTTACCAAATTTAATTTTCATGGGTATATAAAAAGTAGTTAATAAGTGAATGTTATTTTAATCCTGTGCGCAGAACGGGTATTTCAGGAAGAAGTTCGCAATAGCATACTTATCCTGTTTAAGGTATGAGTAAAGACTGTACCAAATTTAATCTTTCTGGGTACATGGGAAATTGAAAAATTAGGTGATGAGGGAGTCAGCGGCGAGGGCTAATGCATTTATATATAGACATTACAACCACAGAATGTTCATCGCAAATTTTAAATGAAAAAATCCATAAAAATTCTCTCATTCTGGCCAAACATCTTTTTCCAAGACAGGGAAATAAGAAATTCATTTAAACTAATTCTGCCGTCTGACGCAGTATCAAAAACCCATCTAATTATCTACCTCTGGATGCTGATGTCAGGAGAAAAAGATGTCCTATCTTATTACACCGAAAACTCTCGTTCTCTTGCGCTTCCCTTCTTCGCATCATCATTCAATCGAGTGCATTCCATTTGCTCATCGCTCCATCCGGATGCGGATGTGGAATATCCGTGGGATTTGGGAGGATGGACTCTAAAGTGCATTTGGTATTGTTTTATTTCCTATCATCGGTCAGAGCTTTTACCTTAATCTGCAATGGTATCGTTGTGCATCCCTTTGCTCGGGGATTATGCTGCCTTAGGAAGAACGAAATTATAAAGTAAAAAAGGAGTAGTTGAACCTAAGGAAAAAAGCCAGTATAAAACTTTCTTTAGAATTTGAAGGTTTTTTGAAGGTTTTGTAATGGAATTTGGAACCTAAGGAAACAAGCCAGTATAAAACCTTCTTTAGAATTTTGAATTTGAAAGTTTTTTTTTAAGGTTTTGCGATGGAATTTGGAACCTAAATCGCAGTTGTTTTTTTTAAAGATTTTAATTTTTCTGCATAAAACTTTTTTTTCTTTTTCTTTTTAAATCTGCATTTTTTGTTCAATAATTTCAATGATTCAAAATTAAAGGTGATTTGAAAGTTTCTTTACATATTTTTTAGTAAGGATTTTAAAACTAAAACCTTTAATTTAATAGATATTCAAACAACTTCCGTTTCTGCATTCACAACCTATAATTTCTAAATTTTGATGAATTTTTATGCTGACTGTGCTGGGAAGGTTCCCTGTTTATTAATGTTAAATGAGATTTTAAATGAATATTGGATTCCGCCTCGGTTTCCATTCTCCGATAACTTATCGAAGTGTAGGCATAAAAATATATATTCTTTTCACGAAATTGTCTATTAAGGTTATGGTTGATTTTAAAAGCTTATCAATAACTACGTTGACGTTTAAATGGCTGGTGACATTTAAGTCTTCATATGGGGTTATTTTAAATTTTGTTTTAATAGTTTAACTTAGTTTTTAAAACTAAGATTTATTTTCATTGTTTCAATTTCTATTTTCAATATGATTAATGGGTAGTTTAGATTAAAAACGTGGTATAATTTTTTAAATTATCAGATTTATAGTGGTTTCTAATAAAAAGAGAAACTACTTCACCTGATGTAGAGACTAATTTTTAATTATTCCTTACTTATATACAATACTGAAATTATTTATATACAATAAATGCTATAGTATATTACTTTTAAAAAATCAGTATTTAGTAGAGCAATTGAGTAAAGATTCCAAAAAATTTCTATATTTATATATCCAAATTATCTTAATGGAAGAAAAATAGTTAACAGTAGTATCGTTATCAGTTAGGGTAACAAACCTAACAAGTAAGCAACGGAAGTCTAAAAATGACATCATAATGAATTTTGAGTTTTGTTTATTTATCAAATTTTATGAAATTATACTTTTAAATTTGTATATAACAAAAGTATTAATTTCTTTTACATTTGTATATTATTGCAATTTTTATATTAAAAAATAATTCAAATATATATAAAATCGTATGTCAAAGTTTTCTAAAGGATTGAATATTGACCACGGCAATTTTTAGAACTATTTAATAAATAGTGTTCGATTTGCAAGTATATAAAAAGGGCACTTTTAACATGGTAATCAATGGAGCTTTTCGGTTCCCTTTAATGTTATCAATATATCTTAATACAATAATATATAAGTGTTAATTTATCTTAAAAGTACATACCATTATCTATAAATATGAGGTAGGTAACATTAAATGCAGTTTAATTACTTCATATGTATATTACACATTTTAAAACTGTTTTTACTAATCATTGTTTAGGCATTGAGCTTGTAATTGGTTATCAATATTTATATTTGTAAACTCAATACGCAATAGAGGCAATTAAAAAAAATATTTAGAATAATCGTTTTAATTAAGATACTATAAATGTGTATAAATAAACAATAAAACTGTATTCATTTGATTTTGCTTGAAATATAGTTATAATTTTACTGATGTTTTTACTTATAAATTTAATACATTAACATACACAAAATCATACAAATTAAAATCAGTAATTGAAAAAAAAATTACAGTAAATAATAAAAATTTCGAATACGTTTTTTATTTTTAATATTGTCACTTCGCACCTGTTTTAATTTTTAAAAAAATGTCAAGATATTTTCTAACAATTAAGTCTATAGCTTTATTTCGCTTAAACATTAGCAGTTACTTTTCAAGTATAAAGTGATTTTGACTTAATATATCAAAAACAATACATATAACCTATGAAATTCAAGAGACATATACCAACAAAATAAAAAAACACATTCAGCGGCTAGATTTTTTTGTTTTTGTCTACAATTTTCCCGATCTAAAATTGCATTTCCTCAGCGCTCTCTCAACCCAACACAGCGAAAACACTACTTCAAAATTACTTTTCTGCTCCTGCTACCCACATTTCGATCTACACTTACAATTCTTTCCCTGCTTGCTTCTAAAGATTCACGTTTTGCTGAGTTCGCAATGTGTCAATGTCGTTCGATCTTTGCAGGACGATTTCTCAAGAGTTGGCAGGCAGAACATTCTCTCAGTCTCGCCGGACTTCCAAAGGGTCATAAATCTATCCAAAGAGTCTGTCTCCAATTTCGGATCTAATCCCTCTACCACACATTTTTATATAAATGTTCGAAACGACCCCTCTAAAACACTTGACAGGTTATGGCTTTGAAGGGAATTTATGGCGCCGCACGCGGCTACGTAAACGGGTGATAAAAAAAAAGAGTAGAAATGTTCGTCCGTAAACATACCTTTGGATGTCTGGAAATTGGAATTTGTTCCGAAAGGAAATGACCTGAAATGGTTTAAATTTTCGACGCCATTTCCTGCCTTGAGAATGGCAATTATTTCTTCCTGGACCGAACAATATTCAATAAATATAAGCATTGTCGACCATCTAAAGAATATAGGCCGAGAAATGGCTATTTAACGTATCTTCGCAATTCCCTAATGAAGATCTAATTGCTTTTTTAAAAAAACCACTCCTGAAGTATTAACAATGTAACCTTTAAACTAGGCTGCTTGTCTATTAACCTGTTAAAAATGCTTTCTGTCCTTCCGATTAAGATGTGATTTGTGTAACTCGAATTCATGTCCTCTGGTCCCATTGACAATATTAAATTCCAATTCTGCCACATCACTCAATTTGCTAAATTTGAATATTTGAATAAGGCCTTCTATAACCTTCCTCTCTTAGAGTGTATAAATAATTAAAGTTCTACGCCCATTTCCAAAATTCATTCCCAAAGTATTCTAAACCATTTTCGCCATCCTGTGTTGGACGTGTTATGGCAAATAAATATATATTTCATTCTGATTATATGGCATATCAATATATATTTATATGGCATATAAATATTATTATGGCAAATAAATATATATTTCATCTGAGACATAATTTCATTCTGATTATATTTTATTAAAATATAGAAGGATGAATTTTTTTTAGCTTTAAGCATATATAAAAATTAGATTTTCCAAGAAAAATGGGTAGATTGTTTTTTTAAGTACTACATAGAGCATAGAGGTGTGTATGTTATAATGTAAGGGTAGATGGGGCCACCTACTTTTAAATTATTTATTATTTCAAAAACTTCTTTTAACAATGCAAAGATGAGTGTGATATGAAGCAATTAAATTAAAAACAGTCATTTTTTGAAAGTTTTTTTTTAAACTCTCTAAGCGATCTAGCATACTGTAGTATTACATCTCAAATCCATAAAATAAAAACAAAACATACAATTTCATACATTAAAACCGCAACATATAACTTGATACACTAAAACCAATACATAAAACTTCATACTTTAAAACCAAAACAAACGAATCCATACATTACAACCAAACCGTACAACTTCATGCATTAAAACCAAAACATAGAGCTTCATAGATTAAAGCCAACTCCCACAAGACCAAAAACTTCCAAACAATCCCGCAAAATTGAAATATCCACTGAGTCGTCCACTAACACATCGAAAATTAAATATTTCTCCGTGAGCCCTATCTGGGAATTTCTGGATAAGTTAACTAATTCGGTGTTAGTGAGAAACATCAAAGCTTCGCCCGACCGCTTCCGTGATTTCAAATTGATTTAATGCACTCGCAGCTGCTTTTGTCAGGACCTGGCCTCCGGGCTCGTTTCAATCAGATACACTTCGTATCTGGAGGAGAGTTCCGCTGCTGGGCGGCCGGCTGGGGGGGGGGGGGGGGGGGGGGGTCAAGGGATACACCTGAGTTATTGTTATCGGAGAATGGGTGTAACTTGATAAGCGTTTTCATGGTGAATTTAGCTGGGTATGTCACTTTATCTGGGAAATAATTTATAGAAACTATCATTGAAGTCTGCAAAGTGAGTCGAAGTATTACTATATATGTAAAATCAGATATAATAAAATTGAATCGGTTTATTTAATGAACATAGAGCCCTCTTGCAGATAAGCTAAACATCGAATATATATATATTATTTCACTGCAGGAGATTTTAACTTAAATTCTTAACATATTCCTTTTTAAATAAATATTTAAAACAATTATTTTAGCGTAGAAAAATTTCAAAAGTCCTTCCAAATCTTTAAATTAAAATTTTTGTTTTCAAAGTAGAATCTCTTTGTTTTCTTTCATAGTATGGTTACTTCTGATAATATCTATACAGGTCTGTATCCGTCAGGTAGGTAGAGCTACACAATGGACAATTGGAAAGGTTTAGGGATATAATATAAAGGAAATATCACAAAAATTACCTGGTAATTTTTAACCATAACCAAATGACGAGGTTAACACCTAAGCTGACGCTCCACTCTAAATTTCGAAACCGTAAACTGTTTGTGAACATTTTAACTGTACCAGCCTTAAGGTGCACAAGTCCTTTATATGTATGGTGAATCCGGTTGTGAATTTAGTGAAATTTTAATCGACACCCTTTAATATAGGTGCCGGCTGTACCCACCAGGTTATCATGTTCCTTAAAGTTTGTAAAGAATTAAATAATTCAACTTGAATACTCATTTTAAATCTTTGTAAATAAATCTATCCGAATTTATATGAAAAGGGAAATAAAACTTTCAAATGATAAAAATGTTAGAACTTCAATAATTCCAATTCACATTTCATCCATTTCCGCCAAACTGAAATATGTAAATCAGTTATATAAAATCAATTTTATATTTATTTTTCCTTTAAAAGTATGTGCTGTAGTATTATTTCAAGAATCCAATATTTATTATAAGGATCAATGCTGGTTCCCAGTTTTACACGTATTTCGAATTCTTTGCCATTGATTGAGAAAGTAGAATTTTCGAAGAATGTAAAGCTTCGTATCTAAATAGTATTTATTGTATAATAAATTAACTTCAGCATGCTCTTTTGTAAATAAATTCTTCATTTTAATTCGAAAAGAAGTACTTTAATTCCTAAACAGCAAACATTGTACATCATTCAAATGAGAATTCATTTGGATAGCTTCCAAATAAAATATTTAGATTTCCTGCTGCGCATATATAATTTAGATTATCTCAGAAAATACACAAGATTCTAAGTACATTCATTCTAAGTACTTTTATAGGAATGTAAAATATCCTTGCAATTAAATAGTAACGCTTAGGGTAAATGCCATCATAGATAATATTTGCATTAGGTTCCCTTAATTTCAATATTTAATTCTGAATTGAATTATAATCATGCAAAAAGTTTATTGTAGTTCATTAAAATTTCATCCCATTCAAAATAACGCGTTTCTAAACATTTCAAAAGTAGACTGATTTACTATAGATTTAAAATGGACTATTTACTATAGACTTTATTGATTATTGTTTATGTTTTTGAGCGATTAGGATTTGTTATTATATTGTTAGATATTTCAAAATGATAGCAACTTAGAGGTTTCAATAAGCAATTACTATTTTTTGAAATTTTGGTTCTTTGAATATGCAACGAGCTGAAGTGCCCGGCGTTACCCTGCACTTCTCACAAAAACTGCTATCTCGGCAAACAATTCCCAAAAAGTTGTGGAATTTTAAATATCTACTTTTGTCTATCCGTTTGGCGTCCTCCCGTTAATAGTGTATAGTAATTAAAGAGAAAAAAAGCAATTATATATTTTTGTAACTTTTCTTAAACTTCCAGAGTCCCTTGCCGTCTGGGGACGAGGCTGAACCGGAAGTGACGTCTGCGGAAACTCTCATCAAACCGGAAGGAACCGCAGAGATGCCGGTCGCCATAGCTGCAGAATCTTAAGGATATATCTTGCATAAGTTGTAATGTAATAATATTAAGTAATTTGAAATTGTTGTTCTATCTTGGTATAAAACATCCTAGGTCTTTAAAGGAGAAGAATTCAAATCCTGATAAACATTGTTCTGTGCTTCTGTTTTATTTCTGCCATACTTCAACGTAAGGTTGTTCCAACTCTAACTGTAAACCACTGTTTCTGATACTTGAAATCACACACATTTTAAATCAGCGATATCATTTATGTTGCATACAACATATTATAAAGCTAAAAATGTGTCAAATTGAGTTTAATAGCATTAAAGCCATTTAAAAAAATACAAATTTGTTTTATTAGTGGAAATCAATCATTTTTAGACAATACTGTATCAATTTCAAATTCTCAACTATACAATATATAAATCCATAAAAAAAATAAACGGTTTAAAAATATATTTTTTGATTATATATACGTTGTCTTAGATATCTTTGAGAGAATCCACAATTATACAAGGGATCTCAATACAAATCAGAAACAGTGGTTATTAAAATGAATAGTGATTGTATAGACGTTGATCATACATTGGCAGCTTGTTTATAATTCTCTCTTCCCCGAACAATTCCTTTCCTCGCTTTCATACTATTCAAATGCCCGCACTCAATAGTTATGGACACACTTGGAGCAAGGACACTGAGAAAGGACTGGGGAATCAAAATAGAGATAACACACAGGCAGTGTGAACTCCGCCCCCAACAGAATAACCGACCAATCAGAGTGAAGTTGAATTCATTAAATTAAATAGAAAGATATACATGATTAATTGTCTTACATGGAACAATATAAATGATCGTTTGATAGTGTTCAGTTGTTACAATTCAGCATAATACACCAATCAAAATGAAATCGAATTCATTAAATTAAATAGAATAGCATACATGATTATTTGTCTTGCATGGAACAATATAAATTATCGTTTGATAGTATTCAGTTGATACAATTCAGCACAATAGACCAGTCATAATAAAATCGAAATCATTAAATTAAGTAGGAAGGTATACGTTATTATTTGTCTCACGAAGAACATTATAATCGTTTGTTTGATTCAGTTTTTTGTTGTTCAGAATTTTAGATATTTAAGGACCTTGCATTTATATTTATAAAGATAAAACTATCATAATTTTACTAATTACAATTATTTTTACATTTTGAAATAAGTTATTGTATCATTAAATGAACCAAAATAATGGTATTTATTTCGAAGTTGAATGAATGGGTATAATGGTACCATATTAAGTAGTTAATGGCTGTGGAATTCCCACTACTTGTCTGTTATCTCTAAAATAGAAAACTGACGATTGTGAGAAAATTTTATACTATTAATAGTCTTTTAAACAATTATTCCGAAATATATTTACTGCCTTAGAATTATTTGTCATTTCATACTATAAACATCGTGGAATTATCTTATTATTTTAATAATTTATTAAAATTATTTTGATTTTAGAGCATACTATTAAATTAATCAATCAAATAAAAATTGTACAGTGATATTTAAATAATATATATAGCAAAATTCAATTATAATTCTAATTAAATATAATAAAATAGAAATTTTCCAATTACATAATTTTAAATTGCAAAAGCACTCGTTTGTATTTCAATAATTTGGTGAAGCACTTACATGTATCAAGTTATTTTTATATATTAAATTTCAGTTTTTAGTAATACATTTTAAATTAAAAATGTGTTTAAATTAATTTGGTATAAAATAAGTTTTAAACTATTTTATTGAATTCAATTTTAAAAATTTATTTTTAATTTAAGTTTATTTTTAAAAATGTTAATACTATTTAAAATTGCAAAATATCATCTTAACGCATTGCAAATTAAATGTGTAAAATTGTTACGTTGCGGTGATCTTAAAACTTATTAAACACATAATTAGAGCATAATTATTAAAAAAAGTTTATTATCCATTGCACTGTTATTGATTCTCACAGTTCATTATAAACGTAATGCATACCAACTAAAAAAATCATTTGTATGTTTAATTGTATTGAGAAAGTTTTATGAGTTTCCATTGTTAAATAATAAACATTTTAGAATTTAGAGTTGTTAATGTGTAGATTATCATATAATAATAAATTCTAATTTAATAAGTACACATCTAAAAGTCCAATGAATTCTTCCATCTGTTTAGAGATGAAGAAAATTGTAAATAATTCACATTTACATTGTTGCTGTATAATTAATTGCTTTAAAACTAAATTTCATTAACGTAAACGAAATGTTTATACACTTATTTAAGAAAAAACACGAAATGTCAATTGATTTTTACTATTACACTTCCTTTTTTATTATACAAAAATGTAAAAATGTGTTAATAATACATTAAAAAAATATAGGAATTTTGAAGAAGAGTGCCACAATTGAAAAGGCTATTGTAAAAAATATTTCCTAAATTACGAAACTATGGTGTTTTACAATAGTAGATTTTGTGAAATACTTTTATAATTGCTAATTTTAATAGTACTACTGAAGAGATACGAATAATCAGACTTAGCGAAAACAATTATTTTTTACGTTTCAATGGTTAAATGTAAAATTATGTACAGTAGGTATCTTTGTATTTGATTAAAAATTGTACGATGCTTTAATAAATTGTACATACGTGCAGCTTGAAATTTTCAGCGGTATGCAATACGGTCAAAAACATTATCTAGATTGTAAAATGCAATGGATAGTTGTGAAATCTTGTAATGAATGCATACAAGTTTCTTCATATCAAGTGATATATATATATATATATATATATATATATATATATATATATATATATATATATATATATATATATATATATATATATATATATATATATATATATATATATATATATATATATATATATATATATATATATATATATATAATTAAATTTCTTAAGTTTAAGTAAAAATCTACTGCACTGTGCTTATCTAGTGAATATTATCTGTTAATTTAAATTATTTTTTTATTAAAACCCTAACAGAATATTGAATTTTTTCCTGCACAACATTTTAATAATGTTGTTCTTAATATTCAACTGTTCTCTCAAATTAAAGTTTGGTTATAATATAATTTTTTTATTGTAATTCTCCAATTCTAAATAAAAAAGTTATTAACAAAAACCTAATATTAAAAATAGCAATAATGACATTATAAATGTTGCTATTTTTAACTAGTTATTATTTTGTAGTGCACATCTAAAACGGATGGCATGCTTTTACAGCTGGAAATAGTCTTAATGAGTAAAAGTAAAACACTAATTTATTTATTTGAAGAAAAAAATTATATTATAGAAATATTTTAAAGTCTTCTTTAATATTTAAGTATAAATATATTTAATTTTTTACCACTGTGACGGATGATTATGAAACTGAAAAAAATATAATAAAATATTTTCTAATTTATCCAAGAGCCAAGCATTTGCTTTACTATTTCAAAGTTATCACCCATTGAGATAATATTTTTAAATTTATAATCTTTTTTCTTAATTTAATGCTTACTATTACTTAAAGATATAAGTAAGTAATAATTAAAAATTAAAAATGAAATAATAATTTTGAATTCATATTTTGGATATCAGCTTGATTTACGAAGATTTAACTCTTTTATTTTTGCAATGAATTATACCAACATAAAAATCTACATTTATCTACGTTATTTAAATACCACATCGTTAGAATATTTACTCAAAATTGGCGAAAGGTTCATGAAGAGTGCCACAATTTAATTTTTCATTAAAATGAAAGAAATTTCCCATGAACATATTTTACAATATGTGCAAAACAATAAAATACGTTTCAGTTGAGTTTATTGAGTTCTTTACAAACCGATCGGGATGAAAAAAATGTCGGTATTTGAACAAAAACCGAGACACAGAGTGCAGAGAAATTTCGTCCGATTCGAGTAACCGCTTTTAACAACGTGCATTTTAGGTTGTATGTAACGGGATATTGTTACGAGTGCTATATATATCTTGGTTGAACCTGTGATTTGTGAGAGTTTAATTTTAAAAGTGAGAGAGAGAGATTGGGAGATGTGCTACGACGACAAATGTATCATTCTAGTCGCTAATATACTAGTCTATAAATAAACTAGTCATAGTGCGACGAAGTAAATGAATGCGAGAGTGAATGGTAAGAGTTGAAATGAACTTCGTCTCATAGTTATTGATGGCCTGTGATATATACATATTATCTATACATATACATCGCAATACCCTTTGCAGGGGTGGTGCAAGGTCAAATTGACACGAAACGGTATTAGGGTGTGCTTTAAAAAGCTTACATTGATTGTTGTTTCGTTAGTATATCCTCCTTACAACAAACCTATCATTATAATGATCCCTTATGTATAATAACCGCCAATGAAAGTCCCAATTGGTTGGTGAGGTTGCATACAATACTTTTTTGTTAGTAATAATGGCATTTATTTGTAACTGCTGTCTCGTATTGGTTCCGTGAAAGGTCGTTATATCGAAGGCGATGTAGTGTGTATTAATCGTTAGGTAATTGGCTTATCTCTTTAGCGTTTTTATATGATGTCATTTATTTTCTAATTTTATGATTGGTACTTAAAAACTTTAAATTTCAAGTGTAACTTGTTGTGTCATTGATTAAGCTTGAAACACTTTTTCTGATACGGTAAAATTATTCCAGCATTTAACTTTTGGCATGGGCTTGTTCAGAAGTAATTTGTTCTTTCTAGGAGCTCTTCTGAACTTGGAAAGAGGGGGGAGGGATTCAGGACAGTGACTTTTCGTAATGATGTTTTGACACTCAATGAAGGAGTAACTTTCGTTAGGGATCAGTTACAACTGTTTCTCGAAACAATTTTTAAGAGGACGTTTCTTGGGAAATGCATTGCTTCAAACCGCGAATTTCTGAATTTCATTTTTTCCCATGCTCGTGCCCAACCCAAATGTCAATACTAGAAACCATTATTTAAACGCAACCTGTCATTATCTTTTGTGTCGCCAACTGAATATTCAGAACACACACGGCATAAAATATCCTACACCCAGCCATGGGTAAAATTTATCACAAGCCCCTCGCTCGACCTTAAAACTGTATGTAAACTATATAAAAATGCAGTCTCTCTGAATGGGTTAAAATACATGGATCAAGGATACCGGCTTACTAGAAGAAATATTACTTTCCTTAGCATAAAGAGCCAAGATAAATATCTTTAATGTCAAAACTGAGCCTTGCACCACCCCTGACTCTTTGTATTATTTTAGTTTCAAGCTCTACTTCTTTGAATTTTCAATGCACAGTATGTAGTCACAGCTTTTGCAGTCATGTTTACTTATTGTCTGTCTAATATCAGGTCAGAAAATGAGATCGTATGTCTTTATAACTTTTTCGTAGTCTATAGTTTCAAGTTTTTGTCTTACTTTTTTATATATATTTAAAAATGTATATGCTTTTGTGTGATGTGTTAGAGCTTTTGAATATCATGGTTGGTACTTAGAAGTTGTGATCTAATATTTGTTTTTTTATGGTTATTTTCTTGGAAAGATAAATAAGGAAATGCATTGAGTAAATTAAGATATAATATAAAGATAAAAGACATTTATTTGTTTACACAAAAAACTATAATAATTTTGTTAACATCCTATATTTTTCAAAAGCAGCTATCCTTCTCAAATTGAATATAGTTTAGAAAGAATTGAATAACTACAATAAGCCATTAAATATAAAAAATCATATTAAGTTCTATGGATTTAGAAACCAGTTTATAACACAAAATTAAATAGATTTTTCTATCAAAAATATAAAAAATGTCTGATAAAGAATTATTTGTTTATAAATTTTCCGTTTAAAGTCGTTTAACAACCTATACGTATGTCATATTTTTTGAATTTTTAGAGATAATTAGTAAATGGTAACATTGCAATAACTTGAGGAACTTATTTTAATTTTAATAGATTTAACTCACTTTAAAAGACAATACTTCCACTTCATAGCTCTAAAATCCTACATACGTTATTTATGAAGGAATTCCTTTTATTTTTTGAAATACTATTGAAATATTAAAAGTAATGTAGAGACATATCGGGGTAACATATCCTAGAATTTTTTAAACGATACGGATTTTTTTAAATACACCTTCATTTTTGTAGTTTGATTAGCAAAACATTTTTCTGATTATTAAGATTAATTTTATAATCTATGTCCAAGAGCTTGTCGTTAAATTGATAAAATAGCTTTCTGGAAGATGGATACAATTATTATTACTATTTACTAGCTAGTATATTTTACAGTAAATTATATTCTTGTTCTTCAATTAAATTACATCGAGTTATTAGTTTAAAAGCAACACATAACATCATAGTAACTATTAAAAATTCTAAGATATAAAAAATATTCTTTAATATAATTTTTATGCACTGTTTTAATTTTAAAAAATGATTGAAATTATGAGTGAAATTTAATGACGTACAACTACTTTTGTAAATTTAAATGAACTATTGTTTAATATGGACAATTATATTAATTTTATTGTAATGTAGGGTTTTTATATTACTAAATATTCAAAATCAAAATACTTGAATAAATTTAAAATGATTTATTCAGTTTTATTCTTATCAGAACATTTTTATTTGAAATTGATTTGTTAAAATCAACTTGCTGGCTGCTGGTAAGCTGGATAATACGAACGTTTTTGTAGAAATATTAATAAAATTTAGAAAATGTAAATTGGTGTGCTTCTTTCTAAGTAAACATTATGTAAATAACTACAGAAATATGAAAACAAAATTGTATACTTATGTGTTTATTATTTACGATATTTAAAGTACTATTTTATATACGCATACACAAATTATTTCATATTCTACATTTAAACGAATTAATAAAAAAAACATAAATATCTATATAAGATTAATGTTAATATCTGTAATTATATGTGACTATCGTTGGTTGTATTTAAAATATAATAATAATTTAAAATATAAAAAACCGAAATTTGGTATTAATTTAAATTTATATTTAAAATTAGAGTTAAATATAAAATAAAATATATTTTAATAACAACAAAGATGCTCCTCAGTTTCAGTGTAAGGAAGAAATAGAAAATATGTAATTGTATAATTTTTACAAAATTTAATTTTATTAAATTATTGCTTTACGACGAACATGCTTCACAAGGTTTCATACAAAACCAGAAACCACAAAATACAATGCTGTATTTTCTATACAATTTCCAAAAAATATAACTCGTTCATTAAATGTATACAATTCAAAGAGTTTGTTTGCTCCAAACTACATTCTACTCTGATAACAAAGATTTTTAATTGTATAAATTTGATAGATGAATTATTTCCAGAAATAAGACATTCAAACAGTAAATATTTGAAATACTATAACCTACAAATGTTGTTTGGTAAACAAAGTCATAAAAATTTACAATCAATTCGAATGATTTAAACAAACCCCATTTCATTATTATTAGTCATAAAAATATTTTCTTTAAAATATATTCTATATATACTCAAATACAATCACATAAAATAATAAAGGTAAGATTGTTTATAAATATTAAATATTCTGTACATTCATTCTCTAAGGAAAATCTCACAAAGGAAATATTCTGTTAGGCCTACTTCTATTCTATTTTCCAAACTATCTCATTAAAATGTACTTGAGATTGTTATAAAAATTTTTTTTTGGCTCGTTAAAAAAGAGCGTTTATAATCTACTCTCGTTGAAATTCCAAAGGAAATGCACGCATACCGTTTGTGCTTACATATTAACTAGAAACATAATTATTTACAAAACAGAATAAATGCTAAGGTTGCGAGAATTATTTCTCTATTATGATTTCAAAACATAATATTTTCACAGAGTACACTTTTGAATAAACTGATGACGTCATGCATTCATCGGCTATTTTACTCTTTTAAATTAAATTAAGGAGAATAGTTTATTTTTTTAAATTTATATTTTATGTATGTAAAAATGCAAAACTATTATAGTAATTTTATTATTTTAGTATTTACTATTATAGTAATATGCTTTTCTATTATTAATTTCATTTATACTAATTAATAATGTAAAAAGTATTAAACTTCCGTTTTGTGAAATTGTAGTAAAAATAACTCTTACCAAAAAAAAAAATGAATTATGAGAATACTCAAGATAATGTTAAGAAAACGTTAATTAAGAAGAAAACGTAGTTTTAATCTGGGTTTATACGTATATACAAACGTGGAACGTATATACAAACGTGTATATACGTTCGAGTAACTCCAGTTTTTCCAGTTTACACATAATATAAAAGTTGATAAAAAATATATTTTTTGAAATAATTTTCAAATTTGAAGCATTAGGAGGATTTTTGAAAACCTTCTCTACTGATATAATTAAAAAAAATATTTTTGTAAAAAAAGAAATGTGTTGTAAATATAAATTAAACGATTCTGCAGTGTAAACAATCCTATAGATTTAAAATTTTGTTCATCCGTCAGAGGATTAATGAGCTATAAAATTAAATTACAATCCAAAGGTCAGATAAAATAAACGCTCCTTTTGTAATGTTTTTATTTTTATATATTGGTTTAAAATAACATTAATTAAATCCTTTAACCACCATAATCGGTCAATTTTCAGACATCTTAGGTATTCAATGCAGATGTCTTTTTAACTCTCATTCCAGTGCAGATGTCTTTTTTTTTATATTCTCATTCTACTTCAGATATCTTTCATTTGAATTTAAAAAAATTAAGTCTATTTGAATTTGTTGGGTTATTTAGGTTGAAAATAAAAAGTTGAAAGCCGTTTTAACTGGATTCTTAAGATACATAAACATTAAAGCAGATTACATATGGTCATAAGATATATTACTACGACAACTCTCGTTATCTCGAAGTGTATAAAAATTCGAGATATCGAAAATTCAAGTTATCGAAAATCCTATAAAAAAGCTGTTTTGGTAAAAATAAATACTAGTATACTTACACGACTTTATTTAACATATCTATCCAACATAGTTTGGTGAGTATTTCTATTTTTTTCGAAATCAATTATATTTTCCAAATGCACGATTGCTTGAAATGTCTCTGATGTTTTCATTTCCGGCCTCGATTCAATGAATGCACGCATAGTTTTTATGAAAGATAGAGCCTCTTACAAAGTTATCTTAGGAGGAGGTTAGCATTCTTCATTATCATTCTTCTTCTGTGAGCGATCTGTCATCAAATGCGGCTATAGAGAGTGCATTGCATTATCATTTTGTCGCTATTATTCGCAGCGGCAAATCAACACCACACGAAAGCCTGAACAAAAATGAGAAGGGGTCGAGTGTCGTCTTCATATTTAAGTGAGTTGCTTTCTGGACGGTCGGTAATGTTCCAAGAAAGTGACTCGCACTTTACCGAATTCGAAATAGGCCCCGAACCATCGCCAATAGCCCACTGTGCAGCAGCTCTAGTGCGACTTTAATTAACCAAACCAAACCCGCAAATTCACACAAAACTATTTAAAAGAATAATACCAATGCTCGTAACTACTTTATGACATTTCAGTTCATAAAAAAAATATTTATTTATATATAATATATATGCATATACTTTCATTTTTTTTTAAAATTTGAAACAACATGAAAGATAATAATATTTGCAAGGTGTAGTAATGCCTCCATAATATGACATCAAATAATAATGCCTTTAAAATAAAATTTAAATACCTAATCTTGTTTACTTATATAAAACAGGCGTGTTTTTTCGCATTGTTAATCCTTACTACATTGTTACATTGTTTATTCTTAGAAACAGCTTCGAGTATAAAATATCAATCGCATTTCCATGCGTCGTATATGTTAATAAACAAAAGTAAAGCATCAAATAAGATTACCGCCATATGTTCCGCCATGTTTTTGACTTCAAGACGTATCATTTCCGAGTTATAGCTGGAAACGCTTCAAAATAAAATATTCCGCTAAATCCGATTTTTATAAAGTTAAGTAAAAGAAAATGTTTGAAAAAATAAAATTGCTGAACCTCGCAATTTTTTTTTAGAAATTCACTTCGTTTGGTTTTATAAAAGTTTCTACTTTTTTCCTTTTCAGTATGAGACTCGAACTAACTTTTTTAAAATTCAATATTATTTAGCTTGGCTTGTTCTAAAATAAAATGTATTTATGATATACTATTTGAAGTTCCCGGCGTTGCCCAGAAAGACACTGGATGATATGTTTACGTGTGTAACTAACTACATTTGAGTTCATTTAGCGAAATATTCATTCATTTGGCAATTTTTTTTTATTTATTTATTTGGCATATTTTGAACAAAATGTATAACATTTGTTTAAGAAAAAATAAGTCAAAAAGTAAACACAAATTCTCTATTTGTAAAAAAAAGCATGGTAATTTTTTTCTAGTTCAAAATCAAAATTAAAATTAAAACTAGGTTCAGTAGTTCAATTACAATGTAATCTACATCACAATAAAATTTGGTGATTATATTTTGAAAACTGTTTCAGAAAAGTGTACCTTACGAACTTATCCTTATTGGCCAAAAATCCTACAGTTATAAATTTAATTTTTTCTTTTGTTAAAACATATACTAAAACATTTGTTAAAACTATACTAAATGCAGAAAAAATTGTGATTGAATCTTTTTAAATATTGTTTTCTCCACATGTATAATTTTTTTTTATTACAATTGAATTAATAGTAATGTAGTTGCACTGCTTTTTATAAGCACAAATAATTCCCTATTTTTGTTCACTGCAAACTGCATGGTCCTCTTAAAGTCGAATATCTCAAAAACCAGTTTTGTGGGGCGTTACTAAATCACCATCTAATCGGAGGCATCTATTGTATTAGATTATGTTAAAAGTCTGTATTTTCTGAAGTAGAGTTTGGTTATATAACACATACGCATTTTACATAAAAGAATAATATATTAGCAATATATTCTAAAATACAACATCCGAATAAGCATCTCTATATATCTATCATACTAAGTGTACAATTTCAACCCTAGAAAATTTTATAAAACTGATAAAACATTGTTCTATCTCATCATTAATTTTAACGATGTTTCTTTAATATGGAGAATGTCATCAACTACAATATGCACGCCAATTTGCAAGGAGTGAGAGAAAATTATAAAAATAAATATTTCTACATTTTTAGACAATCTCACAAAAAGAACTTTCTACTTCTGAAATATCATCAAGCACCCATTTGCATTTGTTTACTTTATTCACTAAAACATTGCACTTCAAATTAAAAAACCATTCATTACCACAAGCAAACAGCTCTATAATTAGATTACGCCATAAAAAAAAAAGTGATATATAACAGGGTCACTGTCTAGAACTAAACAAGTACAAAAGATATCTCTTGTTATTTAGCTTAATTACTAAATAAATTTGCCTTGCAGTACGATAATCATAACAATAATAATCCCAAAGCTACGCGAACTCGTTGTCAGCCCTTTTAAAAGGATGTATTATTCACGGTTCAAGTTAAAAGTCCATCTTTTAAAGTCAACTGGGTTAACTCATCCATTTGTTCTTAATTAACTCTCCCGCGTCAATTAAAAGTTCCATTAGCAATATCGATTTTCCGTTTGTTAAAGTTCGGAGATGTTCCACAGAGAAATAATATTCCGACTTCAGACAAATCCTTCCGATTTTGAAATGTCGCGTCGCTTTTGACATTCCCGTTTGAAAGATCATTGTTTCGGAATTAAATGATTACAAGAAGTTGAAACTGAAATTGAGATAATGCGGTTTTAAGTAAGGTTTCGGAATTGAATTTGAAATAAAATACCGATAAGCAGTTTATGATTTATCTAAAATAAGATAATTAAAACATATGGAGTTATGTATTTGCAATATAATTTACAGTTACATAAAGAGTAGAAGATAATTGAATACTGCTTTTTATTGTATATCTGATTTAAAAAAATAACTTTTTTAAATAAAAAAAATGTGGCTTTACGCAATTCGTGATAAACTTATGCTGTATTAAATGCACGTTTATACATTCAATTGTAGGTAATAGGGTTTTATAAACAATTATATATTTTAAACTTTAATTAAATAGTTTTAATCATAAACATGGTGCTACTAGAAAATATATTTCCAATCTTATCATTTATCCAGTTAAGCATATAATTTATCTTATTATTGTAAACCAAAAAAAAAAATTATACTTATTTGAATTTTCGAAATAACTTAATTATGAACTATAATTTATATATATTAAAATATTTTTCGATTTTTGTTTCCTCGTCATTCGCAAATTACATACGCCGTATATGGGACTGGTACACGTTAAATCTGCCGTGGTCCGTATGCCCTTACGACATACGTCAGGTTCATGGGGTGCCTCCTCATGTCTTGTTATTAGACTCTTGTCAAAGTTTTGAAGAAATGTTTAAAGGGTCTGCTCTTCAAGTCTGGTCCCAAATTGTTGCCAATCGTCTATTATGTAGCTTTATGTCGACTCAAATTTAACTTCAAGTTTTTCAGATTTTTATCTTTAAAAATGATAAGTTTTCATAAAGAAATCAGCAATTTCTAATCTCATTAAACAAACATTTTAATGTTGATTTAAAAAAATACTGTATTATTAATCAAAATAAGAATTCTTTTCACCAATACTTCATTTGGCAATAGCCCGATTGCGGCAGAAGGGAGCCATATTTACCATATTCTCAAATAACAAAACAATTGTTTATCGCACAGACAAAAGGTTGCCATGGGCCGCAATTGGAACTTTCCGCTTCATTTACCCTAATATCCTGACATAAAAAATCAATTATAAACAATAACTTTAACCTTTATCTCTAGAAATCGCAATTCATTGAGTCACTTTATCAATCATGTTGCTACGAATATTTTCAAGAAAAGGCAATTTTCAAAACCAGAACACACACCCTTATTCCCAACCATAAAAAAAAATCAAAGCATTCAATTTATTTTTAAACTGTCTCACTCTATAATCAGAAAAACGAAGTTAAGAATGCCCGAATAGGGTACAGCCCCAAACGGCTCTTTGACATTTACAGCCAAACAGTCGAAGCGGCGTACGCCTAGCATTTGCATGCAATATCCACCCCAGCAATACGTCATAAATCATTCCTCTGGTTCTTTCATTGAATCAAACATTATCGGTTCTCTAGGTGTTAGACTCGTACTCTTTTTCGAGGGAAAAAAATAAGCACAGTAAAAAAAATCCCTATAGAATGAGATAAAAGAGCAGCAGTAAGTCTCGATCAATAATGGAAAACAAGCGTCGTTGTTCGCTCGATATAGCAGTCACTTCCCATACCGCAAGTGTTTTTGGTAGGCAACTATTCGGGGATATTTTCTTGTTATTGTTTTTATTTGTGGGGGAGGGATAAATATGCAATCGAAGGAAATTGTCTTGTTTGTTGGCGTGTTTACAATAATCGAATTGTAATTGTTTATATGGGTTTTCATGTTCAGTGTGGCGCAAAACTTTTTCTTTGACATATGTAGAGTTATAAGTTCGTAAAATTAGAATTATTGAAAATCAGTATGTACTGTGAATTTAAAATGATCTGTGAAATAACAGATATGAAAAATAATTTAATAATTGTTAATAAAAAAAAAGAACCTAAAAGTGTTGTGTTTGCGGACAAACTTTTATACCAATCCCAATAAAATATTGCTGTTATTTTTAAAAAAAAATAAAACATATAAAGTATGTGCACTTTTATTCAGAAATTTGATTATGTGTGTTTTGTCTCTGTTTGCATATTTATTTGTTTGTATATTTATTTATTTTTACATTATAATTTTTCATCTCTATTTATTTTTATTTTATCTGTTTATTTCCATTTTATTTGTTTGTTGTTATATTATTCGTTAATGAATTTGTTTATTTGTTTGTTTTTATATTATTTGTTAATGATTTTATTTCTTTATTTTGCATTATTTTTTTAATTTTATTTGTTTATTATTTTTATTATTTTATTTGTTTATTTTTATTTTTATTTGTTTATTTTATTTGTTTACTTTATTTGTTTATTTTTTTTGTTTATTTTATTTGTTTATTTTATTTGTTTATTTTATTTGTTTATTTATTTATTTATTTATTTACCTATTTTTTTACATATGGATCCTAGTTATAATAGTATGTATGGCCATTTAAATAAAATTAAATAGCAGCATATTAAAAGACCAACATATATATTTTGTTATATTAACCTAAATTCACAACCATTGAGCAATCGTTTTCTTAGTGCAACACTCATTGTAATTATGAGATAATTAAATTTGATTAAAAGAGATTAAAAAACCCCATTAAATTCTTTGCTTTGTAATAAATAAACTGTTGCATATATTAATTAAAAAAAATATCACATACATCTTTTAAACAAATTAGTCGTACAATGAAGCTTCCTCACGCATTTAATCTTACATCAAGCAAAAACCTATTTGTTAAGATTGAATCCGTGTTTATCCTGTTATTACTTTCCACAGTGAACGATTCCACATTACTAATACAAAAGCCGGAGAAAACCTGTCATTTCCCTCCTTTCTATTCAGTAATGAAAACTGATGTGTTTGCCAAGAAACACTGTTTTTTATTACCGGTTGTTTTTGTGTAGTAGCCGATAGATATTCTCTAGGCACTGTTAAGCAAATAGTACAATTGTTGCTGTGAAAAATATCGATTTTTCTACCTCTGTTAGCAGCGTATGGCAGTAATATTTTTTGAAAATTCCATTGTCTGTTATTTGTGCACGAAAAATTGTATCATAGTGGAAAAAGTGTTGCTTGGAGGGTGAAATATTTTAAAAGTAATCTTGTATCCGTTGCTGTGTTTGTTCAGTAAACTTTTCTTTGGTGTAGTTCTGCATAAAACTCGCAATACATTATGAAAGCAAAGTTGGAATTTTATTTATGTATATGTTAACGGCAAGGTACGAAATCCAGGCATTCAATAGAATGTCTGTGTTTTCAGGCAAATTATGAAATAAGCAAATTCTTTTAATCTATTATATACTTTTCCCTCGGCATTCTATGAAATGCCTAAAGCTATTTAGGCAAAGTATGAATGGCGATTCTTGAAAGTCATAATTATGATATGAAACTCTATTTATGCTTTTATTTTGTTAAATTCCGACAATATAACTTTGTAACAAGTAGCGCGATTGAAATATACTTTTTTTAAAGAATTTTTTACGTATGAAAAGTTCTTTGTTATCTGTTCGATAGAAAAGTTAGCGGCAGTGCCTGTAAATTCTTGAAAATTTCGCTTCGAACTGTCATTTGGGACTACGCATCCGCTTTCAGCAGTCGGTTTTTGCACGGAAGGTGATACAATATACTTTTCAAAAGTTATGTGCCATTGAACGGTGCCAACACCGACGACTCGGAGGTGCAAAGCAGCCCCAAACGACTGCTGGAAGACGGTACCTATTTTTTATAAGCCCACTGTCCGGTGAAAAACCGACTTCTCGGAAGGGATGAGTAGCCAAAAACGGCAGTTCGAAGGGGGTACCAGCGTTTTTTTTTTAAAGCAATGTGTCATTGCTCGGTGCCAAAAACGTGCTCGGTGGAGATCAGTAGCCCAAACGAGTACTCAAATCGGGATCGTCAAGATTTTGTATGCATAGACGCATCATTTTTTGTCGAATAACAAACAAAGAATTTGTCATTCGTAAAAAAAAATCATCAAAAAAATATAATTTCAATCGTCCCATTTGATACTGATTATTTTGCTGGAAAGAAACACCATAAAAGCATTAAATGAGTCTTATATCATAATTACGACCTTCAAGAATTTCATTTTATACTTTGCCTAAATAGCATTAGGCATTCTATAGAATGCCTAAGAATATAATAAATTAAAATAATTCGTTTATCATTCCTTGCATTACAACGCCAGGCATTATATAGTACGCTTGAATTTCGAACTTTACCGGTAACATATATCAAATTTAAACATATTGATAAAATTGTAAACATAGTTTTGATCCTATTACTACTATATTGCTATATTGCATTACTATATACTATATTACTATAATATAATATATTGCATTTTGCTTCAGGATTACGAATACAAATCATCATATTTATATGAAAGGGGGAAGAGTATTTTTCAACATTTCACCAAACATAGTTATTCAAATTAAAATATGAATAAATCAAAATAGCTTAACTTAAAGGAAGTGGCACTATGTGTTTGGGGAATGGAAAATACTCTTTCCCCCTTTCATATAAATATGATGATTTGTATACATATCTACGATCTTTAGAAGTTTCTATCACTGACGATAAATAAAATTAAGAATTTTGTTTGCAATGTTCTATTTAACAAAACAGTTATTATTTTGTAAAAAACTAAAATTCTCATACTATCAGTAACCTTTCTACGTTTTGTTCTCACTTATTTAATCTAAATCAAGAACAGGCGTTAGCGTGATTTCTCTTGCTGCGAAACAATCTCATTTGCCAATGATCCCCGGCTTTGGTTCCAAGACAATATATTAGAATACACCTTTCTTGCAGCTCAAGATGCTCTTATCATTGCCTTCGATTGGTCGACAAATTTTAAGCCAGAGTTCAATGCAATGAAGTCGAAAGTCATGATTGCTGAAAGGAGGATCACCTCGTATGAAAATCAACCACTTCTTCTTGGTGGAAAACTTAAAGTAGTAGAGACCGAAGAAAAATATCTTACCATCCTGGTTGACAATAAATTTTATTGGAAAACACACATTCCCAGCAAAAAAAGTCAGCATGAAACCTTCATCAAATTTGTCAAATTGAAGGTTTTTTGAAGGTTTTATAAAGGATATTAAAACAAAAAACTGCAGTTTTTTTTGAAGTTTTTAATTTTCCTGCATAAAGCACGAAAAGCTACGAATCTGCATAAAACCTTTAAAATATCTGCATTTTCCCTTCATGATTAAACATTGAAGGTTTTTTGTAGATTTTTATGAAGGTTTTTACAGTTTTTATGAAGGATATTGAAACAAAAACCTTTCATTTTATAGATATTCAAAAAAACTGCAGTTTACCTGCATAAAACCTTCCATTAAAAAAAATTTCAAATTTTTTATGAAGGTTTTATGCCGACTTTTTTTGCTGGGTTTCCTATATTTCAAATAAAGGCGACACATTTCAACAGATTCTAAATCAAATTGCACGCAACTCAGTTGGAATTAAGTTCTCTTTTATATAAAAAAGCTATATTACCTTGCATTGCGTAGGGTGTCAGAGTATGAGGAAATTCTCTCAAGATAAAGGTAAACACCAAACTTCTCCGCATAGTTCAAAGGAGCATTTTGCTGCGTGTTATTGGTGGATATAGTAACATTAGCTACGAATCTGTTTCTGCGCTTACTGGCTTCCCACCCATTGAGCTATTCAGTTTACAAAACAACGTGTACAAACAAAATATTGATAAATGCTCCGATTTAGATATGTACAGTGTAATCAAAGATTCCTATTCCAAAATATAAAGGGTGTAGTTTTAAACCCTAAGTTTGCCACGCCCACAACCTTCAATTTATTCAAAACAATCCCATTAATGTACTTGAAATGTCACTACGGTGTAGTTAGCTTCACCTTCACTTTATGTGCACTTCATAAACGGGAACACAATGCCACCGATAGGAGGAGAAAAGGCGAACGAAAAATCAATTTGTTGAATGAAAAGTCGCATTGTCTCGTTATCAATTTTCCAGGTTTGGCTGAGGTGCCCCCGGGGCAAGTGTCATGTCCCGCCAAATCCCGAATGAAAACCCATTGAAAGGTGCTATTCCGGGAACAAGGGCAATCAATAGGAATGTTTGATAATGGGAAAAAACCGTTGACACTAACGGAAAACAAGGTAAAGTGGCTCAAGTTCTTTGTTATTAATAACAAACGGATTCTCTATACTTAAGCTCTTTTTAATACTGGTAAAAATTCATTCGTTTAAAAGAGGTTGGTTGAAATAACGTTGCACTATATAGCTGCACAGTACACTATAAAAAAAAGGGTGCTCAAAACTGAGTACATGAACGTACTCGTTTTTCTTTGAGCATAATCGCATCGTAAATGAGCGATGACTTACTCAAATTTAAGTAATCGTACTTTCTCAAAAATTTGATACTGCTTATTTCAGCTTCTGTTATAGCCATCTTAACAAGCGACCTGACAAAGTTAAAATATTTGTTCCCAATATGGTTTTCCACATTATTTGATGCCGATTGCTTAAATGGAAACTGAGTTATTACAATTCAATTATCTATTTTCCCATTCTTTTGGCACATATTTTTAACATTATTTCTGTTTACAACGTCTTCACGTCGCCCTGGTGGTAGCTTAACGGATCAGGCTCTGAACAGCAGTGCCTGCATATCTGGAATCGATTCCCGGTAAGTCTTGGTTGTAATTGTCGATATTTATTGAAAGGGATTTATGAAGGCAGCTTATGCATGCTAGCTTTTACTCTTTTTATTCATTTTTACCTATTGTACTCATTTTTAAGTACATGTCTTTTTCAAAATTGAAACTTATGTATTTGGAGCCATGATAAGCCTCGACTGTACTAAAAAATAAGAAAATTTTACTTATTTTTGAATACCTATTTTTAACAGTGTATACTCTGGTAACGATTTGCTCAAAGGAAAGACCCGAGAACAATGCCTCGTATTTTTGAACCATGGTCAGGACGAGAATAACACCTGAGCTGGCACCCAATGCAATCTCAATAGGCGTCTGGATATTGAACCACGATCAGATTTAACGTTCGTCATTTCCTTATACTCGGTGGATATTTTTTGGTCGTAGTAGGAACGAATTTGTGAACTCTCCGATTACCGAATCGCTACGCACATGCACGGGATCAAACCCCCGTAAATCAGATGTCTGTCCGTGACGTCGCTTAGGAATATTTAATACAGGAAATACATAACATAATAGGAAATAAAATCAAAGTTCATATCATTATTATTAATCTCCTAAAATTGACAACAACAACAAAAAAATCTTTTATATTCGAGGTGTTATAACTGAAAACAATCAATCACATTAGTGCCTCAAAAGATATTTTAGAATTAGTGAGATGATAGTTTATTTAGAAGAAATTATATTGATAAATTTCATTATTACCGCAGACTATATTGCTGGAGTATTTTATTCTATCCGAATATTAATAGAATACTTTAAAAACTGTTAAAATAAGTTTTTAACTTTTCGAACAAAATTTATCGCAAATTTAAAAACACGGACACTCAGACATCAAGTCAGATACAGTTTTTCAGTTTTAAAACTTAAACTTAAACCCCTTAGGCCTAACCAGTTCCTTCGTCTAAAATCCCAGGAAAAGGTTTTGCAATTAAAATACTTTTTTTAAACAATGTACAATTAAAAAAATTAGCATAAATTATTTTCTTTTTATGCACAACTAACTAAAACACCTATTCTACAAAAGGGAAGATTATGCATACACTATAAATAAAATTACAATTTTTATAAGAATCAAAAAATATATTCTTAATTATGTGTGTGTGAGCTCTCTTATAAATGGTCAGAATATTTAATTATTAGATTGTCAGGTAAATAAACTTTTCTATTATATTTCTTTTTTAATTTTACATGTTTTAAGTTCATGAATAGATGTAAATTATTTGATATTTTTAGATAATCATTAACATATAATTACTAAATTAGATATCATTTGGAATCTTGACTGTTTGGTAGTCTTTAGTAATTTTTGTTATTTATATAAAAAATATGCATTTGAGAAAATATGTATTTCGAAAATAGTTTACACTTCTATTTACACAAATTTTGAATTTTTAACTCACTTAATTTTTCTTTAATATTTCGTGCTGCCATCTATTTATTATTAAATACAACTTTAGTTCACCACAGTAGCTTTTTATTTTGTGGCAGTTCATTCCATTTTAAATAGTAAAATATAAAATTATGATATTTTATAAAATATGAAAGACAGCTCTTTTATATTTGAACACACTTCATAGATTTTTTTTATGTATAACAACTTTAAAAAGGTGTCCTGGGCTTTTAAGTGGATTCTTGGCAATAAAAATGTTCTAAATTCACATGGATTTTGAACCTTAATATCTGTGGGTTATTGTACTTATTATATATTTATTAAATATTTTTGTTTGTGTTATTTATATATATATATATTTTTGTTTTATATAAATATTTTTTTTGTTACCGTTTTTTTAAATTTTATTAAAAAAATTAAAAGAACAGCAAAAATCCCGTGTGGTTTATCCCAAATCAATATTAGAGATAAACGTAAGAAGCTCTGATTATGTCTATTATTAATAAAGTTAATAAAAAAAATTCGGTTACAGAAGTTTTTCGGTTACTTTTTTTATAAAAAACTGCAAAATATAAAGTATTTTTATAGGTTGTTTAGATTTCGATAAAAGTCGAAGAAAAAATATTCACAATTCACTTTAATATAAAAAGTTTTATTACTTCAAACTCAAATTTAAACTATCATAAATTAATTTGATAGATCATACAAAACATAATTGGTGACCAAATTTCCTTTATTTTATTATATAAAATAATAAAAATTAAAATATAAGATAATACCATCAAACATCTATTAACATACGAACTACTACTACGTTATATAGCATATTCTGCTCTTTGTCCATTTAACTTTATTAAAATTGAATATAATTTAATTTTTCATTCAGAATACTCTAAGAGTTCTACGAAATGGTATTAATATTTCTGGAGCATTATATAAACTTAGAACCTCAATATAAAAATAATAAATAAACATTACAAGTAACCACATACATTTTAAGATACAAATTATATTGGGCATATAGAAAATTTCTCGAAATATCAGTATTAAAATAAGTTGATTCTTCAATGAGAGATGACACCACTACAAATGAATATATTTTATGAATAATTTTCGTGCTGCCATCTATTGTGTTAAAATGTAACAAATTTTATTTTTACAGGTTGTGTTTCTGGTACGTGACAACGATGCTGGGCGGAAAATATAACTAGATCACTTCTAAATGTTGAAATAAAAGTAATAAATGTTTCCTCAATATACCTAAGGTATATAAAACTATTAAGTGTGTGATATTGGAGTACAGCATTAAAACATATGAGTAGTCCAGATTAGCTACTATTTGCGATAAAAACTTTTTGTCTAAATCGTGAAATACTGTCTAAACTTATCTCGTTTAATAAAATATTATTATTTTTGTAAAAATTAAAAATATAATAATTTTTTACTAAACTGTGTATTTTGGTTACTGAATAAGTTATCAACTAGATTTTAAATTTTCCGCAACTTTTTTTCACAACTGGATGAAGGCTTTTAACTGGTTTTGAGCAACTGCTTTTCTTTTGTTCATTAATCAAAAGACGATGTATTCACATTCCAAACAATCTACTATATTAATCATATATAAATAAATGCTTTTGCGTTATGGATATTTACATATAAATAATACTTCCCACAAACCAAACAATCGATTACTCTCATGTTTAATTTTTTTTTATTTTTGGGATATAACTGCTTTTGAAATTGGAGCTATTTTGGACAAAACCTTATCTTTAGATTGACTTTTCCAATTTTATTTTTAAATCATTGGGCTTTATTTTATTTATAACCGTGTTTATGTCTTTCTTGACTGATTGTTTATTTTTGTTGTGATTGCCCACCCCACTAATTTAGATTTTTTTTCTTTGCGATTTTTAAATTCATATTTTATATTAGATGAATAGTTTTTAGTCCACTTGGACCTGGGTACCTAGTTTTAAATTATATTTAGGCGACCTTCTCATAATAAATAACTTCACCTTTTTTCTTGAATCTTTCATGACAGCAAAACTTTCCTCTCTTATTCTAATTCATTGTCGAATAGTACTTCATACCAAATTTAAACTTTCTACCTTATTAGGTATATTAGATCACATGATGGACCTGCTTCATAGTATAAATTCCGATTTGTGAGCGTCTCATAATATGAATAATATTTTCCATTTGCAGTTCAGAGTAAAATAAAACTGAGTCATATATAATAGATCTTTGTGATTTCTTCCATACATATTTTTCATTGTAGAGATAAGTTTTATTGTATTTGGAAATGGCCTTTTTACAATGGCTGACAAATATTATGATAAACTATTACAAAAATATATATGAAAATACAATAAGATGCGAGAAAAAAAAAGAGAAAATAATTCATATATTAAAACTAATACAAAATATGAGTAAGTTTTCTACTTAAAATCAGGGTTACGTTGAAGAAAATACACAATACTTCGGCGCTCATGCGAATTGAGTCCTTTCTATAGTACTCGTATTAGTATATTAAAGCATCAAGAGCGTCAAATTGCAACGTTTTAATATTGCAATGTTATTTACCACATCTGGACGCCGCCATTCTCATGCCATCGTCAAGTTGCAGTACAGGAAAATATAGGCCACTATATTGAGAGTTGCCTTAATTTTTATTTCCATTCTATTTACATTCAGTTTTAATCTTCTGAGGAATGAATAAAATAATTGAAATGGTAAGTTTGTTTTCACGGAAAATGATGTTAATTAATATCCAAAACAATCATTTAAATTTAAACTAACAATAGATGTGGTAAATGGATGAATGAGGTACATAATTAAAAAAAAATGAGTTATTGCCATGGATTATAGAGGTATACTCGTATGTGTTGGCCTTTTTTTTACACTGACAGCAGCATTGTAGAAGCCTCATTAACAGAAGGCCACAATACCAAATGAAAAATTTAAGGCAAGTATCTCGAAACAAGTATCGGCAAGTATCTTTTGCAACATACCTCCTTCATCCACTTATGTCATCACTTATTTTAATAAAGATGGCTTAAAAGAGTTCTTTCAATGCTTCATATTTAAAAAAAAACCTGTTGCAAAATCAACTTTTTTTTAATGAATTTAAAACAAGTGTGTGTTGTTGGGAAAGCTGGTGATACACGCACATATACATTCATTAAAGCTTGGAATATTTTTTACAGAAATACTTATTCACTAGGAACTTTCGCACTTTGTGTTTTGGTACTTTTCAAAATAATGATAATTTATTCCTCCACACTCCCTTTTTTTTCTGTCTTCGTAGAAATTTGTTTTTTCGTTACGAAATTTTCCGCTGTCGGAAACTTCTGTCTGCAGCCAAATATCCCAGAATCCCTAAGCAGGACAAGACCACGAGTACGTAAATTTTAGGCGAAGTGCACAGGTAGTCACTGTAAGAAAATGTTATTGTCCAGCCAATGGCAGTGCAGAAGTTGTAACACGCGAATGCAGCTTCTTCGTCGTTCTTGAATAATAACCCATAAAAGGCTAAAAAAGAAAAGAAAATATGAAATACAAAAATATCCTAGTATTTTAAAACATTTATTTATGAAATAAAAACTCATTGGACAATTTGTGCAAAATTGTAGCACCTAAAGGCATTACAGTTGCTTTATTATTAATTTATAGCAAAATTTAATAATTAATAGCAAATATTAATAGCAAGATAATAAAAATTATTCTTTATTTAACCTTTAAAAACAATTCTTCTTATTTAAACTTATTTTTTTTTAAATTTCTGTTAACTTAGAAAACAAAAACTTACTTAGCTATTATATTGAATAATAGCTGTTGATAATAGAAAATTTTTGTTTACATCACTTTAATAAATAAATTTTAAAATATGAAAAATGTTTAGTGATATTTTATAATTTATAAAATAAAAAAAATCTTTTTAAAGCAATTTAAAATATTTTGAAAAAAAATTCTTAATATGGCTAAGCATATATTAAATGTTGTAAGAATGTTCATCTTTATAGAACTTTATTTCTGTTTAAATTAAATATCATTTACTTTCAAAGTTAAACTCAATATATTATTTTAATTTCGTATATTTAATACTGAAATACTTTTAGTTTAAAATTCTTGAAAAATATAATTATTCCATCTTCCCGAATTTAATTATTGTTTCATATATTTTTTTAATGTTAATTAATTTTAAATATATTTTTTTTTATTCCAATACCTTTAAAAAAATTTTGAATTATTATCTAACACAACTTTTAAATTAGCTCTTATCCAAAAAGAAATTTCGTGAAAGATAATTAATTAAAAGAAAGTGTCGAGTAATTTGGATGCAATTAGAGAAATTTCATTCATGAAATATAACTGCCCTTTCCAAATTACTCAATCACAAAAATTCCTTTCAAAACTGTATGCAGCGTATGTTACGTATTTTAAACTAACTTTTTCTAATATATATTTTAATTTTATTCGATTTTGAAAAATTACTTTTTATTAAATGCTTGAAGAACTGTTATTTCTTCATAATACTATTTTTGAATATCAGAAATGGAAGTAATGCTATATTCGAACCTGTCGTATTTTACACTCGAAAATTTCAGTTTGACGACATTGGTTTTAACCACAGTCCTCATTTCTAACATTGTTTTTCAATAACAGCTCTCATAACTTCCAGTAATTTTGTCAGTAAGACAACTTTATTTTAGAATATAAATGGAAACATGCTTGTAATTTTATACAAAAGAAGCTTTGTGATTACAAAAATATCGTAACAGTTGGCAGCTCTGCTTTTGCAATTTGAATTATTTTATAATTACGCTTACTCAAAACGTTTTGGTTACTAAAACAAAACGCATGCTAGATGCCAATAACGCATGACTTTTACCTCCTAATTTCGAAACCTGATTTGAACTGTTATTCAAATACTGTTAATCCCTTATGCCCAATCCTATCTTCATTAAGTTCACCTCAATTAATATCTTAATAAAAGAAAATTGCGTGAAGATTCCCAAAACTATTTCCAATGCAAAAAAGTAAAATCTTACCTTGAGTTTGTGACCAGAATATCCCAATTTTCGCTCCCCACAGTGAAGCTGTCAAGTAAAACATGAAGTGGTTGTCTGCGCTAGGATTCCACATCATGAGGAAGACATCGATTCCCACGTGTAATGCCAGTCCAAATAGGACGATAGGTATTCGACCAATGTACTTCACCATGTATCCCGAGATTGTTGAGGTTATCCCAGATGCTATACCGTAGAATACGGTGACCATTCCGACATTGGAAATACTCCAAGCACATTGGATGTACGCCTGTGAAAAGATAATAATTTGGAAGATTTAAATTAATGTTATGGTTATTAATTAAAATGTATTATGTCGTTTACATATTACATTTTAAACATTATTACTATTTAAAGTAGGGTAAAAAGATTAAGAAAATCGCCGAAAAATCAACAAATTATACAAGATCTTCTGCAAGACCGATTTCCTAGGATAAACTAAAATGGGGCGGGGTTAAACACATTTGAGACTTATTAGTGAGACTTTGAGAAGCATTTGTTTATGTAAATAAACAATAATATCGTATCTACATGTCTGATTCGGCATTCATTATGATAAAGATTGCTTTTAATAATTTATTTTAGAAAATATTTTCAAGCTTTGCAATATTTTATTCATTTTCCAAGAAAATTCTAACACGATCCCGCAAACAACTGGTCTTTAAATCTTAATAATCAATACAAATAAATTTGTCAAAAATGACAGATATTACAATGATAATTAAAAATGTATCCAATTCCTTCACATCTGGTTAGTTTATGGGTTTTTTGTTTTATACGAAATGATAATCTTTTACACAAAACGAATGAACTGCAATTTAATGAAATTTCTGAGGCACAACCCAACCATAGAATGAGTGGACAGAACTTTTTATATAGGAATAAATTGACTATAAAAAGCCACCGTGTTCATCTTCGTTATAGTTGTCTATTTACATAGAAAATTGTAACTTAGTATCCGTTAAGCTTGCAAATTGAAACTTTCGTTAGGCTTGGGCGATGATGACATTTCGCCATTGCGATTAATCGCCAGACAATAATCGATATTGTCCGATTAATCAATAGGTCAAATACACCGATATTTTCGATACATACATATTGTTAATAAATCGATATTTTTTATATACTGATATGTTCTATATATTGATATTTCGAATATATTAATACTTGCGATTGATCGATATTCTAATATATCTATATTTTCGATACATATATGTTGTTAATAATAAGATATTTCCGATATATTGATATTTTATGTTTAGAATAAGTAGAGTTGCATTAACTAAGCACAAACATGTATACTTTAAACTAACGTTTCGGAACTGGATATATCTAACTTTCGACTAATCGTCAAATCAAAAATTACGAAATCGAAATCGCAATGAATTTTTATTTCCGGAATTTCGATTTATATAGAATTATCGCCCAAGCATAGTGTCCGTAAACGGACAAAAATTTAACACACAAAACAATAATACAATTTGAACTAAGAAACATTTGTTAAAATTATTTGAACTGATTTTGTACGTGATTTTTAAAGAACAATTTTGTAATTATCAAAACAGGAGAGAACAAATTATTAAGATTGACTTAGACTGTTCACAAAGTGTTGTCTCTAAAGGTGTGTTAGCCCTTTCAGTTCCAGTGAAGCTAATTGGAATCACATAATAAATTAAGTCCTAGTGGTGTAAGTCAAAGTCAGAACAAAGTTCAGTAACCAAGAAGTGGGTTCTTGATACAATTAGCCGAAAAGAAATGTATGTTTTAAACTATTTATTTAAATATTACGCATACATATTTAATTGAATTAAATAAAAAAAATATTTGCATACCTTTGTAAAATCCGCTGTGTAAAATCCTTGTGACATACCCGAAAACATAGATAACGGGATTACAAGCAATTGTTCCTTTTTTTTAAACTGGTTGAATGTGGCCATGACATGACTCAATGAAAACGTCACTCCTTCTTCTACAGTACCCAGAGGATCCAAAAGAAAAAGTACCAACAACGACGAAACAACATTCAGTGACAGATTAACTCCAATAAGCAAATACCTAGTACTAGATGATATTTCATCAGCTGCACCACTAACAACTTCGTATTCTGAATTGCAAAATCCTGCTCCACAAGAATAATTGGAGAATAAAGTCACGTTCTGTTCGCTGTTATTGTTTAGGACGTAGTAGGTTATGAGATTACTCCATATTTGAGCCGTGTAGTACATCATCCCAAAACACCCGAAAAAACGTGCTGTGATGTACTCGAGAGCGAAAAATTTCGAAGTGTTTTCCATTTCGACGTTAAGAGAAGCCAACGACATCTTTTTGTAAAATCCATTAACACTGTTCATGGTAAACTCGTTGATAGATATTATCGAATGTTTTTTGACAAATCTATTCTCTGGCAAAGAAGTCACATTTGCTAATGAATCACCTATAGATTTTATCGAATTTTTTTTAAGAAATTTATTCTCTGACAAAGAAGTCACATTTGCTAATGGATCTATATCAACGATAGATTTTATCGAATTTTTTTTAAGAAATTTATTCTCTAACAAAGAAGTCACATTTGCTGAGGAATCTATATCTCCAATAGATTTTTCATTATATTCTGAAGTTGTCACAGAATTCCTTGTTAGTTGATCGTCAAATGTATCATAGGTTTCATCATTTTTTTCAATAAGCTCGGTGTTTTTGCTATGATTTATTTCTATATTATTCGCCAATGTTTTAAGACATGGATAATTTATTAATGAAATTACTTTCACAGTTGAGCAATCGGAATCTGCAATACAACTTTTCATATGTTTTCCGAAGTAGTGCGGATTTAAAATGTTATATTCAGACTTAAGTACCGGGAAAGATACCATTTTTTCGTTGATTCCATCCTGTATGACAAACAAATCAAAGTTTCTGCTACCTGATTTTGTGACCTTAGGCTTTTTACCTGGTTTACAATCTTCAAGAAGATCACAGTAAAGTTCAGCCGCTTCATTGAAATAGGTGCTTTGAGCAGCAAACAGTATGGCAGATCCTATTCCTACAAATACAGCAGAAGACATCATGGTAATCCATGTTGGATAAATATTCGCACCTATGTACGGTAAGTATAGTACAGTACCAACAAAGAGTGTTCTCTTGCAACCCAGTTTCTTAATTGTGTACTTAGGAAGTACAAGAGACGCAATGGCAAATGCAGTGTATATTATTGCTTGGGAAGCGGATCCTATTCCCTGCTTTCCATTCATTGTAGTTTGCAACATGCTGAGACCATCATATGCACTGAAGAGCAGGACAAATGTAAGTGATATTACTATTAAGTTTTTGATGATTCGTAATCGAGTGAAACTTATTTGACAGTTTTGTTTTTCTTGCTTGGAATCCATTTTGCATTTTAAAGTGTTTAAGATGTATATTTGAATGGGAATAATAGTTTTATTATTTACATAGTGTTACAGAAATGCAACAGCGGTGCCCATGGTGTCATGTTAAGGTCTCTTTCAACGTGGCCTGTGGAAAGAAAGATATTAGTAAACAAAGTAAAGAAGATATTAGTTAAACATACCAATTAATTAAAAGTGAACAAAATACATACACAAATTCGAATGCGAAAATTGAAAATGTTCAGGTTGTTTGAGGGACTTTGCATTAAAAGTTTAACTTTCCTAATTCTATCTTCAATTATTTCATTTTACGATCATTAGTTGACAAATACTAAAAAAATTAAAATAATGTGTATCAAAATTAGATATTGAACAAGAAGTATTATAAATATCAAACAAATAAGTATTTTAATATAAGCATAATGTTTTTCCGCCGTGTATTAAATCGATTCATCTCCAAGTGTCAAATATTGTCTTTGGCGATTCGATCGACCGGCCACTGACGGTGGAGGAAGCTTTAACGCAATGCCGTAAATCTCAATGCCATAGACATTGTCGTTATGTAGTATAACATTTATAATGTTTATCGTTATGTTGTTTCTAATATTTAATTTGACCGGTCAAAGTTACAAGTTTTGTTGCTGGTAAAAGGTATGACACTAAAGGATTTAAGTGAGTAAATAAAACCCTTAATGCCAGAAGGTTAGGTTTATCCACTTATAACCTCGCAAACTTCTCAATGACATTTTTAATAGTAGGATTTAATCACAATTGAAACTGAACTATATTTCTAAAATTAATAACATGAACAATTTAAAAAATAGCTTTTGGGTTGTTGCATATGAAATTACCATTTCAAAGTACGGTTTTTTATATGAGCTGAGTTGCATCGCGATATCAGTTGATTATTTTTTGTAGTATTTTTTTTGTATTATCGAAAAGGAGATGAATAGGTGCATCTAATAATCTTAAAGTTTTGGTTGCAGCGAGTGCATAATAGTGAATAGTATCGCCGCAAAAATAGTAATGGTGCAAAAATAATTAAAGAAATATTACTTCATGAGTATTAATTAATAAATTCTGCAAAAGCCACATACCAATTTTTTTTTTTTGTATTTAGTAATGGAGTATATTTCGAACGAAACCAATTGACGTTTCTTTTTAAATTTTAGGTGCGGAGTTACGAGCCTGCCAAATGAACTCCATTGGTATTGTCATTAAACGATTCATCTGGATTGTTTGAGGAATACATTTAAAAAAGGATCCATTGCAGATGGTACGGGTGATCTCGCAGAATGCTGCTAATGCGCTTCCCAACTGTTTCCCGGAACGAGGGGATTGATTAGAAAGAAAAAACAAAAGTTTGGAAAGTGATTGCCATACGAACTCACCGATCGCAAGAAAGCACATCGATCGAGAGCGCTTTTATTTCCTCAAAAGAAATCAATCGAAAATATTTTACTCATTCTAAATGTTGATTGAAATAAGATATTGCATGGCAATCTGGCATGTTTGGTTCATCGATTGACAGTGAAAGACGTGCAATAACCCCTTCGGCTCAAGGAACGTACATGTCGTATGTCAAGCTATATACATGCTGATAGACCAGTGACGTACATGCCATTCGTCACGAAATTGTTAGTTGCTTTACAAAATACGTTTAACTGATTTTGTTCACATTAGCTTGATACTATTGTACTGTGTTATGCAGAACTACATTTGCTTTTCATAATTTGAAAAAAATTATCTGGCATGGAGGGGGGTTAAGCAGTCAGAACTGACCAACAGACCTGATGTCCTTTTGTGTCAAGATAACGTCCGGCCACACACGATATTGACAACCAAGCTGCAGTTCTACTAGTCATACTATGAAACTAAAAGTATTCTTCGGACCATTTTTTATCATCAATTTCTGTCCCTGATGCAGCAGTCTATCAGGCAGTGTGACACTTTATCACGTCCAAAGACGATACATTTTCTAATCCCAGAATCAACAAACTATCCACTTATTGTCAACAATGCATTGATTCTAATGAAAATTGCTTCGGTTAAATAGATATTTGTACTTACTGTTATATTTAATTTTTAAATAATACATAACGACGGCCGATTCATTTGCAATGGCCCAATACTTTTTACAATATCACTTTACCCATGGTATAATAAAAATATATTTCTGCATAAACGTGTTTCATGAAATCAAACACTGCACGTTACATAACACCTATGGTGACTTGTACAAATGCTAGAATTTTTAAACTTATAAACTCAAAATAGGTGTCTCTAAACCGCAAAATGATCAAAAGTATAATAGTACAAATGCACAACACTTTCCCACATAAGAGTTCCAAGAATAAATCATAAAATAAAAATTGAAGTACTTTGAGATGTTGACAACATTTATAAAATAAAATACCAAAGCCATGTCATTTTATCTCTTTTATCTATATAGCAAGTGAAAACAACAATAAAACAATTATTTGAAAAAAGCACATAAAAGTGGACGTATAAAACGCTTAATATAAACGAGACGTAGCGACTTATGTTATTTTTTTGCAAAAGCGAAAACAAGGATCGGGAAAACATCTTGTCTATTATTTTAAAGGTTATTTATATAATGATATAATTGAAACATAAAATTGTATTCTTATAAGAAATGCGCCGCTATCAGGACATAACTACATAAAATTGACTCTCATGAAAAGTTATACATCCGTATTGTGCACACAAAGATATGTACAGAAAAATATATTGTAAATTTGGATAAATCAAATATATGAAATTAGATTTCTTTCATAAACATAAAAACAAATTAGTCATTAAAAAGTGGATATTTTGAAAGTGAGATATATTAGGCGGACTTCCTAAAATGTAAATAATAAAACTTTCCATCACTATCGTTTTTGGTAGTTAAACTCACAAAATGGCTTCTATTTTTTCGACAAAAATAAGAGGATCGATCGATTAAAGAATAGAAGTTGTATTACTTGTTACGTCCTCAATATAGGAGGTACAATTACAGTTACGGGGTATATTTATTTTTTAACAACTTTTATTGGCTGCCTATACAAGATTTTTTTAGAAACAGTTTTTTTATTGTCATGTATTTTTTAAGAATATATATTAACAATTGGCATTAAAACGTGTACAAATTTAATGTACCCAAATGCCAGCTATTTATATTTTTTTTTATCTAATATTTTTTTTCCTTCAATTTTTAAAGAAAACGACCAAGAAACATAGCAAAGATAATGACCAAGAAATTACAAATATTCAAAATAGCAATAAAAAATTAGCTTTATTTAAAAAAAAATGTAAAATTTAATAGTGGAGACAGAAAATATTAAAAAAAAATAGCTGTTTTTAAACAAATGCATTTGTTTAAAAACAGCTATTTTTTTTTAATCTTTTCTGTCTCCACTATTAAATTTTACATTTTTTTTTAAATAAAGCTAATTTTTTATTGCTATTTTGAATATTTGTAACTTTTCTTTCCTCAATATTTAAAGCGGTTAAGCAATAAACCCTTTGCTGTCAGCTTTAATATAATTTTTAAGACCAATTTGACTGTTTGATACAAGAACCATTTTGAGACAAGAATATATTGTTATTGAAAACAATTTACTAAAAATTAAATAGTTACAAAGAAGACTAAAACTCAACAATAAATTTACCATGTTACAAAATTCAAAGCTTAAGGAATAATTTTTGAGAACGATTTATTATTAAGATGTACCAAATCGACGGATTTTGTGCTGGAACGTTTTTATAATTATTAATTTATAATTTTGAGTTAAGGTGTTTAGAAAAATTAGAAACATTTTTCACAGAGGAAAAGAGATTTTCAGAATATTTCATAGAAATTCTTATTTTATTCCCGATTGTTCCCTAATAAACGATTGGAATCGTACTAAAGCTGAAACAGTAGAGGCTTCAGTTCAATAATTACTAAATGAAGAGCTTTTGTCAAAATTTGCATACCAAGACTTATGCTCAAAACTTCATTATTAAAATCAGAGATTGATAAATTATTGCACGATTGATTATTTTATGTTAAAATCTAACTTTTGCTCATATATTTAATCACCTTTAATTCACTTTTTATAACTTTTCTATAATGACTTTATCTATTTTTATCAACGTTTATTATTTATACATACACATATTTATAAAATGATCTTACTTACCCGGTGATAAAAAGAACTATGTATTACTTTCCGTGCTTTGGCAACACAAGTTTGGCCGTTGGTAAACAGCAACGTTGAGTAGAAGGAGGATCCCCTAGTATAATATAATGTGTACATTTGTATATTAAAATTCCATATAATGTAACTAGTTTTATGAAGAGATTGGAAAGAAACAAAAGGAGTTGTGTTCAAGAAAATAGCACGCGCGTGTTAAAAAATGGATAGCGTCACAATTCAGCATGCTGTATTTTTGGACTCGGAGTATGATAATGGTTATGGTGATGGTTTTTTGAGTATGGTAATGCTCTGAGAGCAATGATTATAAGTGTGCATGGATTCCCAAATAAAAAACAGCTATATCAAAAGTCCACATATTTTTTTTTTAATTTATGGATAAAATATTTTTTTTTAAAAAGTTAGTAAAAAGGCACACTTATTTTTTAAAGAACTTTTGTCATTTCGGATAGAACGGGCGCGAGACGCCTGCTTAATTCTCCGATTAAACATTTCAGCAAAGTGAGGAAATTATATTTCGTCGGGTTTTTTTCCCCCATGAAATTTATTTCGTCAAAAATGAAGACGATTTCAAATAGATTCTTTCTTTGCAATGCATTGTTTATACTTACATGAAAGGAAGAAATCCACTCCACTGGAAGGACTCTTGTAGTGGTTACAAATAAGTTACTTTCAAACCGAAAGCGAAATTTAAAGGAGAAAGTAACCAAGTTCAATTTCATCGAATGACGCCAACCAAACGGCGGCCGATGCGAAAGGCCATTATTTATACAGGGGGATTAAAAAATAATGCTCTAACTCTAAATGGCTTCTTTATTTACAAAACGTAAAAAGTGAGAACCTTGAGTAACCAACTGCTTCAAAACAACATTGGAAAGTTATAAATACTGTAAATTCGTAAATGTTCGATATAGTGGCGTAGTATGGATTCATTTCCTGAGAAGCCAAGAAAGTTTAAATTGAAGAGATATAAATTAATATATATAGTTATCAGAATTTACGATGTCATTAATCAGCCTATTTACAATTGAAAATTTAATCTATATATATAAATGCGAAAACCCCACTCATTCACTCATCACTAATTCTCCAACTTCCCGTATACCTATGAAGAAGAAATCTATATATATAAATGCGAAAACCCCACTCATTCACTCATCACTAATTCTCCAACTTCCCGTATACCTATGAAGAAGAAATTTGGCAAATTTGTTACTTATACCTTAAATAGGAAAAGTAAGCTATTTTTGTTCCAATCGAACGTATTTAAGGGGATGTAAAACCCCTTTTTCGATGTTAGTAGTGTGGGGTTTACTTCATATACCCGATACTCCCGCTTAGGCTGGTGTGATCACTTTAGCCTGACTGGCAGAGTATCGGCGTAGCAAGTAGAAGTTCCTTGGTTCGATACCGAGTGTAGCCAAATAGTTTATACTGCTACGGTAACAACGTTAGTTTGGGAATCTATTAAAATATGGATGTTAATCAACGGGAGTATCGTTTGTATATCCACATTATCGTGCAGCCAACTTCTCCATATTATCAATCTCACGGGACCTTATTAATAAAATTTCGTTACAAATCGTAACTTTTAATACTGTTGTTCCATCTGATGGGTGACAAATTAAGAATACTATTTATTTAGCTTATAAATATTGTATTTGTATCTATTTTGTAACTTATTTCCTTCCCGTGCGTAGAACGGGTATTTCAGCTAGTTTATTAATATTGCTGTTATTAAATAAAATATTATTTAATAACGAGGTGCGATACTTAAAAGTTATAAAAAACTTTGAATATTCAGCAATAAATATGTTGTTCCAAGTAAAGAATGCGTAAAAACTAAAACATTCGAGTTAATTGATAGGATATCTTATGTGCATTTCTGTTTTACGCAACAGGTGAATGTAGTGATTTGTATATATAAAAGAACATGAAAATGAAACAACTGGATCTGCATTAAGGAATATGTATGAAATACTAGACTCAACCGAGCTTGATGTGCCATTAAACGTCAAACTTTATAATATATCTACACAGTTAAAAATAAGTAAATGTACTCATTTTTGATTACATTCGATGCTTATCATAGCTCCGAATGCATAAGTTTCATTTTTGAAAGTTATATACTCAAAAATGAGTAGTTGTTTACATTAATAGGCCGCCTTCATAAAGCACTTTCAATAAATTTCAACAATTACAAACATAGCTTACCGGGAATAAAACCCAATAAGTCTACTTCATGTTGTGCGCACCGAAGTTCAGGGCCATATCCGTTGTACAACCAGAGCCGTGACCAGAGCAACATGAAGAAGTTATAAACAGAAGTAATGTTAAAAGGCGTGGCAGAAGAATGTGAAGTAAGATAATTGAGTAGTAATAACTCAGTTTCCATTTTAAGCAATCGACATCAAATAATGTGGAAAGCCATCTTTTAGACAACCATTTTTAAGTATGTCAGGTCGCTTTGTTAAGACGGCTTAAACAGAAACTGTTATTAGCAATATTAAACCATACTACTCATTTTTGCGAAAGTACGATTACTTAAATTTGAGTACGTCATCGCTGATTTACGATCCAATTACACTCAAACCAAAACGAGTACGTCCATGTACTCATTTTTAAACACATCTTTTTTACAGTTTATTTTCAAAAAAAAAAAGTTAATTAAAAATAAAGTCTTTAAAATGAGTACGAAATGCTGAGATATTTGTTTTAAAACATGTTAAGCGGCCATTGATTTACGTAGTGCCTGTAGCATTGGTAAAAAATAATTAATATAACAAAGCTGCGTTTTTTTCTTCTGATAATTATGTTTAATTAATGTACTAGTGTCGATATGTGTGATATATAATTCTGACATGCTACTCTTACGTCTTTAGAGAACGTTATGTGTTTATTGTTGTATTTCATAAAATAGTGACGTCAGTTGGATCCGCAGCCAATAACAACTAGTGTGCAATAACAACTAGTAGCAGCCAATAACAATGTCACGAACTCTGCTAAAATAGAACTGCAATTTTATAACTTTCAGAATGTTTGTATTTCAGATTGAACGTAAAATGTATACATCATTCGCACAGGATACGGACAACAAGCTCTGTTTTTTTTAGTATGGACTGTGTACATGATTGTGCTATTTGGACGCTGAATTTCAGTAAATAATCGTCCCCAAAATTTACTGTTTACTCAAGTGTATTAAAACTTTAAAAATAAACACTAGTTAAATATCGATAAGTGACACTTATTAACCCTCCAGTAGTAATAATTTATTATTATTATTTAAATTTTGTACAGCAGCTAAATAAGACAGAACAATACTTGTACATTTTTAATAATCAATTTAATTTAATTAAAGGGACTCGATACCCCAAATCGATGAAATTTTTTTTATTAAAAAATAATGTTTAAACGCTCTAGCACGTTTTCACACAGTTTTAAAACCAATGGACAAATATTAGTTTAATTATAAACTTTTTTTTACTCCTTATCATATGTTGAATACTGAAATCTTTAAATATATATTTAACTTAGCTGGCAGTTTTTATGAATATACACCTACTTAAAATGCTAAAACTCAAACACATATGCATGAATCAACATGATTTTTAGCATAAATCTATATGGAATGGAATAAGGAAAATATTACAAAAATAATTCGTTTTAAAAATTTAAATATTTAAGAATTACAGTTCATTGGAAAAATATGGCCGGTTTTTCTCTTATTTTTTATATATTTGTCCTAAACTAAAAGACTTATATGAAATCATATCCCTAAAGTTGTTCATCATAAATCAATAATGCTTACAAAAAAAATTCGACGAAAAATATTAAATCTGAAAAATAAGCAGCGGTTTGAAAGATGCCGGAAATCTTCAAAAACTTTAACGAAAATGTAATTTGTAAAGGCATTTCACAAATACTTCCTTCTAAATGTTATTTCCTGAATATTTTACATCTAACCATAACAAAAATATTTTTTTATATCTAATTATAGAAAATAATGTTTTGGGTACCAAGTCGTCTGAAATAATTTAATTTTGGTTAATTGTTTAATTTCAGTGTACAAAAGGATTCCAAGAAAGTATTCATAAGACTTCTTGAATATTAGAGCCCAAAAGTGAAGTGGAGTGTAAATCGCGGACTGGAGAGTTGAAATGTAACTAACTCTTTGTAGATGTGATATGTCAGTATTTGATAATTTTTTTTAATAAATCTTTATTGCTTAACGGTAGGATTTTGAATTGGGGTAACATTGTACCATGTTTTGGAATAACATTGGACCACGTGATTTATTTTGTTTATTTGTTTTCTTTTGTAATAATTAAGTGTGCTTTGTATCAAAAGTTATATTACTTTATACTAATTTAGAAGTTTGTTCTAGTTTCAGAATGAAATGCCTAGAAATGGCCATTATAATCCTATGGAGAAAATGAAACGTTTTCTGAATTAAAAGAGGTGTTAAAATGTTGATCTAACAAAATGTACTGGTAACTAAAAGTTAAAACCTCAATAATACAAAGTGAACCAGAGCATATTTTAAGGAATTTTAACTGGTGGGGCAAATTAAATTCTGCTGAAAGCAGAACCCCAGAACTTTGTATTTAAAACAGCAAATTTTAAACTAATTCAATAAACTTAGTTTAAAATTATATGTTCTATAAAACGTTTATAAAAGAGATTTCGAATTCATGAAATTTTCTAACGATTCATAAAAGTATGTTTTATTTGTTTTCACAATGCAAAATTTTATAATTTTTTTTTAAAAACCTAATGTTTTGTATTTTAAAATATACATTTCCGCTATTTTACTTCACATAAATGTAAAATTTTACATATATAGTATATATACATCTAAATCCATATACTTAGGTAAATTTTAGACTAGTACCCGAGCATATTACAAACAAAATGTGCATTAATAACATTACATTAATACGTAGCATTAACTCTATAAGATAAATATTTTGTTTATTTATATTCGGAAAATATTTTATTTTATAGCACAAAAATGTAAAAAAATAAATAGTTTTTAACGTTTTTTAAAAAACATTATCATTAGCAATGTATTGTAATATACGTTAGCTAAAGTTCGACATTATACTTTCTTAAAACTTATTATCATTTCTGAAAAAATGTTTTTTATAATATCTGCCCTTGTAAATTGCTGCTTCTGATAACTTTTGTCGCCGTTCCTTTAGCTGCAGAAATTTTAGCACTTAAGGGTGGTGATTGAAAAATGCTGTTCCTTTTCCATTTAAGACAATGATGAGTCTCTTATTAATTGTTTCGAGATTATCTGGCTGCTTATTATCTGACATTAACATGTTGTAGCAAGTAGCAGGAAATTACTTTTTCCACTTGCATGGAATGTGATGTGGCCACGAGTTAAAATTATATGAATGGAACTCCACTTCCTTTAAAGCCCACATTTTTAAAAAATATTAAATAATTCTTTTTCGCGATTAAAACAAATAAATTATTCTGGGGGGGGAAATAAAAGTTTATTGTGAATCAGAGTTATTTTTATTTATAATAGTATCATTAAAAAGAAAAATATTGGAAGCGTATTTTTTTTCATCGAAGCATGCACATCTAAAATTAAGTAGTTGAATAAAAAAAAAACTAGTATTAAATGACATTTACAAAAGTTTTGAGTATTTTTTACATTGTTTCAAAGTAATTTATTTTTTAACCAAAATTTCAGACACTTCTACCAACATTCTACCGACACTTCTACCAACATTTATTAAAGTTACTCATATAAAGTTACTCATACGCATAAGCGTAAACTTATATTGGTACCACGGGTTCGAACCCCCCCCCCCCCTCAATTATTTTGAAAACTTTACGCCTCTGTGCCTACGAATAAATATCCAATGAAAGATTTGATGGCAAGACTAAGACTTAATGCTCCAGAACTTGAAATTTGTTAGCGAATGGCTTTTTATGTAGGATCATTGGCGATTTTGCTAATAATTCAATTAACCTGGCATATTACATTGTTAAAAAGTAATATATCCAATTTTTTATTAATTTCTATTGGAATCAATATATTGAGAATACCTAAAAATAAAACATTTTCATAATAATTTTCATAAAAAATATTTGATCCCCTTTCGATCATACGTATGTAATGGAAAAAATCTTCAAATAAATTATTTTAACCTTATTCTTGCTGTCGTTTTACCCTAGGCATTTAATACAAATAACTTATATATGCTAATTTTGGTTACCTTAGAATTATACATATTTTGCTCATATAAAGATACCAATAAAAATTTAAGAAAGAAACTAAAACATTTATATTCGTAAGATAATCTTTTGAGAGACTGGCTCAACGTTCATGTAGTTTATGCATTTTATTAAAAATTAGAGCTTTGAACCCCCTCCTCCCAAAAATTTTGAAAACTTTAGGCCTCTGTTTATATGTATTAAAATTCGTAAATATTGATCCCTTCAAAATGTTATTAACATCGGGAAATATATTTTCCCCCAAAAGTAAAAATTAGAAATCTCTTTTAACTATACAAATAAAATTTAGTTAAAATACACACCGTAAAATAAATCGTCATAAAAAATAAATGTAATTTACTTACTTTTTGTAGCTGTTAAATGCCAGGTAAAAATGTCTATTAAAATTGGAGTAAAAAATTGGCTAAGGAATGATGTATGTCTTGTTTGTGAGCAGCTTTTTTTTTGTACTGGCAACATTTCAAGAACATTGTTCCAAAAGGATCCATTGAAACACTTGCCACCCCTTACAACACCCTCCACACCTCCAGGCTATATATCTCTGCCCTAATCCCTACAAATACATGCCAGAAGTTTTCCCGATTAGAAAAAAAACAGCTGGTGTCCACTTAAGAGATCATCTATATAAGGGAAGGGTGCCATAAAACGATTTTGAACAGTAGGCAATCCGAAAACATTGTCAACTGCTCGACCACATAACCTTTCGGAAAGGAAACTGCGCCGTAAAATTGAAGAGCCGCTGGGGCATTTCTACACACTGTTAGGAAAAAATCCCCACCAACCCTATGTTAAAATATGCCCTGCTAATAATGCCCGGAAAAAATAATCACAATGAAAAAATTCTTGCTGGAACATTTAGGGCTAATAGAGACGATTTCGTAGATACAAAATAATAGTCCGTACTCCGAATAGTTCGTCCGGAATCTGCAAAAGAATATTTTTAATGGAAAATAGGTTTTTAAAATACTAAATTTTTCATATATGCCGAACTATTAATAGAAATGGCCTGAAATATGCCTGAGAGTCTTTAGTTAACAAATTATTGATATTTTAAAAGCCACAAGGCCGTTCTGCGAAAATTACGGATTTTGTCACTTTTTCACTTTGGAGGAAAATTTAAAATTTAAAAAAACTCGAAAAAATTGAGAAAAAAAAATTAAAAATTTTGCACTCAAAAATATTAAGCAAAATCTTCATTCTGAATTAGTCAGCAAATTTGAAAAAGAAAATTTACTTTGCACGTGACGACCTTTTGAATGGGCAAATATCGCCCAGAAAAAATAATCATAAACAAAAAAATTCTTGCTGGAGCATTTAGGGCTAATCGAGACGATTCCGTAGATACCAATTAATAGTCCGTACTGCGAATAGTTCGTCCGAAATCTGCAAAAGAAGTTATTTTAATGGAAAAAAAGGTTTTTAAAATACTAAATTTTTCATATTGCCTGAAATTTAACTGAGGGTCTCTAGTTAACGACTTATTGATATTTTCATCTCTCACTCATCTCTACTCAATCCTTCGCTTTTCTGCACCCACAGAATAACTGACACATCCTCTTTTGCAAGCACAAGATATTTGATGTAACATATCATATGGAGAAATATCAAGCTTCATTAAATGTAGAATATTTTTTTAATCCATGCAAGTACAGCACAAATTTCTCTCAGTCAACAATTCTTCTTTCTATGTGAAAGCATCTAGAAAGATATTGTCCCAACTGCGAGTCTCAGGCAACTTAAGCATGTCCATTGCTTTTATTTTTCCTATACCACAAAAACAAGAAGTGGTATCACAGCAAGTCATGGGTAAATAAAAGTTGTCGGGAACTCTTGTACTTTCTCCTATCTTATATATGACTGTCGAAGAAATAGCACCACCTTTCCCTTTACGAAAAAAAATATTTTTCCTGTTCAGGAGATAGCATAATTAACAAAACATTTAAATCTGCATCGGAACCCACAACTACAACGTTAGAACTAGTATTAATTGTGGTTTATGGAAGTCCTTTCATTGTCTACATATTCATCTGCTCCCGCTGTTATCACCTTCAATCCATGATTTTGACGGAAAATTCCAATTGCGGCCCATGATAACCTTATTTCTGGGCGATAAACAAATGTTTTCTTCTTTGAGAAAAAGGTAAACCCGGCTTCCTTCGGCCGCAATTGGGCTATTGCTGACTTTAAAGTTCTAATCCCAGAGTTAGTGACTATTTCTTTTTATTGGTTTCGTTTTCCAAGAAGTCCTCCTTTGCTGTAAGACAAACGGTGTTTTTCTCAAAACGATATCGCAGGATGAATGTCTTGCAGCCCTTCTGTTTTGCTCTTCATTCTTGGTAGTAGGCTCTTCGGGATATCCGTCAAAAACAACAATCGCATTTTCTCCATACTTATTGTGAATATGTCCACAGTAGTTTTCTAGGACATCACTGTATGTACAATACAAAGACGTAAAGTAGCATATTGTTCATACCAGCCACTTGTCGACAACACTTTCTTCAAACATTTTCATCACAGAAGATTTTGTACCCTTTCGAAGAGATACACGATCAAATATGGATGTTGGGCGTGCTGACAATTCATATTCCAGATACAATTTTAATTTTCTGGGGCTATCGCAGACACATAATATACGGTTGAAGATGAAGAGCTGTTTGGAATTAACGATAACTTCTTTTGATTTGATCTAACTTTAACTGATTTTTTCTGTGCTTGAGTTTTTACTATGTCTTTACTATAAAGTTCAAGTTCTTCAACAAATTTCTCTATTATTTTGTCAATAGTTTTAAGCCCAATCTCATAAGCTTGGCCCCAATTTACAGAATTATCAAATCCAAATCCAAATTCCAAGGACACTAGTTCTCACGAAAGTTTGGCGAACGGATTGTGTTGTTGTAGTCAAGTGGAAAATTTTAGTAAGTCCAGAGATCTATTTGTGTTCTTGACTCTCGTAGTTCAACATGTTGTTCATTTTATTGTATTGATGTTCCAAAAACTCCAACTTCTTTCTACAAAAAATACACACCGTATTTGAATTGCTTATTCCGATTTCGATTTAACGAACTGAACTTTTAAAAAATAATATTATTGAGAAATAATTTACTTGTACTTTGTAACTACTTTTTCCAGATATCTATGACTAACAATAAAGAATAACGTAATGTTTATGAACTTAAAATACTCATTAAATTCCTAAACACACAGAAATTGAAAAAAAGGACTGGCACACGTTAAATACATTGTAAAATTCATGAACACAAATTGTTCAAATTGAATGGCAGTTTTGATATGAAGCACATGACACATAACTTTTTTTTAAAGCGAAACTTAAACTGTTCTTTTACAGTGAATACAGACATCAACGGTACTTTACTGACAAGGTAAATGTAGGGTGTGGGAGGATGGAGTAGAAATGAGTCGGGTAAACAGGACTTATGATAATAAAAACGACGTTGCCAACTTTATCAGGTTATGCCGCGTTGCGCGCCAAACAGTTTTGCTTTCCCCCGCGTTAATATCGCACATAAATAAATAAAACTGTATATCAGTTGATTTAAAAATATATAGGTTATAAATTTTATATCAAGAGTTTTTACATAATTTGTCATATAAAGAATATATAACGCCAAAAACAAAAATTTCTAAATAAAAACCTACTTTTCTCATATTTTTCTTAATTAAAAAAAATATTAGGTTTAACGCAAATATATAGATTACCAATATTGTAGCCCATTTAATAACAAACAAAACAAAAAAAAGTTGAGCTTGATCCGATCATTAGTAACAGAGAAAATGACAGATCCGTAAATATTGGCATTTTGAACCTTTGAGGGGGGCTAGGGGGGAAAGCTCTAGGGGGATTTTTGGGGACTTTTGTGAAAATGCTCCTCTAGTAGTGATCTACCAAGTGGGTAAAAATCAGCTTTACCCTAATTTATTCCAATTAAAATCCTTTATTGACTGGGCTATTTGGTTAATGAATTATTGATATTTTAAAAGCCACAAAGCCATGCTGTAAAAATTACGAATTTTGTCACTTTTTCACTTTTGAGAAAAATTTAAAATTTTTAAAAACTCGAAAAAATTCAAATATTTTTTTTAATTTTTTCTTTTGCACTCAAAAATATTAGGCAAAATCTTCATTCCCAACCAGTCTGCAGATTTGAAAAATAAAATTTATTTTGCCCGTGTCTACGTTTTGAAATTCGAAAAAATCGGGTTCACATACGGTATCTGGGCCAATAACAGTGAACAACTTTATATTTTTTGTTTATATTGGTGAAAAATATCCAGGCCGAATTATGGCGAGGATAGACATTTAAACATATTAATGGGATGATGTTTGATGTAAAATTTAACCCTTTATAAAAGGTTCTATAAGTTTTAAATTTCTAAATCCTGAACTATCCTGAATTCGAAGAGGCTTGTAACGTTGATCTACAATATATGTGTAGACGTAATACTCTCAATATTACTTCATGTTCAGTGTTTCTGTTATATCTAAAGTAATATATAGACTACATAAACTTAATACTGTAATACAAACGGCACCAGTTGTTCACTAGGGGAACGTATAAGATAAATTTTCGTTTAATTTATTCGGTTTGTTAATTTCGTTCGATTTGTTCGTTTCGCTCGATTTATTCACGTTTAGTCCTATCCTCCACCTACAATCAAAGTTTAGGTTTCCCGATCTCTTCTTGTTTTTAATCAATTACACATTTAAAAGTGAATCGTTTAAATTTCGTCGCAAAGTAGCTTTCCCTGCAGCTGCTGAATTCGTGGTTCTGGATTTATGTGGCTTCTAAATTAAGACGACAATATGCATTTCGGTTTTACAGCAACATGATATGGTGGGGAGTTGTACACGAAAACGAATATGACAAAGAAATAATTTTGAGTTTAAACCTTAAGCAATTGGACCTACATTGAGGAATAATTGTAAAATACTATACTTGACCAAACTTATTGGACAAAGTGTCTGTAGTTAAAAGTAAAATTCTGCAATTGTATTTACTAAGGAAATTAAAATTAATGTACATAAAACTGGCAGTAACTTTAATATTTTTGTTTAACAATCATTCTTCTGATTATGCCATTGACTCGATATCCAAACTCGTTCAAAACGAGAACCACTTTACTGTGGCCAATTAAAAATTATTAATTCTGTATAAATATTTAAAACTACTTTTCTACTTATTTACAATTGAAGCTGTGTGCAGAAGACCTTAAATAGCATGCATGCAATAAAATATAAAGTATTTAGTAATTTTATAACTAAAATTAATTAAACTAAAATTATACAAAGGATTGTACAAATGAAAGATTTTAGCGAGAAATTTTAATGTTATGTTGATTTTCCGTTCCAGCACATTAAAAAAAATAGTAATGATCAATTGACATATACTCAATCAAAGCTTACCAAAATATTTTAACTGTGAAAACATTGAATTTTTTAATGTTTAAAGCAAATTAATACTTATTGTTAAAGTGTTTACATATATTTTAGTAGTTATCTTTTATCACAAATAATTAAATTAGATGGCGCCATGATTAACTACAAATTTAGTAAGAATATCTTTTTAAATATTTTTAAAGATAAAGGCTGTAAAATATATGTTATATTTAATAACATTTTTCTTAAATATTTGAGCATTATAAAAAAAATTTCATTCTATTATTTTATAAGATTTTATAAAAGAAAATATTTAGCCCGCCGAATGACAAAATGTTTGCTATTTTTGTTGATTATTTACAACTGTAATAAAAGTTTCACTGTATTGCAATAGATGGCAGCACCGATATCAGAATGAAATTTTAATATATGATAGTTTTTTCACTAAAATTAGCCAGTTTGCTTTACAATTCAATATTCAATTGGATTCAAAATATATTTTTTTGTAAAATATACTACATTATCCAGTGCTTCTAGCTTGTTACAAACGGTTTATTTATTTAATTATGATTAATTATAATATAAATATTGACATCAAGAACAATTTTTATGATAAAAAATAATTTTGACATATTTACATCTAATTAGATGATGTTTTACATCCATGTCGTAGCCCAGATTCGAACACGGACCCATTGCGTGGCAAGTAAACTACCACTAATCTGTTTAACTTTATTTTAATCCCTTTGAACGAATGCATATTGACTTCACTTTTCCAAACCTCATAAAAATTTATAGAACATCTATTATAAAATAAATAGAATTATTGTAGAAATATATCAAAATTCAATAGCAAATTAAGTGAAATGTTGTGGGAATAAATTAATGAAGAATATTTAGAATGGAATTATGGGGAATATTTAGAAAGTGAAAAATTAAAAATTGTATAATATTTTTTATTAAATTACCAGTCCAAAATATATTACAAATTTAAAATATTTCTCAGAAAATAAATTGCGTTTGATACTTTCCTTTTCGGTTTGTGACTTTTAAATTTTTGATCCCATTCAGACAGTCGTAACTTTCTTTAACGATTAGGTAGACTTAACTTCACTTTGAATAGGTCCTTCCAATCTTGGGCCTAATTTTATTTAAGTCTGAAATTCAGCTACATGAGTTATCAGGATAGGATAATCTTATGACACTTTTAAATTGATTCATTCCGACTCGTTCATTGCAAAAGTCAACAATGATGCGTGTAAAGACTTCAAATAAATCAAGGTTTGCGCAGAACCTGGGATTTGACATTCGGGAAAAAAATAATAATATTTTTTTACTGAAAAATTATTATTAAAATAATTTCCAGTAACCCACTGTGCTAAAACTAATAGTTGAATATATTGAGCATTTTGAAATTTATAATTTTTTTTTAAATAATAGATTTTCAAAACCTTTAAGATTAACAAATTGTATACGGTAATAAAGTTTTTTGTTTAAAAAATTAATCATTTTTTTTTAATAAAAGTGATGCGCATATCAGTTGTATTGTTGTTTCGCAAATTATGGTAAAAAATTTAGAAAACAACAAAACATTTTAATTTAAAGAAAACTTTATAGTGTAAAGTAGGAGAAAATAGGTAACAAAAAACTTTTTTATGTTTAAAATCTAATTTCTCTCCAGAAAAAACAAACTGTAAAATTACAATTTTTTAAATAAAAATGTCACTTTTTCATTGTAAACACACTCCTTTATTTTTAATTAATTGTGAGGTTTATTAATATTTTTAATAATTATTTTCTTTTCAAATTATTTTTGTTCAAAGGTGGAGGTAATTTTTTGGTATGGAAGTTTTCGCGTAAAAAGACATTATTAAAACACATTTTTTAGTCAAATTAGTAACTTGAATAAATACAATAAATAACAAAACTTAGAATATTAACGGATTGTCTTTGTAACAGTCTGTCCTAAAAGCAAGTTGTAATACGCCATTTTGAAAAATCTGCTTTCTTATTATTTAATTTATTATTTATATGTTTTATTATTATTTTGGTTACTTTTTAACCAGAAATCTGTAGTGTATTTACGCTATTATTAGATTGTTCCACAGATGATTTTTTATTTCATTTGAAACTCTGTTTGTCTTCTAACGGACAACAAATGGCGTTTATTTTCTTGTCAAAACATTATTCGTCTTTTTGGTAGTTGTTTAAAAAAAGTACGTAACTTAATAACATGAATATAAAAACAGTGTAAAATATATTGTACTTAATTCTTGTCATTATAAGCTTCAAAATTCATATTTATGTTGAACATTGCACTTTTTTCGAAGATCGCTGGAAAAAAAGCTGGATCGCTGGCTATATCAAGTAGAGCTAATTCTAATTATTTTTAGTTGAATATATTAAAAGTATTCGCTTCTATACAAAACGCTGAAAAATATTTCAACTTTTCTAGTTTATACATAGAAGTTTTTATGCATCAAACTATCAAAAGTTTTTTTTTTATACTCAAACAAATCGACTTTTAAACTAGAATTAAATCAGCCCAAATTGCTGAAATGTACTCCATTAAACGAAGTATTTTTTTTAAAGAACGAAATCAAAGCATGTTTAACAATGTTTTACATTTAATTTTACATTTAATTTTAAAATACACATTTCCACCCATTTTACGCTAAGTATTTGCTTAATACTAGAAAAAATGCGATTGAAAAATCAGTTTAAAAAATTTTTCAATCGCGGTTTTTCCTCCACTGTTTAGAAATGCTGCCTGCTAACAGTTAGTCACCGCTAACAAGTAGTCATTTCAAATGTTGTTGCTAACAGATAGTCATTTTAAAAGTTTTGTTCCTAACAGGTAATTATTTCAAAAGTCAAAATTGTGTCCAGTTACCAACTATACTCTCTTATTAAAAGAATACACTTAGAAATAATAATAACTTTTATAAATTATTTGTTAAATTTGTACTGGTTAAAATAAATCCTTCTTACAGACATCAATGCAGGACAGCTATGAAAGAAACTTAAGAAAACAATATTCAAAGGTTTAGTGTCTTTTCATATGCTACTGTTGAAATTTGTGTTTGTTTGTTAAACATTGTACTGGTTAAAATAAATCCTTCTTACAGACATCAATGCAGGCCAGCTATGAAAGAAACTTAAGAAAACAATATTCAAAGGTTTAGTGTCTTTTCATATGCTACTGTTTAAATTTGTGTTTGTTTGTTAAACATTGTACTGGTTAAAAAAATCCTACTTACAGACATCAATGCAGGCCAGCTATGAAAGAAACTTAAGAAAACAATATTCAAAGGTTTAGTGTCTTTTCATATGCTACTGTTGAAATTTGTGTTTGTTTGTTAAACATTGTACTGGTTAAAATAAATCCTTCTTACAGACATCAATGCAGGACAGCTATGAAAGAAACTTAAGAAAACAATAGTCAAAGGTTGAGTGTCTTTTCATATGCTACTGTTGAAAGTTGTGTTTTACGAAGTTTTCCGTCGACGGAAACTTCTGTCTGCAGCCAAATATCCTAGTATTCCCAGGCAAGACACGACCATGAGTATATAAATCTTTGTCGATGTGCACAAGTAGTCACTGTAACCAAATGATATTGTCCAGCCTATCGCACTGCAAAAGTAGTTAGTGGCAAATGCAGCTTCTTCGTCGTTCTTGAATAACAAGCCATAGAATGCTAAAATGGAAAAGAAGAGATCAAAATTCAGCTTTGTATACTTAATATTTTGGCAATTATATCTTAAAACATTTTTGATATTAAACAACTGATCAATGAGCATTTTATTTTATCATATTTTAACTTCTAACATATGACATATGAAGACGTATTATGATTAAAATATATACTTATTTTTAAACTTATTAGACATCATACTTACATATGTAATACACAAATAGGAAATGTTATATGTATTTTAAGTTAAGTACTAATATTCAAAAAAACGTACAATATTTTAACTAAATGTAATGAACCTATGCTGTGTATTTAATACTCTTTAATTAAAAAAAATCATAATGGTAATTTAAATCAATGTATTCTCATAGTATTTATAGAAAATTAAAAAAATAATAATATTGTTTTACTATTCTACTGTATTAACAAAAAAAAACTTATTTTAGAAATTTGAACCGTTTTTACAAAATTATGACAATTTTAAGGAATCTTGAAATACTTTCATAGAAATATTTGCAAAAGGACAGAGGTAACAACATTGACTAGCAAATAAGGAAATCATTCTGTTACTTCATTGTCGCTTGTGTTTTTAATTAAACAAGTATAAATATATTAGTAAAAATACTCTGTATCTCCAATTCAGGAAATATCTATATATCTAAGAGGAAATATCTATTTATTCCCTGTTTACTTTTGATTCGCTTTTCTACTATACGGAGTGTTTCAAAACTAATGCAGTAAATATTCGGCATTGATAGAACCCACCGAAACGGACACTTTTCGTCATATTTATCAATTCATGGTATCTAGAGGACGCTTTCAAACGTTACAAGGTTTTTTCAGGCAAGCGTATAAAAGAAATAAATTTCGGGTGCGATGTGTTTAGGGACTTGGAATTAATCGATATATCAATAAGGAGAACACATGAATCTATTTTTGCTTCTCGGAGATCGCTTTATCAACAGACGTGTTACAGACAGGCTAACTCAACGTACAAAACGTATGGATGCGTTTTCATCAAATTGAGGCTTTTCATTAGAAAACTACTAGCTTATTTCAGTTTAGACCATAGAGTAATGATACAAATAGAGGACCAAAAATGCTCATTTCCGTGTGTCCATCATTGAAACCACGTGATATGTGGAAATGCCAATTCATTCATGCGCCAATATTACTTGGCAGGCCTTGGCGACTTTAAGAACTAAACGAGATCGAACTATTGTAATATGGTTTTGTGTTTAATTTTGTATTTAAATATCGTTTTTTTTAACGAGTGGCACAATTTAAGGGAGTTTAACAGATATATTAAGGAGATTTTTCTTACTTTGTAGTTTTGAAATAATTGCATTACGTTTTTATGTAAAAAATTTACCATAAGCGAAGTTCTTTCAATTGTTATTTTGTATACTTCAATAAGAAAATATAAACAATAAAACCTGATAAATATAAAGAGTTTCGCTTCTTCGAGTATTGAACACAAATAAAATATTTTCGTTTCGTTAATGAAGCGGAAATATTTAGCGCATATTGTTTGAAAATAAGTAAATACGTACATATATGTTAAGAAGTTGAATACAGACAGAACTCCTTATCACCAAAAAAGAAGAAGGTGCGCCAAATTTGGAACTCCTGCAGATGTCTGTACGCCAAATGTGGCAGCGCTATAACCACGTGATGTTGGTTTTTCTTTTCAATGTTGACACCGCGGCCTTACGAGAGTCTGGTATTGAAGGCGCTCTCTATTTAATATTACAACTCTCTGGTTTAGACGCGTGCCTGCCAATGCTCTCGTACAAAATAGTCCTCTATCGCTAGCTTCACTTGCGATTACACACATGCATTTCTAAGATGAAAATGTTTGCTTGGGTGTGTTCTATCACTCCAGAAAAATTATTGCATTAAGTTGAAATTACTAATGGTGTCTTTTATAATTATTCAGTTTACCCTAATTGAACAATTTAGGCTTAATTATAAGAGAATATTTGGCTTTCAAAAATGTCTGTAAGTAGACCGATACTAGGATGTTCAATAAAAGCGCTAAAACATTTTGCCTACCATTCCCATACATGAACTGTTACAAAGTTTATTATTTGATTTGATTTTGAAAAATGACTTATTATTAAACGTTCTAAGACCTGCTATTTTTCCGTAACAAAGTTTTTAAATATCAGAAATTGAAGTAATGGTATATTTTAACAGTTATTCAAAAATCGCTTATCCCTTATCCCAAATCCTTTTCATTTAATTTTTCCTTAGGTAAATATGTTTTTATAGGACACTTAACACCTTCATTCACGATGACACGTAAAAGTATTCTAATGTGTTTCCTAAATCTTTCATACAAGTGAAGATTCCCAACTATTTTCTACACAAACAGTTTAAATCTTACCTTGAATTTGTGACCAGAATAGCCCAACCTTCGCCCCCCACAGTCCAGCTGCCAAGTAAAACATGAAGTGGTCCTCAGCGTTGGGATTCCATACTATGAGGAAGACATCGATTCCGATGTGGAGTGCGAGTCCAAATAGGACGACTGGTATTCGACCAACATACTTTACTACGCATCCCGAGATTGTGCACAAAATACTTATGGCTAAACCGAAGAAAACAGAGACCAATCCAACGTAGGACACACTCCAAGCACACTGAATGTACGACTGTAAAAAGTAAATACGTTGCAACTTTAATCAAGTAAACAGTGTTCACTAACTCTTTAACAGAAAATAATAGATTTAAATAATAGTTATGAAAATAAATGAAAATGTACAGAGGTAAATTAACAGTCATTTACGCAAGTAAAAAAAGTAACATAAGGCGAGTAATGCAAGTAGCTTAGCAAATAATTTAAGGAACTCATTTCAATTAAGTAAGTTATTTAAGTTAAAGAGTAAATTAAAGTACAGTTGAATTCCAATTATCGGGAATAATTGGAACTAGATCACACCCTGATAATCGAATATCCGGATAATTGGGTAATTCACGGGTAATTTCTTAGTAAAAAAACTTATTTTGCTTTAGTATTAAGTGTAATTTAATGACAATTAAAATCAATACAATTCACCAATAAGAAACTTTTAAATTATGGAGTTATTTTGCTGATTTCTTTTTTTTATCAAAGCGATCCGGATCCAGGTACTTGGCGATCCTCTTTGTTTGATACGGATAACTAGAGTTCGCATAATTGGAGTTTTACTGTACTATAGCATGCAGAGTTACAAGAAAAAAGGTTGCCAAACATTTTCAGAGATAGAGGGGAAAAGAGGGAGAGGGAACTATTATTGCTTGGTAAACCTCTAAAGCAAATAAATGTTGATTTCATATTTTTTTGTATAAAAAATTAAATATGCCATGTCTTATTAAAAAAATAATTAAAATTGTGATTAGACAAAAATAGTGAGTGATTAGACAGTAGCATCAAGGACCCTTTTAGGCTTTCTCACGGACCACCAGTGGTTCGTTGACCACGAGTTGTAAACTACTGCCTTAGTCGGTAAATGAAGCTGGGTAATGTTCGCAGATTTATAAAGGACTTAGCAAAGATTTCGCCAAAGCGTTGGTGTCTGAAAGTGTGCTTAAAAATATAAAATTATTCACTTGAATAAGTAAAATAATTATATACCTTTGTGAAATCCGCAGTGTAAAATCCTTGTGCCATCCCCGAAAACATAGACAAGGGGATTAGAAACAATTGCTCTTTTTTCTTCAAATGATTGAACGTGGCCATGGCGTGACTCAACGAAAACGTCACGTCATCATCCGCACTATCCAATGGATCCAAGAAGACCAGCAACAGCAAAGACGAAACAACACTGAGTGCGACAGTTATTCCGATGAGCCAATATCTGGTACTAGAAGATATTTCGTCAATCACGACACTAGCAACATCAGATTCGGCATTGCAGAATCTCGCCCCACAGGAATGAGTGGAGATCGAAGTGACATTCTGTTCGCTGTTGACGGTTAGGATGTAGTAGGATATGAGATTGCTTCCTACTTGGGCTGCTCCATACATCATTCCGAAGCACCCGAAGAAACGGGCTGTGATGGACTCGACAGTGCAAAATTGCGATGGGTTATCTTGAGCTATTTTACAGTTGAGGGATTCACTATCGACTATCATTGTTTTGTTGACATTGTTCATGGTGAGCTCGTTGTTAAAATCTTTTTCAGTATATAAACATTTAGCGACGCTGTTATCTAATTGAGAATTTACATTCCCGATATTTGCTAAATGATGTGTATCATCCATGCATTTTTCATTATTTACTGAAGTTGTCAAAATAGTTCTTGTCAGTTGATTGTCATGCGCATTGGTGGTTTTAACCTTTTGTGTTTCAAGTTCTGTTTCTTTTACATGTTGTATTTTTACGTTATTTGTAACTGTTTTTAAATCTTGATTATTCTCTAAAATTGTTTTTACAGTCGAGCTTTTGGAATCTGCTCTACATTCTGTCGTTTGCGTTCCACAGCAGACTTGATTTGAAATGATTCCTTCAGATTTTAATCCTGGTTTCAATAAAAAATTGTCATCTATTCCATTTTGTATTAAAAACAGATCAAAGTTTTTAGCGCCTGTTTTAGAGATCAAAGACGTTTTGCCCCTTTTACAATCTTCAATGAGGCTACAGTAAATGCCAGCTGCTTCATTGAGGTATTTAGATTGAGATGCCCACAGTATCGCTGCTCCTATACCTATCAATACAGCAGAAACCATCATAGTAATCCATGTCGGGTAAACATTCGCAGCTATGTAGGGCAAGTATAAAACAGTACCAACAAATAAGGTCATCTTACAACCCAGTTTCTTAATTGTGTACTTAGGAAGTATGAGCGATGCAATGGCAAATGTGAGGTAGACTACTGCTTGGGAAGCGGATCCGATTCCCTGCTGCCCGTTCATTGTGCTTTGCAACATGCTGAGGCCATCATAAGCGGTGAAAAGCAGGAAGAATGTGAATGATATTACTATCATGTTTTTGATGATTCGCAATCGAGTGAAAATTATGCGGGTGTTGTCCGGTTTTGAATCCATTTTGAAATGTAAATGCACTTGAGATATATATTTGAATATTATACAATATTAGTTACATGTTTTAGAGAAATATGACAAAGGTAACCTTGCTGGGGATTTAAGGTTTCTTTCAAACTGACCTATGGGATAAAATATTAATATATTAGTCAAACATTATGTTTATAATTTATAATTTTTTTAATTTTGTTTTAATAAAATGTTGTTTAGAAATAAATTTTGTTTTAATAAGTTTATAATTTTGAAAATATTTGCTTCACACCCTTCCTCCCCCAAATAAGGAGCTTATTTTTAAAAAGGAATGTTTTCCTTACTTGGCTTCAGGTGCGCGAATTGAAGGTCACGAGTGAAAGCTGTTTGGCGACGAAATTCAAGAGAATCAATTATATTTTTCTAATTCTACATATAGAATTGAATCGCTTGAATTTCGTCGCCAAACAGCGTTCTTTACGGATGCGAAATATCAAGCATTAAACGTTCGGTTTTGAAAATAAGCTCCTCAAATGCAAAACTTCTACAGTACGTGTAATATTTAGGACGGCCTTTTCGGGAACGCGTTTAACTTTATAATCGAAAAGTACGTGAAATCTTTTTTTATTTCATATTTACATGAAAATTTACGAACATATTGTAAAAATAAATTTATAAAAATAGTGTTGAAATGTTTCCACTATATTCAAATTTAATACAATTATAGGTCATTTTAATTTAAAAAACAACAAAAGATTTATTAAAATAATAAGATTAAAACTTCATTGCATCACAATAGTGATGTTATTACATTTCTGTTCTTATCAGAATATTTTTACTACGAAGTACAATAAAAACTTTTACAAACCTGTATAAACAACGAAAAAAGTCAACCATTCGTATTAACTGCTGGTAATTTATAGTCATAATTTATGTCTTTCAAATCAATCTAGTCCTTTGCAAAACATTTTCAAAAATATATACACATTTAATCGTCAAAAAGTCAAGCTTTAATCGAAAACATGAACACTCAATTATACGAATGTGTCTAACAGTAAAATAATGTTAACAAGTATTATATAAAATTCATGAATTTGAGTTTATCATGAGTATACTTCAAATACTCTTTTGTAACTGAAGTATTTGCTTTATACTTAAATAAAATAAAGGAACTTACCGCACTGGAAGGATTCTTAAAGGGATTAGAAAAAGTTATATGCAAACTGAAAGCGACGTTTAGAGAAGCATATCTGTAAGTCAGATCTTAAAGATAGGCAAGATATGACTTAGCTCCTTTGTTATGCCATATTACGATAGTCTGCAAAATACCTTTTTAGACGTAATTTGGTCATAAAGTAAATCCTAAAATATGACGTTAAGCTTTTTTTTTAAATGATAACAGGTTGTCATCCCCAGACCCAGACGTACGCTCATGATCACCTTTAAGAGATTTGAGACAATGTCATTCAACTGGATGTAGGTAGAGAATATAAGTATATTTTTTACTGAGTATAATGGATTGTTGCACGTTGAATCTGATCGTGGTCTACTGTCCACTACTGTTGAGGTTACGTTGGGTGCCACTTGAAGTGTTGTCCTCATTACCAGATCATTATTCAAAATAACGATGTAGTGTTCCCAAGTCCAGTCTTCGGAATTCATTTGGAACTGTTGTCAATTGTCCATTTTGAAGCTAAATATGGACATTAATTCAACCAATCAAATTTAAATATTTCTTGATTTTTTTACCAGATTCCTTTTTATCATTATAACCAAAGAGCTATTTATGGATTTTTTTTAAAGATATGTCAACTATTATTAAATCTATACTTCTTTAATTTGTTTTCTTATAGCACAGGGTATTTGAAAATTACCTTTACAACTTTGACGAGCAAGAAAATCTAAAAGAAATAAGATAGCCAAGTTTTAGTGCTAGTACATGTACGAGCAATACATGAAGTTTTATTAGTACGCAGTTTTTTTTCCAACACTACTAACGAACGGTTCAACGCAGCATTCCAAAACCATTAACACATCAATGAACCATCAACGCACTGAGCTTACCAATGAGGATGGGAATAGAAAATTATCTTTACAACGTCAACACGCAATAAAACCTAAATAAAATAAAATAGGTAAGTTATGTTGCTTATTCATGTAATAGCAACACATAAAATTTTATTAATGAGCAAAAAAAAAAAATTTTTAAAAACTATTTTCAACTACGTACAAATAAAACTCAATGTGTTGCTTTTACATGTAAAAGCAACATAATTTAGCTATCTTATTTCTTTTTAGTTTTATTGAATGTCAACGTTATAAACATAATTCTTAAATACCCGCCTGTATATTGAATAGGAAGTGATAATTTTTAGTTATTTTGGCGACAGATTCCGACGGGTAAGTTTAGCCACTGAGTAAAACACTGATTCGTATAATTAAGACTTTGTTAGTTTTAAGAAGATAAAATATAATAAGATTTAAGAAGATAAAAAATAATATTTATTTTTGTTTTACGTTAAGCGTTTAAAATTAAAAACACAGATCCTATCTAGCAAAAAAGTCACTATACCTACATTAAAATTGTAAAATTAAAGGTCTAATATAAGAAAATTGTAGTTTTTTTTTAAAGACATGTTAAAGGCTTTTGTTTCAATATCCTTCATAAAACATGTAAAAAACCTTTAATAAAACCTAAAAAAATCTTTAATTTAGAAGCATTGAATTTTTTTTTTAAATGCAGATTTTTTTTTAATGTTTCGCACAGAAAATTAAAAAAATTTAAAAAAAAATTGAGTTCCTTTATAAAACTTTTAAAAACCTTCAATTTCCCAAATTTTGTGAAGGTTTTAAGTTGACTATTTTTTGCAGGGTATCAATCATTACTTTAAGACCACTTTTATGGTGCATCCGATTGTTGTTAATGCAAATAGGAGAAAGAGTGAAGGCCAACAGAGCTCGGTTACAAAAATTATTATAAATAATAAATTAATTATCTGCATGAGTTTAAAATTTTATTTTTCATAAGTTTATAACGTAAATTAAACAATTTTCTTGAAACGATAAAGACCTTTTAGAGTAACTAATTGTCATAAATTAATAAGTTAAAAGTTTTTGAAACTAACAAGTCATTTATAATTTATGTATAATGCACAATTTCATCTTCCTTGGCAAAACAACACATAGTTAACTAGCAACTCAAATATTATGAATTAAAACAACTTATTTTAAAGGAAACTAAACAAAAAAGAATGGCCTAATGACTTTACTGAATATTAATTGGCTTTCCTTTCTTTTTGTTACGCCCACTTCTCATTAGCTATTTTTATAAAACACTATCAAATAACCAACACAAAATACTTTCACTATTAGAAAATACAAATTTACCCAAGCTCAGAATGAAACGAAAATGCGTATTCATTCATATAAATTTCAAGTTAGAAAAAATTGACTAAAAAACTCGTTGTTTTAATGTCTTTAAGTAATGCTGTAATTGCCAGTTTCATTGACAATAACACATATCCAAGGATAAAACTCCTACAAAAACGTTGGAAGTAAAAACAATGTAAGGAAAATCTTCTCATGTGCTTTTCTTATTTGTAGATCCGATTTATTTTATGTGGAATTTAAAAGGGTAATTCATGAATGTTTAGTCATTTATAGCTCTCGTTGTACTGGGTGGGCAGTAGTGTAAAAACACCGATTCTGAGACGTGGATTTTGGTGGATTTTGAGGAATACGAGGTGCTGTGTGGATTTTGGTGGATTTTGGCGGTGCTCTGTGGATTTGTGAGGATCTCGTCTGTCAAGCCGTGGATCAGGGCGGATCTCGTCTGTCAAGCCGAGGGGGCGTGGCCTAATGGAGATGACCTCAACCAATCAGGTGTCAGTAAGTGACGTCACATGCAGGGGACATGGGAACAGGTGTCGATGACTCATCGCCGCCGATGGGCATGTCCCACCGTGTCTCAACGTGTATGTACGGGAACGGACCAATCAGGTTCTTGTGTGAGGATGACCTCATGAACAACCAATCAGGTGTCAGTAAGTGACGTCACACGCAGGTGGGGGAAGGTTTTACTAGTTCTGCTTGTAACCGCAAGACAACGCTGCATGTAGGGGAACGGACCAATCATATGCTTGTTTAAGAATGACATCATGAAGAACCAATCAGGTGTCAGTAAGTGATGTCTATGGAGTGTCATGTGACATGAAAGTTGCTTTTTTGTTATTTTGCGTTTTTATTTGGGTATTGGTGGAAATTTGCGACGCACAGCATCTACACATTTTTAATTATAAGCTGTGGGTTGTGACATCATAGGTATAATGTTAGGAATGGTTGGTTGTTGAAAAAACTGTGAGCTGTATACGCAACTGCAATTTTGGAAAGTAAATAAACAATGATAGAATTAAACTAATATTCTTATTTTAATATTTATTATATTTTAATATTTATTTATATTTTGATATTTATTTGTATTTTATTATTTTATATTTTTACATTTATTTTTAATATTTAATTATATTTTAACTTCTATATTTTATTATTCATTTATATTTTAACTTCTATATTTTATTATTCATTTATATTTTATATATATTTTAATATTTATATATATTTTATTATTCATATATTTCATACATATTTTAATATTTATTTATATTTTATTACTCATTTATATTTTACATATATTTTATTTACGTATACATCTGTGCCAAAAAAATTAACTCAGTGAGAGCAATTACGTCCCACTAGAGCTGCACAATGAACTTATGTTAAAGGGAATGACAGTAGTATATATATTTTAACTATGGTTAGTACAAAAGAAAAGAATTTTGCAAGAATGGTTTTAGAAAAATATATTTTATGTGACCAACTCCAGCATATAATTTCGCAATATAACTCTATGAGGAATCATCCTATGGGGGTAAATAACATACCATCGTGTACAGGAAGGTAGACCAGATTAATAAGTAAAGCTTTTTTTACCTTTTGACATGTGTACTAAAGGTATAAAAAATGACAGTCTGGGGTTCTATGAAAATAATGTTTATAACAATATACGTTTAAATTACAATTTATATAACGGAAATCAGTCTCAGTGGATGAAAAAAAAGTAATTAATATGAAAGCTGATACTTTGAAAAAGAACCTTGGGAACCAAAACCTTGTATTACGGTTAATTAAACTTTTTATAAAAGTAATGTGTTCTTTAAATGTTTTTCACATCATACGTAAAATTATTATTGTAAGAGGGAAAATATCATATCGTTATGACTAGAAGGAGAGATCTCACCTTGATCACAATTGGATGCATTAGAATTGCTTACTGTTTAGGAATATGATGTAAAAGTTACTCTATCGCACTGTTTGTTGTGCTGGGCTTGATAAGAGCAGATTTGGGGTTGGTATGTAAGATAATGGATCTATTACTTGTTCTAATACGTGTTGAATAAGGGAATTTGTCTTAGATGTTGCTGTTTTAGGGGTGTTTTATAATTGGTTGTTTGATTGAACGATACAGTGCAGCTATACAAAGGGGTTTATTTATACGCTTGGTACAAGTACACATTTTTTCTTATGTCATAAAATTACACTATAACAAAACGCATAGGTGGATGGTAGAAATGAAGTAGCACCATACAAGGGGAATTATTAGGGCTGGCTGATTAAATTTTCAAAGACTAAGAGGCAACAAGTTCCCATATGAGTACAATTGAGGGTGAATGTGTAGAATTTGGCGACATCAAGTATCCACAAGGGGACAATTTGAAAGGTGTATTCGTAAAATTGGCGACATAAAGTACCCATAGGGAGACGTTTGTAGGCGTATACATAAAATTGGGGTGAAAGCGGGGTTTGTAGTTGTACATTAGACAAGAATAAATGTAAAATGAAAAAGTTTAAGTTTGAAATAAATTATAAAAAGAATAAATGTTAAAAAAAAAGTTAAAATACAATTTAAAAAGCAAAATGTAAAAAAAAAAAAAAGTTTAAAAAGAAAAATGTAAAAATAAAAAAAAGTTTAAGTGTGAATTAAAAACTAAAAGGTTAAGTAAGAAAAAAAAAATAACTAAAAGTGAAAAAAAAATTTTAAAAGTGAAAAAAAATATATATATATTTATATAAAAAATATTTGAAAAAAGTTTAAGTGTGAAATAAATTATAAAACTAATAAATGTAAAATAAAAAGTTTACGTGTGAAATAGATTATAAAAAGTATAAATGTAAAAAAATAAATAAAAAGTTTAAGTGAAAAATATAATGTAAAGATAAAAAAGTTAAAAAACAGTAACTGTAAAATAAAAAAAAAGTTTGTATAAAATGAACTTTTAAAAGAAAAATGAAAAAAAAAAGTAAAAACAATATATAAAAAAAAAGTTTTAAGTGTAAAAATAAAATTAAAAAAAAAAAAATTTAAAAAAAAAAAAAGACAAATGTAAAAAAGAAAAACGTAAAAAAAAATTTACAAACGAAAAATATGAAAAAAAAAAAGAAACGTTAAAAGAAAATTGCTAAATGTAAAAAAGAAATGTGTTAAATGTAAAAGATTAACCATCATAAGTTTTTTACCCGAATCGACCCAAAGCCATATGGTGTTACGGAACGTACTAGCCCCATATAGGCACAGATGCCCGTGGTGAGTTCTGTGAATGGTCTACCCACTAATCAAACGACAAGTACCACAATTACATTAAATAATTAGCAACAAAAAAAAGCAGGAAATACTACTATAGATATAAAAAATATTAACAAAGTATCGAAAATAGAACCAAAGGTAACTAATAAATCTGTATAGAATGAGTGTCTATAAATGTATAAGAGAAACCAATGTATATATTTCTACTAAAATGTTGACACATATACTAAATTTTTAACAAATTAAGTCAAATATTTGCGAAATAGAGAAAATAATACATACTTTTTAAAATTGTATCAAATAGTCTATGAATGGATAAAAAAAAATATCATGACATGTATTAAAAAAAAAATTAAAATAATGGACTTACGTGTAACACATTAAGTTAAGAAATTTATACTTATCAAAGAAAGTAACGTAAGTCATATAAAAAAAAAAAACCTGTAGTTAAGTACAATTGTTAATTGAATATGCTACAAAATATTGTCAAATTACACCATTTTTAGTGATAGGACAAGCAAACTTGTTAAAATGTCATATAATTATCAAAAATATTATACAAAGTACGAATTTAAAAAAAAAAAAGTAAATGCAAAAAGAAAAAAAAGTTTAAGTGTAAAATAAAATGTAAAAAAAATAAATGTAAAAAATAAAAAAAAGTTTAATAAAAAAAAAAGTTAAAAAATAATAAAAAAAAAATTTAAGTGTAAAATACAATTTAAAAAAAAATGTAAAAAAGAAAAAAGTTTAATAAAAATTACATGTAAAAAGAAAAAAGTAAAAAAAAAAAAAAAAAAAAAAAAAAAAAAAAGTTAAAAAAGAAAAAAAAAAGTTAAAAAAGAAATAAAAAGTTAAAAAAGAAAAAAAAGTTAAAAAAAGAAAAAAAAAAGTTTAAAAAGAAAAAAAAAAGTTTAAAAAGAAAAAAAAAGTTTAAAAAGAAAAAAAAAATTAAAAAAGAAAAAAAAAATTAAAAAAGAAAAAAAAAATTAAAAAGAAAAAAAAATTAAAAAAAAGAAAAAAAATTAAAAAAAAAAAAAAGTTAAAAAAGAAAAAAAAAAAAGAAAAAAAAGTTTAAAAAAAAATAGTTAAAGTGTAAAATACAATTTAAAAAAAAAAAATGAAAACATAAAAAATTAAAAAAAAAAATGTAAGTGTAAAATTACATTTTAAAAGAAAATGTGAAAATAGAAAAAAAAGTAAAAAGAAAATTGCTAAAAGTAAAAAAAAATAAAGGTGTAAAATGTTAAATAAAAAGACCTTAAGTGTAAAAAATAGAAGAAAAAAGTTTAAGTGTAAAATATTACTCATCATAAGCTTTTTACTCGTATCCACCCAAAGTTATATGGCGTTACGGAGCGTACTAGCCCCATATAGGCGCAGATTCCTTGGTGAGTTCTGTGAATGGTCTACCCACTAATCAAACGATAAGTACAATAATTATATTAAAATATTTGCAAAAAAAAAAAAAGCAGAAAATACTAATATAGATATAATAAATATTATCAAAGTATAGAAAATAGAACCAAGAATAACTAATAAATCTGTATACAATGGGTGTCTATAAATGTATAAGAGAAACCAATGTTTATATCTCTACTAAAATGTTGACACATATACTAAATGTTTAATAAATTAACTCATATATTTGCGAAATAGAAAAAATGGTACATACTTTTTAAAATTGTATCAAATAGTCTATGAATGGATAAAAAAAAATTGTATATATAATTTTTAATTGTATCTATAAATGGATAAAAAAAAATCATGACATGTATTAAAATAATGGACTTACGCGTGACAGTTTAAGTTAAAAAATTTATATTTACCAAAGAAATTAACATAAGTTATTATAAAAAAAAAAAAACTGTAATTAAGTATAATTGTTACAAAATATGCTACAAAATATTGCCAAGTTATTCCATGGTAGTGATTTAACAACCAAACACTTTGTCTTTAAAGATTACGATAACGCAGTTTTAGAAACTAACATAGGGGCAAATGTGTATAATTATCATAAAATACTTCACATTACTGTTAAAATGTCATATAATTATCAAATATATTATACAAAGTAAGAAAAATATTACTTAATATGTTAAAATATTACCAATAGTACATGCCCAACAGATCAAAATGACCTTCAGCACCCTACGACACATGAAAACTTACGGAGATTAACAGCAATCTTGCCTCAAAAAATAAAACCAATAGTGTGCTGCTAAGGATAAAATGTCAAGTACACACCCAGTGTAGGAGATGTATACAAATAATATTGTAGAATTATTAACAAAGTGATTTCATTAATACTAAAATAAGGTCTTTGTTACAATAATATATATATATATGGAAATTAAGTTCTTATTAGTGAAATTTATGTAATATTTTTAGACTGCTTTGTTCAATTTATAATATGTAGGTAGAATTTTTACATAAAAAAAAACCCCTTTGTGTTTATCAAAAATATTTCACAAATTAAGAAGAAGAATACCTAAGGAAGGTCTTTGCACATGATTATAGTACAAAACCATGTGGATTTACATCAATTTTACCAGGAACAAGGGGGTCAGTATACGGCTATGAGTCAAATAGTCAATTTTTCACCACATTCAGGCATTAATAACACAAATGCCTGAATGTGGTGAAAAATTGACTTTTTTTTATGTAAAAATTCTACCTACATATTATAAATTGAACAAAGCAGTCTAAAAATATTACATAAATTTCACTAATAAGAACTTAATTTCCATATATATATATATTATTGTAACAAAGACCTTATTTTAGTATTAATGAAATCACTTTGTTAATAATTCTACAATATTATTTGTATACATCTCCTACACTGGGTGTGTACTTGACATTTTATCCTTAGCAGCACACTATTGGTTTTATTTTTTGAGGCAAGATTGCTGTTAATCTCCGTAAGTTTTCATGTGTCGTAGGGTGCTGAAGGTCATTTTGATCTGTTGGGCATGTACTATTGGTAATATTTTAACATATTAAGTAATATTTTTCTTACTTTGTATAATATATTTGATAATTATATGACATTTTAACAGTAATGTGAAGTATTTTATGATAATTATACACATTTGCCCCTATGTTAGTTTCTAAAACTGCGTTATCGTAATCTTTAAAGACAAAGTGTTTGGTTGTTAAATCACTACCATGGAATAACTTGGCAATATTTTGTAGCATATTTTGTAACAATTATACTTAATTACAGTTTTTTTTTTTTTATAATAACTTATGTTAATTTCTTTGGTAAATATAAATTTTTTAACTTAAACTGTCACGCGTAAGTCCATTATTTTAATACATGTCATGATTTTTTTTTATCCATTTATAGATACAATTAAAAATTATATATACAATTTTTTTTTTATCCATTCATAGACTATTTGATACAATTTTAAAAAGTATGTACCATTTTTTCTATTTCGCAAATATATGAGTTAATTTATTAAACATTTAGTATATGTGTCAACATTTTAGTAGAGATATAAACATTGGTTTCTCTTATACATTTATAGACACCCATTGTATACAGATTTATTAGTTATTCTTGGTTCTATTTTCTATACTTTGATAATATTTTTTATATCTATATTAGTATTTTCTGCTTTTTTTTTTTTTGCAAATATTTTAATATAATTATTGTATTTATCGTTTGATTAGTGGGTAGACCATTCACAGAACTCACCAAGGAATCTGCGCCTATATGGGGCTAGTACGCTCCGTAACGCCATATAACTTTGGGTGGATACGAGTAAAAAGCTTATGATGAGTAATATTTTACACTTAAACTTTTTTCTTCTATTTTTTACACTTAAGGTCTTTTTATTTAACATTTTACACCTTTATTTTTTTTTACTTTTAGCAATTTTCTTTTTACTTTTTTTTCTATTTTCACATTTTCTTTTAAAATGTAATTTTACACTTACATTTTTTTTTTTAATTTTTTATGTTTTCATTTTTTTTTTTTAAATTGTATTTTACACTTTAACTATTTTTTTTTAAACTTTTTTTTCTTTTTTTTTTTTCTTTTTTAACTTTTTTTTTTTTTTAATTTTTTTTCTTTTTTTTAATTTTTTTTTCTTTTTAATTTTTTTTTTCTTTTTTAATTTTTTTTTTCTTTTTTAATTTTTTTTTTTCTTTTTAAACTTTTTTTTTCTTTTTAAACTTTTTTTTTTCTTTTTAAACTTTTTTTTTTCTTTTTTTAACTTTTTTTTCTTTTTTAACTTTTTATTTCTTTTTTAACTTTTTTTTTTCTTTTTTAACTTTTTTTTTTTTTTTTTTTTTTTTTTTTTTACTTTTTTCTTTTTACATGTAATTTTTATTAAACTTTTTTCTTTTTTACATTTTTTTTTAAATTGTATTTTACACTTAAATTTTTTTTTTATTATTTTTTAACTTTTTTTTTTATTAAACTTTTTTTTATTTTTTACATTTATTTTTTTTACATTTTATTTTACACTTAAACTTTTTTTTCTTTTTGCATTTACTTTTTTTTTTTTAAATTCGTACTTTGTATAATATTTTTGATAATTATATGACATTTTAACAAGTTTGCTTGTCCTATCACTAAAAATGGTGTAATTTGACAATATTTTGTAGCATATTCAATTAACAATTGTACTTAACTACAGGTTTTTTTTTTTTATATGACTTACGTTACTTTCTTTGATAAGTATAAATTTCTTAACTTAATGTGTTACACGTAAGTCCATTATTTTAATTTTTTTTTTAATACATGTCATGATATTTTTTTTTATCCATTCATAGACTATTTGATACAATTTTAAAAAGTATGTATTATTTTCTCTATTTCGCAAATATTTGACTTAATTTGTTAAAAATTTAGTATATGTGTCAACATTTTAGTAGAAATATATACATTGGTTTCTCTTATACATTTATAGACACTCATTCTATACAGATTTATTAGTTACCTTTGGTTCTATTTTCGATACTTTGTTAATATTTTTTATATCTATAGTAGTATTTCCTGCTTTTTTTTGTTGCTAATTATTTAATGTAATTGTGGTACTTGTCGTTTGATTAGTGGGTAGACCATTCACAGAACTCACCACGGGCATCTGTGCCTATATGGGGCTAGTACGTTCCGTAACACCATATGGCTTTGGGTCGATTCGGGTAAAAAACTTATGATGGTTAATCTTTTACATTTAACACATTTCTTTTTTACATTTAGCAATTTTCTTTTAACGTTTCTTTTTTTTTTTCATATTTTTCGTTTGTAAATTTTTTTTTACGTTTTTCTTTTTTACATTTGTCTTTTTTTTTTTTTAAATTTTTTTTTTTTTAATTTTATTTTTACACTTAAAACTTTTTTTTTATATATTGTTTTTACTTTTTTTTTTCATTTTTCTTTTAAAAGTTCATTTTATACAAACTTTTTTTTTATTTTACAGTTACTGTTTTTTAACTTTTTTATCTTTACATTATATTTTTCACTTAAACTTTTTATTTATTTTTTTACATTTATACTTTTTATAATCTATTTCACACGTAAACTTTTTATTTTACATTTATTAGTTTTATAATTTATTTCACACTTAAACTTTTTTCAAATATTTTTTATATAAATATATATATATTTTTTTTCACTTTTAAAATTTTTTTTTCACTTTTAGTTATTTTTTTTTTCTTACTTAACCTTTTAGTTTTTAATTCACACTTAAACTTTTTTTTATTTTTACATTTTTCTTTTTAAACTTTTTTTTTTTTTTACATTTTGCTTTTTAAATTGTATTTTAACTTTTTTTTTAACATTTATTCTTTTTATAATTTATTTCAAACTTAAACTTTTTCATTTTACATTTATTCTTGTCTAATGTACAACTACAAACCCCGCTTTCACCCCAATTTTATGTATACGCCTACAAACGTCTCCCTATGGGTACTTTATGTCGCCAATTTTACGAATACACCTTTCAAATTGTCCCCTTGTGGATACTTGATGTCGCCAAATTCTACACATTCACCCTCAATTGTACTCATATGGGAACTTGTTGCCTCTTAGTCTTTGAAAATTTAATCAGCCAGCCCTAATAATTCCCCTTGTATGGTGCTACTTCATTTCTACCATCCACCTATGCGTTTTGTTATAGTGTAATTTTATGACATAAGAAAAAATGTGTACTTGTACCAAGCGTATAAATAAACCCCTTTGTATAGCTGCACTGTATCGTTCAATCAAACAACCAATTATAAAACACCCCTAAAACAGCAACATCTAAGACAAATTCCCTTATTCAACACGTATTAGAACAAGTAATAGATCCATTATCTTACATACCAACCCCAAATCTGCTCTTATCAAGCCCAGCACAACAAACAGTGCGATAGAGTAACTTTTACATCATATTCCTAAACAGTAAGCAATTCTAATGCATCCAATTGTGATCAAGGTGAGATCTCTCCTTCTAGTCATAACGATATGATATTTTCCCTCTTACAATAATAATTTTACGTATGATGTGAAAAACATTTAAAGAACACATTACTTTTATAAAAAGTTTAATTAACCGTAATACAAGGTTTTGGTTCCCAAGGTTCTTTTTCAAAGTATCAGCTTTCATATTAATTACTTTTTTTTCATCCACTGAGACTGATTTCCGTTATATAAATTGTAATTTAAACGTATATTGTTATAAACATTATTTTCATAGAACCCCAGACTGTCATTTTTTATACCTTTAGTACACATGTCAAAAGGTAAAAAAAGCTTTACTTATTAATCTGGTCTACCTTCCTGTACACGATGGTATGTTATTTACCCCCATAGGATGATTCCTCATAGAGTTATATTGCGAAATTATATGCTGGAGTTGGTCACATAAAATATATTTTTCTAAAACCATTCTTGCAAAATTCTTTTCTTTTGTACTAACCATAGTTAAAATATATATACTACTGTCATTCCCTTTAACATAAGTTCATTGTGCAGCTCTAGTGGGACGTAATTGCTCTCACTGAGTTAATTTTTTTGGCACAGATGTATACGTAAATAAAATATATGTAAAATATAAATGAGTAATAAAATATAAATAAATATTAAAATATGTATGAAATATATGAATAATAAAATATATATAAATATTAAAATATATATAAAATATAAATGAATAATAAAATATAGAAGTTAAAATATAAATGAATAATAAAATATAGAAGTTAAAATATAATTAAATATTAAAAATAAATGTAAAAATATAAAATAATAAAATACAAATAAATATCAAAATATAAATAAATATTAAAATATAATAAATATTAAAATAAGAATATTAGTTTAATTCTATCATTGTTTATTTACTTTCCAAAATTGCAGTTGCGTATACAGCTCACAGTTTTTTCAACAACCAACCATTCCTAACATTATACCTATGATGTCACAACCCACAGCTTATAATTAAAAATGTGTAGATGCTGTGCGTCGCAAATTTCCACCAATACCCAAATAAAAACGCAAAATAACAAAAAAGCAACTTTCATGTCACATGACACTCCATAGACATCACTTACTGACACCTGATTGGTTCTTCATGATGTCATTCTTAAACAAGCATATGATTGGTCCGTTCCCCTACATGCAGCGTTGTCTTGCGGTTACAAGCAGAACTAGTAAAACCTTCCCCCACCTGCGTGTGACGTCACTTACTGACACCTGATTGGTTGTTCATGAGGTCATCCTCACACAAGAACCTGATTGGTCCGTTCCCGTACATACACGTTGAGACACGGTGGGACATGCCCATCGGCGGCGATGAGTCATCGACACCTGTTCCCATGTCCCCTGCATGTGACGTCACTTACTGACACCTGATTGGTTGAGGTCATCTCCATTAGGCCACGCCCCCTCGGCTTGACAGACGAGATCCGCCCTGATCCACGGCTTGACAGACGAGATCCTCACAAATCCACAGAGCACCGCCAAAATCCACCAAAATCCACACAGCACCTCGTATTCCTCAAAATCCACCAAAATCCACGTCTCAGAATCGGTGTTTTTACACTACTGTGGGCACAATTTATTTGGCTCGACTACATTTAGCTCTATTGGGATAGTTTGGTTTGGTTAATTAACGTCGTACTAGAGCTGCACAGTGAGCAATTGGAGACGGTTCGGGGCCTATCTCGAAGGAAAGAAGGCCCGGGAATGATGCCTCGTATTTTTGAACCATGGTCAGGTGACGAGGACAACACTTGAGCTGGCACCCAACGCCTTCAATAGACGTCGGGACTTTGGACTTCGATCAGATGTATCGTGCACCAGTCTCGTATACACGCCGTTAATTTTTTGTGGATGTTCTGGACGACATTCTAGTATTTTGGTAGCGAAGTTGGCAACCCTCCGATCGCAATATCACTACTTTTTACTATTCTTTAGTCTAGTCCATCGCAAGGTTTTGAACCGGGGAGGGGACCCTTGTATTCCCAGCTGACGCCTTAATCCACTCGGCCACGGAGGCCTCCCTATTGAGATAATAATTTCCTAACTATTTCTCTTATATTTTAAAGGAGTCGCTTTGCTTTATTTAATGCAACCAACCAAGTTGTGCATCATCACTCAACAGTTTGTTACCACCCAGTATGTAGACGAGTTTGTTTTTTCCAGTCACAAGCATTGTTTGGCAATATTGTCATTTTCAGTTCTGCAACCTTTATACTTCAAGAAAGGGTAATATTTTTCGAAAGTTAAAAACTTTATTAGAAAATTAAAGGTGAACTATCGAAAAAGATTATCTTGCAGACTAGCTAACAGATGCGCAAAGTATACCAATTTAAGGGTCTCCAGTTTTTGCTGAAATCTAAATGTGAACACCTTTTTGGGTTTTAGCTTCGATGTATCAAGTTGTGAAAACAGGAAGATCTATGATAGTCCTCAAAAAGAGTCAAATATTAGAACGGTGTGTATGCCTATGATGCATGTAAACAATCGCTCCAGATGAACCGTAATCGTTCTTCCCCTTTACCCTTCAATTATCAAAAATTATAAAAATATAAGCTTCTTCAATCTATTTGAACAATTAAACCTACTTTAAATTTTTTATTTAGTTTGCGTTGGGCCCCTTTACAACCCCTTTTTTTTCTAGAAGTAACTTAAATACAGGCAATAAGATATCTAAACGGCAATTCATAAAATAATGGTGTGATTAACAGTTTACGATCCCGTGATAAAATTTCCAAAAGGAATTACTCTCTTCTAATCATGTGCAGCTTTTCACAAAATGGATAGAACGAATAAAATAAAAAACCGCGTTGAAAGACCAATCATTATTAAAAAGAGCCACTTTTATCTTTCTCACTTAACGATGATTCGCTCTTTTGAATTCAAAATGGTGGGCGGGGCCAACTAAGCTTCTTCATTTCTTCCTTCATTATTCTTGAGCGTCTTCTCGATTTGGTAACTTTTATTTAATGATACTCTTCTGGCATTGGATATTTAGTTGCTGTTCTTAGAAGGAGTTTTCATATATACAAAAAAACTTTGTAATGTAGGAACGCTCTTAAAAAGATCATTTTGATTGTTGTTTTCCATCTTTTTCTTCTTTATTTACGGTTTTTGACAAGAAAATTATTTTAATTATATAAAAGGGCTTAGAAGTAAATATGTATGGAAACGTGAGATGTTTTAGGGGTATGATTTACGATGATTATAACATTTTGAGGGGTTTTTTAGGGTTAAAAAAGAACAGAAGAGTTAAGTGTTCCGTAACAAGAAGATACTTAACAAAAGAGGGTTAGTATTATTTTCAACCTTTCAACTCCAGAAGTTAATTTTTTTTCTACAGAAAGTATAATTTTCACCTTTTTATTCTTTGCGAAACTTTAAATGGCGGTTTAAAGTTGGGCTGAAAACAAGCAAAAAATAAACCCTGAATTATTGTAATTATCTATGGCAAATAAGAGTTGCTTTAACAACACATTATAATTTTTTTTAAAGATTGTTTACTTAAAACCAAACAAATTCAAAACGTTCTCCATTTTTTAAAAAAATTCTTTTCTTTTAAACAAACCACTTAAATTTAGGAATTATGTTAATATTCTTTAGGTGATAGCTCAAACACGCTGTTTTCTTCTGGAAGGTTTTTTGAAGGAAAGCATTTTTTGAATTTAACTGATTATACTCACTAATGTTTAAAAAGTGAAAAGTGTATGAATATTTTTTCTCTCAAAAGTTTTGATTAATGGTAGACAGTTTTAGGAACTAACAATTTGTTTAACTTTTTGCAGACTGTGTCGAAATTAGCTTTGTTTTCTGTAATTTTAACTAATGCTGCTAAGTAAAGTATTTCGTATGTTATTTAAAAAAAATCATTTTTAATATATACTTTAAAAAACACACAAAGTAGTGAAAACTGGGCCTTTTCTACTTAGCAACTAGACAAGTATATGCACGAAGGCTCTTTTACTTATTTCGGTGAATGAAATTGTAAATTAAACTTATATCTTACATACTCTTTTAACCTTTTTATAAATTAAAATTATTTAAATAAAATTTCGGGATCACATATTCGTTTTTTCTGTGCGTTTTAAAGGTACCTTTCGTCAGTTGCACTTCATATTTGAGATACATACTTCGTCAATGGGTCAATGAGACTTGTTAATACGTTCGGTATTCGTACAGGCGCGTGATATGTTCTGCAAAATAACACGTAAGGGCAATGTACTTGACTTGCATCCTTTTAGACACTGGCAGTGAACGTGTTAAAAACGGTTGGTTTGAATAAACGCCACCCTACATTTGCATTATGGGATATTGGCGACTGTTCAGAAACCATCCCAAGGAAAGGCCCAGAAACACTGCCTCGTAATTTTAGACAATGGTCATTTGACGAAGACAACACCTTAGCTGACGTTCCACGCACTTGTGATTGTGTGAGGAAGTTAGAACTCCAATATATTTTATGCACACTAGTCTCTTCCTTATACATGACGAATTATTTTTCGCAAACGACGGGAACGCATCTGGCAATCCTCCAATTGCGAGATCACAGCACAGACGAATCGAACCAACTCCCTCTGGTGCTGAGTTCGACGCTCAATCACATAGGCCAGGTATGCCCCTTGTTAAAAATAAAACACTTATATTTACCTGATATGAAAAGGGACCCCCAGTGGCCCAGTGGATAAAGGTGTTCGGATAATAATCAGAGGATGCGAGTTTAAGTTCGACTGATGGACTTGAAAAAAATGTAGTGATCTTGCGATCGGTGGGTTGCCAGCTTTGCTATTAAAATATTAGGAAGTCGTCTAATAATATCCAACAAATTATACTGGTGTGTATACGAGACTGGTGCACGGCAAATCTAATCGGGGTTCAATGTCCTTGAGGTTGCGTCGGATGCCAGCTCAAGTGCTGTCCACGTCATCTGACCAAAATCTTCAAAAATACGAGGCATTGTTTCCAGGTCTTTTCTTCTGGATAGCACCCGAACTGTCACCAATGGCCCAATCAACAACTCTAGTACGACGATTGGTTTGGTTTAGTTTGATTAAATAACGTCGCACTAGAGCTGCAGAGTGGGCTATTGGCGACGGTTCGGGACCTATCTCGAAGGAAAGACCCGGGAACGATGCCTCGTATTTTTGAACCATGGTCAGATGACGAGGATAACACCTGAGCTGGCACCCAACGCCTTCAATAGACGTCGGGACTTTTGACCCCGATCAGATTTATCGTGCACCAGTCCCGTATACACGTCGTTAATTTTTGTGGATGTTCTGGACGACATTCTATTATTTTGGTAGCGAAGTTGGCTACCCTCCGATCGCAATATCACTACTTTTTACCATTCTTTTGTCTAGTCCGCGCAAAGGCTCGAATCGGGGACCCCTTGAATTCCCAGCTAACGTCCCAATCCACTCGGCCACGGAGACCTCTAGTACGACGATCAAACCAAAATTAAACCAAACCTGATAAGAAAGTTAAACCAAGTGATTTTTCAAAATAATTTTGGATTTTTATTTCAGAATCAATTCCTACTGTTACACGCCCGGGTCTTCCGAACTGAAAATTCCCCTAAATACTCCAAAAACCGACCCTGTAATCACATGCCTCCTCCCTTCACGATAAATAAGCCCCAACATACGTCCGCTGTTCCATGATTATCGAGAAAACATTCAGCCATATCCAAGTTAATTATAGTGAGATTTAAATATCGAATTAAATTGTTAAGAACGAAATTGCTTTTCCCCTTAATAGCACCAGCCTCATTTGGATACAATTTAAAAATGAGTCATTAGGCTTTGGCGATTAAAACTTTCTGATTAACTTCTGCCCCGGGTATATTTTTCTTTACAAATTACTTCATATACTTTAATCTACCCGATTGCATTTTCCAATTTTGTAGATTATTGCTCTGATCGGTTAATTTACTTGCTCCGCTTTGCTTGTTTCTTTCGAGAAATGACTGTTCGTTGTGGTGGTGGCTAAATGAATCTGCATTAGGGAAATCGCTCTGCCATGGCCTTGGCATAATAAATATATTCTGGTACACTTTTGTTGGGAGATGAGTTACCTATAATGAAATATAGCGCAACACGTATAAAAAAGGTGTATTATTAGTTTTCATTTTTAGAAAAGCACATATATTATCCTTGTTACATATATTATCCTAAATGAGAAAGAAAATATTCAAAGGAAATGTTGAATGAGATTATGCATGCTGATATGTTTAATTTATACTTTTAAAGTTACTAATATTCAAATGCATAATTTTTAAATTAAAACGGGAAATGAAATTACAAAGTAAATTTTTAAGAAGGCAATGAAACAGATTATGTTTATATAATATTTGCTTTTTATATAATAAAGGCGCATTGGGCCATTGCTCAATTTTCTGAAAAGTTTAATGGTAATTTTATCCTTGTCTAATGGTTGTTGTTTCAATAAAATATAAAGTTTCAGTACACACTCTGTTTTTTTTATGGCTGACGTCCAATTTAAAATAAGTTTAGTTTGATATTTAATTACATTTGTACATAAACACATTACTAAAATTAGAATTTTTCATAGAAAAGTTATGCACAATCAAAGTATGTATACTAATAAAGTTGCAAGAAGGTCTATGTTTGTGGACGCTAATGTTAAAATCCGATGTTGACTTAGTAAAATCAAAGTATTTACTCCAAAGCAGGTTATAAAGTGGAATATTTTTATATTAATAAAATATTATTTATAACTAGAAAAAAAAATATCAATGAACTTTTTCAATACACGCAAATCTAAAATTTTGTTTGAGCTAATCTCAGTACATGTTGACCGATCTTAAGCTCTACAAAACAAAAAAAAATAATAAAGTTAACTATTTTATATTTTGTTGATTATTTAACAAATAACTGAGTTATTAATACTTATCTTATTTTTCCCATTCACTTTTTTGGGTTTGTTTAATAATCACTTTTTTTTGTTATAAGTACCAATTAAAAGTTTACAATTAAGGACGATCTCATTCTGGTTCAGTTTCAAAGAATTTACACGAAAAATACTAAGTTTTTACAAAATAGAAAAAAATATAAATTAGCTAATACTGCAACTTTTTACGTCATTTCGGAATAGCCTTATTAATTTCTACAGTGCGCCATTTCAACTCACCCAGTGTGATAATTTTATCCAGAGAGATATACAAATAAAAAAAAAGTACTGCACGACAATAACTTAATTAATACAATTTGATATAATGCATTTACTGTAGATTATTGTGGCCAAAAATTCCTGTCCAAATGTACAAGAAAATAAATCATATAATTATTCCATTCAACAAGTTAGTCATTTGTCACCAATTTAAGCACCCCACGTACATCCTAAGCAAGCGTGACTTTATTTCTCAACATCGCAACCACGCCAAGCAGATCGATATTTACCCACATGTGAACGTGTTAACCTCTTTTCAGCCAAATGTCAATATCATGTTAAAGGCCGTATGCCATCAAGTTGCGCTTGAGCGGTCATACCATTCGTTTCCCCTTGAGTTCACCGAACATGGGTTTTCTCGGTGTCGACATAGCGTAACACTTCAAGCCAGCTTCGAGAGAGAGATTATTGGCATGTATCATTGATTTGGCGGTGTATTTTGTGATGTAATGGTAACAATTATTTTTGAAGTCTATCGAGCAGAGATAATTAAGAGCGTAGATTGTAAATAAAGGTGAATTGGGTTAAATGGGTCCAAAATATATACAATCGGCGCACCAACATGACAAGATATAACATTTTAACATACAAGGTTGCCATAAATTAACTTACCCTGAATGTATATAGGTACCTGTTGCTAAAACTAATGATCGAAATTATATCACATTTTATATTAAAGATATTTAAGCCATGAAAAAAAAATCCCCCCCCCTCCCAAAAAAAAGAAAAAATGAAGTACCGAAATTCAACGACATATATATATATATATATATATATATATATATATATATATATATATATATATATATATATATATATATATATATATGAAAGATAATTTCAACCCCCTTTTACTTACCACCTCCTTTTACAAAACCACCCCTTTTGACTTCCTTCATTTCCATTCCTTTGTAAACTATCTCATTTAATTCTTGCTGACATTGCTAACAATCTGCATTATCTATGTGCTTTTCTCAACCGTTTTCACGACCAAAGTTCCCTATAACCCGCGCTCTGAATTCCCTTTTGGCACCCCTCCAAAAACTTCATGTGTGTGCTCCGCCTTGACAAATCCCTACACATTATACTTTTCCCTATGTTAGCTGAGGTTCTCCCTATTGAGGGAAATCTCGCTCTCTTCTGGCTTCGACTCTCAAACCGCAAGGACGTGTGCTTCACGGGCTCCTGGTGTGATCATTAATAAAGAATATAAATACAACCTTTGGCCCTCTTTTTATTAAATCAATCTTAATATTTCAAAAGTCGACAGGATATGCCTATGTCGGAATTCCCCTAACAATTAATTAAAGTTAAAAAATTTAATTGAGATCACCGGGAGCCCAACCAGCGAACCATCCGCCCAGCCAGCCAATTATCCACCAGCCGAACCGAAAGTTGATGTCCGCAAACACCAGTATACGTTCAAGCTCCGACAGAACAGAAGCCCGTCTACCTTTTAGAAGATGCGACGACCGAACGTGCAACGGCAGCGACTCTCGTCAACCACGTCTCCTTCAGAAACGAAAGCTGACGGAACACGGCGCCATGACGTACGAAGCCAGACTCCCGGCCCACCCTCACCCACTCACCGCCGACTCTCCTTGTGTGTTGTGTTCTCCCGACTTGCTGAGAAATTAAAGTCCCGTTCAGAATTAAAGTGCCTTGAAACTAGTGAGTACTCCATCGCGAAATCAAAGTTCTACAAGTTACCTAAATCTCAGTGATCAGTGAAACACGAAGAATTAACAAATGTGCACCACGAAAACTAGTTTCGATTCTCGTTTTGTATTCATTTCTACGATTTGCGTGCTGCTTCGATTCGAATCAAAACATTCGCCAGTACCAATGTTCGCGAAAGCAAAGTTCTGCAAGCTACATAAATCTTAGTGATCAGAATAAAAAATTCAAGAAACGTTTAACTATGATTATTTTGCATTCAGCGTCGCCTCAATACTTAGAAAAAGAAAGTTCTACTTTGAAAAGTTGTTAATTGTCAATATGATTTAATTATTTTTATTTTCATAAATGAAAAGTGTTATAATATTTTAATTTTAAAATTCTGAAATTTAGTTTTGTTTACATTTTTTATGAGATAGTTTGGTTTTCTATTACAGTGCTTTTCATCACAATTTAGTAGTGAAATGAGATTAACTTCAATTATAATAATTATTAAATTAATTATTGTTTAGTGCATAATAAATTTTGATTTTAGTATTAATTTTATTACAGATTTTGATATATCATTAAACTCAATATTATCAAAGATAATCAGTAGTGGTATCTGATTTGGAGAAGATAATTGTTTTAATTTTAATGGAATAATTTGAGTTGGCATAATAATTTTTTTTGTTAAATTTTAGGAATCTTTGTAAATAATTGTGTTAACTTAAAATTGATATTTTGTGAACTAGAATGTACAATTTTTATAATTCATGTTCGAGAGAAGTTTTTCTAAATTAATGGTACTTAGAATATAATATACTGGAATTCGTCCTTTTTGAAAAATTTCATGTTATACGACCAGAATGGATAGAGTGCTCTGAACCCTTCATTGGCTCTATTACGTGAAACCCTGTAGATCTTCATTTGAATTGCGTACCCTGTTTGTTTTGGAAAATATAGGTGTATTTGCTTTTGAAGGATGAAATTTGAGTAAATTATTTTAATGGTAAAGATAATTATAATGGTGATATTGATATTACATTAAGGTTTTTATTTTACATTGTTGCAACCAAAATTTTAACGAAAGGTTTTCACTGATTTCTTGTACACATTTAACCTTCACCAAGTCTGCTAATAACTTTTTCCAATTTATTATTATATGTTCTTCTGGCTTACCCATTTCAACATGTAAACTCTAGATAAGTTTCCCACAAATTTATTTGGACACACACTTTACTATGAGCAAGTTGCAGGTGAATTCGACATCACACATGTTTAACCACACACCTTTTTCTTCAATCAAAGGAAATTTATTTCAATCAATCACATATTTTCCTTCAATTTCAACTGTTTCACTTTGTGTATCTGTTTATTCACATCAGTATACCTATATGTCAATTGTACATTTTCATTTTATACTTTGATAATTGTATTGTTTATAATCAAAAAGTGCATTTTGAATACTTCATAATTTAATTACTTATATTAATTATTTCATATTGTTTGTCAAACAACCTTACTGGTTCATCACTGTTCCTTAGTCAAATGTTTTGTTTTTCTGAAACCCAATCAAATTATGTCAACGTAGTAATATAATATTAATCAAACTAAGAGGATATCACATTGTATACTTGAGATGAATGAGTTCATGTGCCATCGACCTCTGAGAAATCTTAATCTGCAGATTGTCCAACCTGACCATGATTACTTGTTTGTTGAAAGAGTATAATTGTATATTTTCAAAGAACAAACCAGCTTGATCAAAATTTAACTACCACCAATTCAATTTTAGTATTTGTGACTATTTTCTTTGTGCAACATTCCACCATGGTCGACCATTTTACCATTTTTACATCGATCAAATCGAGGATCCTCCCATGTCAACAAATCACTCGAGCATGCTCCAACCATTTTTTGTTCAATCACATGGAGGTTTGACTTCGTCTTCTAAGAAAATGCTATTTTGATACCAAATGTATTAAAATTAGTTGATTTTGTTTTCAGAAATACTAACCGTAGGTTCATGAAGTATAGCTGAATTACATTTCAAGGATTATGTTTGTCAATACCTGCCATCCCACCTTAGTCAGGCTGTAACCAGTCATTTTTTTCACCAGTGACTTGCTTCACTCGGGTCTCTTTAGACTCCCATTTACAAAATTTCATTTTTTTTTGCGTTGCACTAAAGAGTTGTAGTAGTTACATATATTTTTTGACCGTCATATGTCTTTATATGAATAGAACAGAACAGTTTTATATTTCATTGTTTACAACATATGTTTGTGTTTAATTTTCACTATGTACAATATTGATTTTTATAATGGTATACTTATTTTGGTATTGTAATTTAATTAGTTTCATAACTATTTGTAGAGCATGTGTTAAGGTGAGCACATACAGCAGTAATTTCAAAATTTTAATTGTACCTCTGTCAATAATATTACTTTTCTCCAATCACTTCCAAACTCTTCATGTGGCTCAGATGGCCTGATCAACCATTTGGCTGACATTACCTTATTCTACTTTTGTCTTTTTCTCGCATTTCTGATCATCGCTGGCCGATGTGTATGATTTTGCGGGAGGGAGATGAAAGATAATTTCAACCCCCTTTTACTTACCACCTCCTTTTACAAAACCACCCCTTTTGACTTCCTTCATTTCCATTCCTTTGTAAACTATCTCATTTAATTCTTGCTGACATTGCTAACAATCTGCATTATCTATGTGCTTTTCTCAACCGTTTTCACGACCAAAGTTCCCTATAACCCGCGCTCTGAATTCCCTTTTGGCACCCCTCCAAAAACTTCATGTGTGTGCTCCGCCTTGACAAATCCCTACACATTATACTTTTCCCTATGTTAGCTGAGGTTCTCCCTATTGAGGGAAATCTCGCTCTCTTCTGGCTTCGACTCTCAAACCGCAAGGACGTGTGCTTCACGGGCTCCTGGTGTGATCATTAATAAAGAATATAAATACAACCTTTGGCCCTCTTTTTATTAAATCAATCTTAATATTTCATATATATATATATATATATATATATATATATATATATATATATATAATGTTCCGATAAATACACAAATTAATTTAGTGATTAAACTCAATAGAAGTAATCCTTTACTAATCAGAATCAGGGTTTCCAGAACCACTAGAACCACTTTTTTCAGTACGCTGACTTTTCTTGTGTACATCAAATTGCATCCGATGTACATCCTTATTCCGCTGAATAAAGGCTTATGTTCTTTAAGTTTAATAAGTGTATTAATATGTGTGCCTCTTTTTTATATATATATTATACATGTCTTTTACGCGAACAGTGTCAAAATTCCCCCTATATAATTACAGGGGGGGGGGGGGGGGGGAGTAGAGTATAAATAATAAATCAATAATGTATAACGCAGGATTAGGACAATGCTGTATGAAATGCACTCTTTATTCAAAGCTTTTTTAACACATTTTCTCAATACATTTACATTAAGTTATTTAAAATGTTATTTAAATCTGCCTACCGACGCTAAAGTGAGATTCGCAAACATAAAGTTGTTTTAACTTCTTCGAATTGAAATTATTTTCCCTTTTTATGTAATAAATGTAATTTTGATTTTTTTTAAAAGTCTTATTAATTTTTAAATAGTTGGTATATGACTTGTGCCTCAAACCATTAGATTTAGATAAATATTGTTAAATGGAGTATTTGTATGAATTTTAAAATTGGATTTATTTCGACGGAAAACTGATTATTCCAATAAATGATATTACGATTAGTGGAATAAACTGATTTTTAAATACAAATATAGAAAAATTAGTATTGACAACCAACTACAAGGATCAATGCCCTTCCCGTAAATATTACATCAAGGTCCATAAATTTGTCGATTGCTCTATTATAAAAATAATACTTACTACCCTCCCGATTAAGCTTTTATTAGTATAACGAGAACTCATGACCTGTAGTCCCATAGGTATTATTAAATTTCAAACTCACCACAGGACCTAATTTAATAAATTTTAATAGCTGAATAAAACCCTCCTCAAGCTTTCTCTCTTCTAATGCATATATGTCTATAGCATCATCATAGTTTATTTGCAAAGTACCGAACACTTTAAGTAACTGACATTCACTAAATAACGTATTTAAAATAATGTAAGCTTGACCATCCGTGAGTTTCAAAACACAATTTAAAAAAAAATAAAAAATATATTAAAAAGTTGTTTGTAATCATATTATGTCAATTAAATCAATGCCCGTTTTATTACTTTCATTTCTATTCCAACAATGAAACCTATTGGATAGAAAAGAAGAGTGGCATGGACACCCCATTCATTCTCGATAACACACCACCCTAATCTGCCTGAACCAGTTTCCTCAAAGTCACGGAGTTGACATTGAAATCGCAAGTGGAATGCAACAAAGTGTGAAGAATGTTTATTTATTTCGTTTTCCGTTTTGCTTGGGCGTAAGTCTTGTTTCCGAAAGTAGAATAAGGGGTTACTGATGCGGGGCCTGGAACTGTATATATAAGTGCCACATGTCAGTCAATTAGCAATTATCTCTTTTGAGACATTCGACATTGAACACTCATTATGATGAAAATAGCGGTAAGCCTTGTTTTGCTTTTTATTTATATTCTACGCACTTATATTGAATATAACTTGATGTTTTGACGAATAGAAAATTTACTACTCATCACTTCAAAGTGTGAAAATTTATATTTAGTTATTTATTATATTGGAAGTTTAGTTATATATTAATATGATAAGTCGATAAGTCTAATTTCAAAATCAGATCCTCATTTTCTGAAAATATATTTTTTTAAAAAATTTATCTTAAGTTATTAATGCACTAAATCACATTGTAAAGCTGTATAGACCAAAATTTTCCAAATCCAACATTCAAAGTCATAGGGTTAGATCCTAAAATATGTGACTGTCAATTGTTTATGACGTATCATGCAAAATTTATGAAAATAAATGTAGCTGATTTTGAAACTAGATGGCTCATATATCAGTGCATTTAAAATATAAATGCATAAAAATAATTTTAATTTTACTCATAAAAATTATCTATTAAGACTCAGATAAGTATATTGTTATAGTCTTGATAAGAAGAAAATTGAGTATAAATGTATTGATAGAATTTTTCAGTTTAATATAGTTACAATTTAAAACATTTTATAATTAAAAAAAAGATTTGAAAGAAAATTTCGAATTCTGAATTAAAAAATTTCAAAAATTGCGTCAATTGAAATTCCTTCTTTTTCAAATAAGTCATGTGTATTAAATAAACATTTTTTAAAGTATTTTTAAGGATTTGTTAATCAATTCACAGTACTTTAATAAAAACGTATTTATAAATTGAAACAAGTAAGTGCTTTAAAAATGTTAACAATTTGTTTCTAGTATATTTATTCGATTTTTATTAAAAATGAATATATTTAATAACATTTAAAAATTATATGAGCTTAAATTGTTGGGGTAAAGTAAGTTGTTATTTTTGTAAAAATGTATCGAACCTTTTCCTTATCTTTCAATAAATAAGTATGACTAATGTACTATATTTTGAAAGTGCTGGCATTAGAGACTATTAAATTTCTTCAGTGTTTCTTTAGAAACATTAATTTCTTGGAAAATATTCCATTGAAATTTATTTCTATAATGTTTAAGTTAATTTAAAAGGTACTGTAGAAGGATAGATATATTGATACCGCGTAGTAGAAGCACCGGGAAAATATTTAAAAAAAAAAGAATATCCTTAAACTATGTATTTTTGCTTATATATTTCATATACAGCATACACTCATATGCAATCAAATCTATTTTTATTAAATCATCACACAATTATTTGTATTCCTAAAATAGTTAGATCTGATTCTGATCTGATAAAATAGTTAGATTTAATTCGTTAAATATGTTTTTGAGTGAAACAATTTTTATTCTCAAATGTATGTTAGCTGCAATGCATGATATGAAAGAAAAGTCCCAAAACTAACATTCACTTTTTAAGTTCTTAATAGAAAGTAAAACAATTACTTACCTTCCTGCATGTTATTCAAACAATCTAAACACCACAAAATGGTTATAGGTATATATTGCATTAAATCTATTTAACCCTTTGGGTATACTTGACGAGTGAGACTCGTCATCTGCGCACTTGGGCGAAGTTACGGTGGACGAGTCTGACTCGTCATCTGAATTTAAGAAGCAGACGTTGATGTTTGCGGCACCCCCGCCAGTGGCCGTTGATCGCAAACAATTTGTTGTAGGGTCGGTCAAGAATGGGATCAATTGAACCTCACCAAATCCGTCCCATGGGCATAAAAAAATCTTCAAATAATTCAGTACTCCAAGGGTTAAACAAATGTGAATACACATTTTTACTTTCATGTGTAATTAACTTAATTTAATTCAATCATTTTTTACTTATATAATGCGACAGTTTGAACGGTAAATTGTTTAATATTAACTATGAAACTTGTTTTTCCCAGTTTGGGTCATATTAGAGCCATACATGATGTTATGTGTAATAATATTTTGATGTTAATATAGTACACTTTTTTTTCTAGTTTGTTCTTCTGGCTTTAGCAGCCGTAGTCTACTGTAATGGAGTAGACGTGATCCATCACGGAAACGGAGTGAGCACGAGGTACTTCCAGCAAGGTCACGGATACGGAGTAGGATCAGGTATCTACGGAATCGGATATGGAGGACTCGGTCTCGCATATGGTGGCTACGGACTTGGAGGTGGATACGGACACGGAGGTGGATACGGACACGGACAAGGTTACTACCACGGAGACGACGGCGCTTACAATCATGATTACTATGGAGATGATGGATCCTACAAACACGATTACGGACATGGATATCTAGGATATGGTCTTGGACACGGAAAGTATGGTCCCGTTAATGGAGGGTATGGGCTTGGATACGGAGGTCACGGACACGGACTCGGATATGGAGGGTATGGATATGGAGGATATGGTGGTATTGGAACCTATGGCGGTATTGGAACCTACGGTCTGGGATATGGAGGATATTATTAGGAAACTTAATTAAAAGGTTAGAATGGACAGTTTTTTATTACGCTCAAAAAAATTAGTTATTGCTTTAATTATAGAGAAATTAATTTCTGATAAATGTTAGCCATATTTTGTTTTATTCAGTTACTGGTAATAAGAAAAATAAGCATCTATAATGGTTTATTATAAATATATAGGACTACTTTATTGACGAATTAATTTTTTTTAAATATCCAAAGCTGAAGAACGTAATTACAATTAAAATAACAAATCCCTTTTTTTAATTATATTCTAAGTCCTTTATACATAGAGAGTTTAAATGTTTTATGAAAATAAGTACATAACTTATTACATTAAAATTTTATTATATTAAAGAAAACGGTTGTTTTATGCAACATTTAAATTAACAATAAGTTTTAATGTAATTATATATATATATCAACTTTTAAACCTTAAAAATATATTTTTGTCCTTAATATGTTATTTTACGCATATTAAATGTAATAAATGAACTTATCTTTAAAAAATATCCGTATTTTTTAAAAATGTGATGTATTTATAACTCTTTTTTGAAAATACATTTTGTTCTTTATAGATTCACGGACTGGAAAACACACAGAACATGACCACAAGAACTTGAAATCGTTAACGACACATTGTTAATCGAAATTGGACATACACATGTTAAATAAAATCATTATTATTTAAATTTGTCAGTAAAGTTTTTTTATACCACGTTCTTACTAATACGTGTTCATTACACCACACTTCTCACTTTTAGTTGAAATATTTCGTTTTTCGATATAAAAATCAGATTTAATTACAGTTTTAGTTTTAGTTAGCATAATCACATGCAAACATATATTTTTGTGTAAAATTTTTTTAATAATGAGATATCAAGAAATATTAGGGGATGTCTTTCAATAGTGCTCTTTAAGATATGAAAATTAAATTATTCTTTAAAACTTTGGGGAATTAACTTAAAAATATTATTTTTATTATGAAAATTGAACTTTAATCCATAGCTCATTTAATATAAAAAATAATGAAAAAATAATATTAACTTAAAATTATCCAATTTTTAAAGGTTAAAAATTTTTAAGTAAATTGTGAATAAATTATTGTTGATATCTTTTTAATAAATTTAAGAAAAACATATAAATCTTTAATATTTTATAATAGATTTATGAATAATATTCATGTTTTTTTATTCTAATACTAATTAAATGACTCTGACATAGACATAAGACCATGAGTCTAATGACCATAGACAAAAAATATTATAGCATAATTTTTTGTAAGATTAGATTTTTTTTAATTTAAGTACTGTTTTTACACTTTTGAATTAAAAAACAACATATTACCTAAAATGCAAACTTTACACTAAATATATTATTAATAAAAAATGCCTTGATAAATAGTGTCATTATTTGTAAATATTTTAAAACCTTCTGTTTATGAAAAACTTACATTCCACATTAGAAAAAAATTATGAAACTAGGAATATTAATGAAATAATTAATATATCAATGTCAATTCACACGATTAAGACACGAATTGATACACATGTATTTTTTAATATACTAAAAATTTATTTTTTTATGGTGATTAACTGTAAGTAATGGAAAAATTCTTGTAAATGCAAGCCGCACTGTACCCTAAAGTTTTTTTCATGAATACTTTTGGTCACCACGTGGTACAGAGACGGAATGGTGATAATCGTAGTCGAAGAGCCCACCGTCCTGTACACGATGGTATGTCATTTATACCCATATGATTATTCCAGGTAGAGTTAGGGTGTGGAATCGTATACTATAGTTGGTAGAAACTCCCCTCTCTCGTGGAACATTAGTGACCATGATTTTGATGAATGATTTATTTTAGGAATATTTCCATTGAGTTCAATCACTAAATTAATTTGTGTCTAATGCAACTTTTGATCTATTATACATATTTTCTGTTAGTACAGCACAAGCATTCCTTTTATCGGTGATTTTTTTCCTCTTATCTTTATATCCGTATATGAAATTTAGTGCAATTTCGTTCATTAGTTTTACCAATAGATGTTTCTAAACCGGAGAACTTATTTTAAGACCAGCTTGTAATTTTATAATATTGTGTCCTTTATTTACAACTAACTTCACGTATAACAAATGAAACTTTAAATATAATGTCTATTACACCAATAATGTTAATTATATATGTAAAAAAGAATATATATAAAATTATTGAAAATTTGATTTAAATTAACGATTTAAAAATGTATCAATGTTTAAATGAATTTTTTAAAAATTATGTTTTTGCCGTCCATGATAAAAATCATGGTGATCATGGTGTCAATATACTAATTTATATTATTACATGTTAATTTTATTAAAAGTCTTCAAATTGTCAAATTTTGTTGAACTGTAAATATTTTTTGAAATTATTTTTTTAACTAAAAACTTCCTTAAGTTTATATTTAATTTAATTTACATACTTTAAGAGATTATGTAAAAACAAAACTTATACAAACTAATGTAAGTAAACTACGAATATGCATAATTGTTATATTATAAATGCCTATTTTCTGTATTAAAGTTATGATTGTACTTACTATAACATTTATTTAAAAAAAATTAAGACTTTTGGTGGTTAAATGATCTAAATATTGCAATAATTTATTAATTTCATCGCAAATTGAAAGTCTTCAAGATAATGTATATTTTAACAACTTTTGTAATTACAGAAATTGGTATGAATTATTATAACTGCACAAGTTTGTCTTTAATTTTACTCTCGGTATGGTTTACATCCATAAGAGGAGTAATACGTTTAGTACTAATATGTGCGATGTGTTTCAAAGAGATTTCGATTATTTCATATTTTAATTAACATGAACAAATATTTTAAGGAAAAATACAACACCATATTAAATAAATGTTTCCGTTCTTTTCACATAACTTTTTATACGTAATTCAAGAAAGAATCCTGTTTTTCCCAATTTGATATGTTTTGCAGTTAACTCATAAAAATATCAGTTTTTTTTTTTAGATGACTAGTAGTAAGAAATGAAATAAATTTTATCAAACATGAAACTAATCTTGATAAAATATTTAACTTTCATTGACTGTTTAATTCTGAAATTAATGACAGGTATTATCAGAAAACTATTTTAAGGCATTTTCGCTTTTAAATATCCGTTTGGTTTACCTTTTATAACTGTTTTGAAGAAGCAATTCATCAACTGTAATTGCAAATAAAGTTTTTATTTAATACAATTTTCAGTCCAAATTTTCAATTCAAAATCACTTCTTTCAAAGGTGCGTGAGACGTTGATTGGATATCCTGTTTCCGTCAATTAATCTAAAATATATGTTATGTTATAATTAGTGATACTTTACATTTGATTTTAATTATTAGATTATTATGATTATTAAAAGCAATAACATGTAATCAAATACAAATATTTAGACATTTTAAAAGAAATAAATTTACTGTTCTACCGCTAGTAGGAATTCCAAAGTCAGAATTTTGTTGTTTGGCGAATGCTATAGAAACGGACACCTTTACCAATTTATTTTTACATTCCACCACAAGAAAGGGCTGGGTTCCAGATGGCCATTAGTAAGAAATTTAAATTCGCATTTTAGTTCTTTTGAGTCATTTTGCCGTCCCCCAAAATCGAGTAAAAACCTTACGTTTTTATGACAGTCGCCAAACAATAGAATTCTTACGCTGAGTTTTCTGCTGGCGGTAAAACAGTACATTTATTTTAAAATATCTTATGTTTTCACGAGTGTTATAAACAGTTTAAGCTAAATTGTTTACAAAATTACAGATTACAGATTGGAGAAACTTGTCAGATTGTCCGAAAAATATTTAATCCTATTTGTTTTCAAGCTTGAGTGAAATTAATAATATAATTAATGAACAATAACATTTCACTTAAAAATCAAATTAGATAAATGCATGTAGAAAATTTGCTTTCGGTTAAAAGGAAATTACGTGTATATATTAGTAAATGTTAATTCCAATAATGAAAATTTCAATGATTTTTCAAAAATACATATTAATTTAGCTACATACATATTAATTAATTTAATACATATTAATTAATATTAATTTGTCATCGGAATACCGAAAACAAGTATTCAGTACATTTATTATTTTTAACATACTCATTGTATTAATTTAAACAAAAACAATAATTTATTTTTAGTTTCTTTACCTTTTAAAATATTTTTTAGTAACCTCCATATCCCAGACCATAGGCTCCATAACCCCCATATCCGAGTCCTCCATATCCATAACCTTCTGATCCAAGTCCATAGCCTCCGTATCCAAGTCCATATTTTTCATTAACGAGACCATGCCCAAGACCATATCCTCCATAACCAAGCCCGTAACCATGTTCGTAGGATCCATCATCTCCATAGTAACCGTGCTTGTACGATCCATCATCTCCGTGATAGTAACCGTTTCCGAGTCCGTATCCACTGCCTAGTCCGTAACCACCGTATGCGAGACCGAGTCCTCCGTATCCGAGTCCGTAGATTCCTGATCCCAGTCCGTATCCATGACCCTGCTTGAAATACCTCGTGCTCACTCCGGATCCATGACCGTGGTGACCATGATGATGGATCACGTCTACTTCGTGAGAGTAGACCACGGCTGCCAGAGCCAAAAGAGAGAACTGAAATGAAAATTATAAAGTTTTTTTATACTTAATTTGGCCTATGGTTTCAAATCAAAAACTTATTGTTAATGGTCATTTGAAATATAAGAAACAGATAAAAGAGATTCAAAATATGTCGTTATAAATAATAAGTGGTAGAAAATCCACAATCGCAAATTTTACATTTGATATATTTTTTGTTTAAAATTGATATATTTTGCTTTTACAAAAAATTATAATGTTTTATAGTGGTGTAGTTACAATACATACTTTTAATTTTCTCTAGACGGACAAAAAAGGGACTAGAAATTGACTCAAAGCTTTCAAATATTCTTTGACACACACTTTAAAAGGATTTGTGTTTCAATAAAACATATAACAAATATTGTAACTGCATATATTTAAAACTACTGTTTCGGACTACTTTAACTTTTATTTTTGCTTATACACATATAAAGAGTTTTCAAGAACCTCCACATCTATTTACATTCACCTTTAGCCCATGTTAAAATAATAAAACAATTTTATTTTTCTATTACAAAAATTATTCAGTGCAATATTTTTTTATATTTTCTTAAATTTTGCATTTAAGAAGAAGTATATGAATAACAAAAGTTTTAGCGTTTCGTTAATTAAAAATATATATAAAACAATAAGCATCTAAAAAAAATAGTTTAGTTTATGTGTTCTTCTTTTATTCATGCTCAATACGCCAACTTACATTGTATTAAATTTGCATAAAAATACATTAAATAATTGTTTTTTATAATTTTAATTTTTTAAGGAAATTAAATATTTATTTATTACTTTATTTAGTGCTTTCCATTCCATATTTCCATCAACCGTTTGAGTTTTAATCTACTTAATCCAGACTTTAAAGCGCATAGCCTATGAATTCTATGTACTAATGTCAATATGTGTAACCAACTGCATTCTAAGTATGATTGAAACTTGATCGGGATTAATGTCAGAATTTAATTATCTAGTATTGTTATTTGTAACTTACAAGTACTAAAAATGGTTACTAAGTATTTATTTTCAGAGGTAGATGCTCAATAATTAATGTCATTTTAGTGGATTAAATCCCCAAAAAAGCTTTTTAAAAGTAACATACGAAATTGTTTTCAAGTAATATGTTACTAATTATTCTACTGTTACAATAAAATACATTTTTAACAATTCAAGTTATAAAACAATTCCAACCTTAATATTTAATCAACATTTCAAGTTGTTTCAATTCAATTTAATTTATTAATTTAACTAACAGTTGTTAGATATTTATTAAACTATTTAAATAAAAAAAAAAAAATTTAAGTAAGGTAAATATTTATAATAAAAAATAAACATATTTCAAGGTAATAAAAAGTAACAGAATTACTTAGTCTTCAATAGAAATTAACAAGTTCTATATAAAAAATTTAGAATTTCGTTTTACACAAAACCAACAAATTGAATTAATATTAAATAAGATCATTTGCTTACCACTATCTTCAGCATTGTAATAATTGCTTGCTGCTTTTAATTTTGCGGATACTAACAAACTACTCAACTCAGGCTTTTATACTTACATTTCTGCATCAGTAGAGATCGAAATGTCTCAATTTCAATGTCAAATTCCAGCCAACTTCAACCTTCAAGATAAACAACTCTTTTATATTTCTTTTAATCAGCATTTCATTGTCAGGGTTTTTCAACCGTAATAATACGTTTTTGCTTGAGTGATAAATTCTAAATCTTGGATTAGGTTTGTTTCTTCTTTGGAACTTTCATAACAAAATAAAATACAATATTAACAATTTATTTTAGCTTTTTTTTTTAATTTATATGTCAAACCCGAAATCAATTTTTGTAAAGTCCAGAGTGCTACCGACCAAACTACAAAGGCACGCTCATTTCTAGATCTTGGAGAATATATTTTTAGGATGTTTCTTAATGCAATAATTCTTTTAAACAAACCGTTGATTTGTATGAGATGAACATGAAATGCTCCATGAAATTGTTATTCTTTTGATACCTTACTTTGCTAAGAATCGCCGCGTGAAAGAGGAGGACTTTTCACTCAGAACACAGATCGGAAGAGTAGACACATACAGACACACTACATATGAGTGAAAAGTTTCTGACGGTTGGTGTCGTCCCGATAGCTCAGTGGTAGATCACTTGTGTGCTAAACAAGGGGTCCCGGGTTCGACTCCCGACTGGATGAACTTTTCACTCTTATTGATTTCAATAAATATTGCAGTTCCTTGTGTTAATGCAGCTTTAAGCGCTCCGCAGGAATATGTATGATTTATTCTGCGTATTTATTTCATGGTTGATGTTATTAAATTATATATATATATATATATATATATATATATATATATATATATATATATATATATATAACGAATTCTTCTTTTGTATCTTATTTTCAAATTAAACGAAAACTGCATGTTTTTGGAGAATAAAAATAATGCTTTTTTTTTCTTTAGCTTGTCCTTTATCGAAATTCATTTAAATAGAGGACCGTGGTGACTGGTGACCGAGGAGTTAGAGTAACAAGATCGTAATTGGAGGGTTGTGGGTTCGAATCTCGACTTTGAGTACAAAAACATAAAAAAACATATGTTGGTTTACTGGGTACACACCAGTTGGTACACGACTTGAAGTAGTAGCGTGATCAAGTATGGTCGAGTGGTTTTGATTATTTTTATTTGATGACGATGGACGAAAATACAGTTTGAAATACAGCCTTTAGACACCATGGATTTCAACTCCCAACATACGAACAAAATCTTCTTCCCTATGATAAACATAACGTACCCTAAACGTAAAAAAGAACTAGCTAAATAATTCCTTTTTAAAAAGAACAGTCACGAGATATAACTGTTCCATAAAAAGAACGAATTATCAAACGTTTCCCGAATGCAAAGGGTTAATAAAAACTAATTTTTAAATAGAAAAAATAATTTTTAAATAGAAAAAATATTTTTTAAATAGAAAAAATAATTTTTAAATAGAAAAAATAATTTTTAAATAGAAAATATAATTTTTAAATAGAAAAAATATTTTTTAAATAGAAAAAATAATTTTTAAATAGAAAAAATAATTTTTAAATAGAAAAAATAATTTTTAAATAGAAAAAATAATTTTTAAATAGAAAAAATAATTTTAAAATAGACAAAATAATTTTAAAATAGAAAAAAAAATCTGTTTTCTCAAACAAGTGAAAGGTTTATTATAGTCACCAAATTGTTTTGATATAAAATTAATTAAAAGTTGTGTAATGCGGCCTCCAAATACTTTTCCGATGCATATAAGTTCACACGACGATCAATTGGGATTAGAAGTGTTTACTTAAAGCGAAATCGATTAGTTTTGCTTCAGCTGTTATGACAATGAAATTTCGAAGAAACACGCAAAACGAAAGGATTTGTCTTGGAGATTCATGTTGATTGAAATTCGACTTCGAAACAGAGAATTTGCAATCTACTGGTGCAGAAATTTGAGTATAAAAGTGTATCAAAGTGAAAAGTTTGTTTATAGCAGCGATTGACAGCAGTTTACGCTTACTAATAACAATGATGAAGGTTTTGGTAAGTGAATTGATTTAGATAAATTTATCTTTTTACAAATAATTATAAGTTAGATATATTTTCAGATATATTATTATAACTTTTGTACATTTTTATTTGTGGTGCTAACTTTTGTTTTTAGGAATAATCACTTTAAATTAATTTATAAAAAGTAATCTGATTTATTTTTATTCGATATATTTTATAATATGACCTATCCAATAAGAGCGGTACAATTTATAATATTTGCAACTAAATTTATAAAAAGTTTTAACATTTTCTAAATTTATATTGCTGAAATATATTAATAACAAAAAATATTTCTTTGAAAGTTTATGATATCTTAACAAATATAAGGGTATAGAGAAATTGTTTGTTTCTTTTTAATTCTTGAGATAAAAGTAATTGAAATTATTTCATGTTGTATTTATTTTTACTCTCCTAGTATGTGTTGTTTAAAGTATTGTTTTTTGATTTTTTTCTGATTCTGTAAAAAAAAAATTCAAAAATATATAACACATATAAAAGAACATTTATTATCAATATTAAAGAAAATAAGAATAATATTTAAGAAATAAAATGTTCGTACTATTTAATAACTTTACTTGTAAACATTTACAAATTCATAACTATTTTAAAATAATAGCCGTGCTTTAAAATACTATAAAAAAATTCGTGCAATATTCCTCTAAAGTTGTTTTTAACAATAAAAGTAAAATTACGTTTTTAAACTATTGTGTAATTGATTATCACAATAAAACTATCCTTTATTCATATTCTAGTTCATTCTGGTGGCCGTAGCGGCCGTAGTCTATTCTCATGAGGTAGACGTGATCCATCATCACAGTCACCACGGTCATGGATCCGGAGTGAGCACGAGGTACTTCAAGCAGGGTCATGGATACGGACTGGGATCAGGAATCTATGGACTCGGATACGGAGGTCTTGGTCTCGAATATGGTGGATATGGACTAGGTGCTGGATACGGACTCGGAAACGGTTACTATCACGGAGACGACGGCTCTTACAAACAAGGTTACTATGGAGATGTTGGATCCTACGAACATGGTTATGGGGGATATGGTCTTGGACATGGAAAGTATGGTCTTGTTAATGGACAGTATGGGCTTGGATATGGAAACTATGGATATGGTGGACTTGGATATGATGGATATGGTCTTGGAAATGGAATGTATTATTGAAGAAATTATAACTCAAGTATGTGGAATTTTTCAATTAAATATTAAAAAAAAAGCAATACTGTTGACATTATAACATTTACATTTAAACATAATTTAAACATAATTATTAAAAACAAATATGAGTTTCTAGACATTTTAAATGTTAATTTTTATAAATTTTTAATTGTTCATTTAATTATTTTTTAAATTTATCCATATATCAATAATATATGAAGCGTTGGATTTAAGTGTTTATTAAATCTCTCAATTGGTCTATTATTTTTAAATGGTTTAAAGTGTAAATAACACATATCACAGAAATAATAAAAATACATTGTTATTTCGATTTTAAAATTAGTTATATTATGTACTGCACTGTTTTTGTTTTATAGTTTTGTAATAAAGTCGTTAAGACAAAAGTTAATATTTAAGAAAAATTCATTTACAGTATTTAATTAATTTTATTGTGAACATTTATGTAATCTAGTTTGTTTAAAATTTAAACTTGTTTAACAGCATTTTGAAGTGTAGTTCTTTATTTTTCCAATGTAATATATATCTAACAAATTCCTTATATTTCTTTAAAATAAACACTGATATTTTAAAACTAATTCAAATTTATATTTATTGTAATTATTAGAGTAGATAATAGCAACCAAAATCTAGAGAACTGATTTAAAAATACGTGATTGGAATTTTTTGTCCAGTATCATTTAGCAATTGTAGATTTGTCGTAACCACACACCTTTTTAATTTGTTCATGAATTGGAATAGGTATAAAGCAATTAATCAATGATTTTATTTTTGCAGATTGAAGAAAATTAGACGAATGAAAATTTCTATAATATCGGGAACAACACGAAGAAATTGTTAAAATTTTAAATGTACATAATGGAAATAAAAAAACTAATAGCGCAAATTTGTTTGTAAAAATTTATTGATAGATATAAGAAGGAAATATAGATTTATTCTATTTATTTTACTAAGCTCCGTAACTATAAATGTTTAATTACCATTCATATTTTACATTTAAATATAAAGATTTTCCGTAAAATTACAAATGATAAAAAGCGCAGTATTTGAGTTCAATATATTTCATGTTAAATTTTTTACAGCCCGGATCAAGCATTCAATTTATTAATTAAACTGAATATCCATTTTTAATTATTTAGGGTAAAAACGGTGATGGTTCATCTGAAGAGATTGTGCAGAAAACGAGCAACAAGATTTATCTCACAGACATGCATCCTGCTGAACCTTTAACTTTGATTTTGAAGGATTATGATCGTTCTTTCAGTTTCACAACATTATGCAATTAATGTTATACCTAAAAGCTTTGAGATGGAGTTGATATCTGTATTTTAGTTCAAGATGGAGTTAGTTTTCTCTATTTTAACAAAATTAATTATTTATAAAGACTTTATTCCTCAGACTTGTTGATGAATTCACAATTATTAACGTTAATACAAACAGTGCAACATGCAATCTAGATGCTTCATCACGCAATATATCCTAGTGTGTTTATAAAAACTTATTCATACACCGGTCCCCCCTTGATTTGTAAATGTTGAAAAACGATATTGTAATAATTTATTTAATTATAATATATGCAATAAGAATTTCATACCTTACACTATATACATTTAGCATCGCTATGCGCTTAAAATCCAGTTGAGTGAATTAGTAGGTTTTAAATGTTGATATATGATAATTTAAAGAAAACAAAAAACTTACATAAAAACAGGGATAATTTAAAACAAGAAATAATTGTTTTGATTGATGATTGTTTTGAATGATTGTTTATCTTCATAATATTACAATTAAAGTGATAACGATTTTTCTAACAATTTTATGTTTTAATTTATCCTTCACGATTTGTTGAAATAATCCTTTGAAATATAAATTATATCAATCAACTAAAAAACATTATATGTTACGCATGAATTAATGTAAAAGAGTTTAAAAATAACAAAATAAAAAACAAGGTATTAAATGATTTGAAGAATATTGTTAGTCAATAGTTTGACATTGAAATGGAAACAGTAAATAACTCATGCAGTAAACGTAGAATATCTTTCAATATCGGATTAAACTGATTATTTTTCTTATCAAGTATTATACGCATTTATTTACCTTCAAGGTGAAAAAGAGTTCTGTAGCGTTACTTGAATCGTCTAGTTTCAAAACAAGATAGATTTAAAATTTTATCAAAATCGTTTCTGTTTTAAAGATATTTTTCAAGTGCTTAAAGCACTACATCACATTGCAAAGCGGTATTGACCAAAAGTGTCTGAATCCAGTCAAAAAATGCATTCAAAGTCATGGGTTTAGATCCAAAAGTACGTGACTGTCAATCGTTTTTGACGTCTCCTGTAAAATTTATGAAAATGGATCTATCTGGTTTTGAAATTAGACGGCTCACTTTACATGTAATTGAAAAATTAAATTAGTTTAGACTCAAAAGTCTTCTCTTTAAAAATATAATTTTTTTATATATTTTTTATAATGTTTACTTATAATGTACTTATAATGTTATAATTACTTATAACATGTTATAATTACTTATAACATGTTATAATTACTTATAACATGTTATAATTACTTATAACATGTTATAATTACTTATACATGTTATAATTACTTATAACATGTTATAATTACTTATAACATGTTATAAATACTTATAACATGTTATAATTACTTATAATTACTTTATAATGTTTTATTGGGAAAACTAGAGATACACGAGCGAATACACACTCCCGGATATGTCAAGTGGTTAATCGTTTTACTTAGAAAAGTTCATTTTAAAATTAATTGGAATATATATTCATAAAACCATGTAAATGTTCTTAAGAGTGATAAAACGGTCTACATAAGGACAATATCATTAAAATATTTTTTAAATGCTTCTAAAAGCATATTTATTAAAATCGGATACATTTTTAAAATTTTCCAGGAACTATATAAGAAAAGACATATTTTAAGCTCTATAGCTACACTAAATAACTACTAATATTTTGCTATGAAAATCAACAATTTTTAAGAAAGTTAATATTTTTTTAAAGGACTCCAATTCAAGTTTAATGGAAGTTAAAAAAATTATGAACGAACTTGGATTGAAATAACTGGTTTTAAATAAACATAGATATAGATATGATATAAAAAAATATACATTTCTGAATAAATAGAATTATCTAACGTGTATACTCTTTACATTTCATGTAGTACTTTCTAACATAATGAATATACATAACCATTTTCGGCATTGCAATGACTTTAAAAAATACAAATACAAACACAAATATTGACGACCAACAACAGGCTCAAAGCCCAACAAGGTTTGTTCATCTAGTACCTCTTAACTATCCCCCAATGCATATCTAACTTCTTCTTAAAATCCGTTACTCCCTTACAATTAACAATATTCACTGGCAAGTTGTTCCATTTGTCTATTTCCCTATTATAGAAATAGTGTTTTCTCCCTTCCCGATTAAAATGGGATTTGTTTAACTTAAACTCATGACCTCTCGTTCTATCACTCATATTAAAATCTAAACCCTCCACATCTCCTTGTTTGATAAATTTGAATAGTTGAATCAAATATCCCCTAACCCTTCTCTCTTCCAGAGTATACATATTCAAATTTCTTAATCTCTTATCATAATTCATGTCTGATAACCCTTGAACCATTTTAGTAGACCTGTGCTGAATTTTTTCTAACAATTCAATGTCTTTTTTTAAGATATGGTGACCAGAACTGTACAGCATACTCAAGATGTGGCCTTACTAAAAACTAAATATATTGAATTTTTCTTAAGGATACTCAATTATTCTCAATTATTCAATCACGATACTCAATTATTCAGTCACGACAAAACCAAATCCACAAATCACACCAAAAACAAATCTGATGCAATAAAAAATGCATGATTTTAATACAATCTTATATTTACATTAGATGAAAAATGGCACGAGAACAATAATTATTTCCACCATCGTACATTTTTACTTTGCACACAAGTATTTCCTTGACAGCGTCCCACGTCAATTTTACCTATTTTCCTTGATCAAAATCCATAAATGACGTAGAATAACGGCGAAGTGAAAATTAAGTCACTCACCATGGGCGGGGACGGGGCCATAAATGGGGGCACTCGACTCTCCACGTCCAAAAAGCTGATGAAATTCAAATTGAATATTATTTTGAGCAGGAATTTAAAATTCCCTTTAATAATATCTTACTTTCGTAGACTAAATATACATATATAGATGATTTCAACGGACTCGTTCACTCCATCCTCCGTCAGTTAATGACTTCCATAAGTCAAGCTAAAAGGGAAAAAAAGGGTGGTTTCCATCCCCTGTGACAAGCTAAAAAAAGGATTGAAAAATAGTCCCTAACGAAAGGCCGTTTTTATTCTGTATTGACTCCAACTCAGGGTGGGGAGTATGTGAAGTAAAAATGCGAAAAGGGGGGACTTAAAGAGAGAGTTTTGAAGGCGCAATTTGCAAGGATAGAGAAAATTTCTTATTTCCCTTGGTGCCGTAACACGCGAGTCTTGCGAAAGTGCAGATGTTTTTTTATCCCCCCTTACCCCTGCCCCCCTATTAGGGGGCTGTTAGGGGGGAAGAGGGGGGGGGGGACTTCGCATTTACCGTGCCGTGCGTTTCCTAACTTCTTATGATTATATACATGTGTGAGAGCAAATATCTAGTGTGGGTATCCCGCGGCTTCTACGAAGGGCTGCTGACTCGGGAACCTTAAAATCGCCAAGCTGATGCGAAATTCGCCAAATTCGAAAGAGGTGTCTGTGGAAATCCCCACTAAAGAATAGGTATATGTACGTATAAAAAAAAATTACATATTCTTATGAAAAAAATTTAACCGAAAGGCTATGGAATGGCTATCGAACCTTTATGGTTCGTTGAGAGTAACATGATTTCTCTGGATCTCTTCACATACATATGGGCTACTACTACGACAACACAGCGTGCTATTGACTTTCTTAATAACTCTATTATATTCCTATCTGACATAGATGGATGAATATGAACGAAGTGTTTATTTTTAATATTCAATTACGATCTATTTTTATTCAGAAATCTTATTAAGGTGACATCAATAATTAAGAATTACAATAAAATTACAAACTATATTAACATTGTAATAAAAGGTACTTAAAAATGAGTACCTGAACCTAGTCGTTTTTCTTTGAGTATAATTACATCGTAAATGAGCGATATCGTACTCAAATTTAAGTAACCATATTTTCTCAAAAAGGAGTAGTGTGATTTAATATTGCTAATACCAACTTCTGTTCAAGCCATCGTAACAAAGCGATCTGACAAACTTAAAATAGTTGTTTAGAAGATGGTTTTCAACGTTATTTGATGTCGATTGCTTAAATGGAAACTGAGTTATTACAATTCAATTATCTTACTTCCCATTCTTTTGGAAAACCTTTTAACATGCCTTCGGTTTATAACTTCTTTAAGTCGCTCTGGTAGTTTAACGGATCAGGCTCTGGACTGCGGTGCCTTAAGATCTGGGTGCGATTCCCGGTGAAGACTTGGTTATAATTGTCGATATTTATTGAAAGTGATTTATGAAGGCAGCCTATGTATGCTAGCATCTGCTCTTTTCATTTATTGAACTTACTTTTTCAGTAGATTGTGGACGTTTTTGACGTAATACGTCTTATACTGCGGATTTTATACGGCGGGTCGTTACAGGAAAGTCCATGTAAGGGTTTTAGACAAACCTTAATAACTGTAAGACTATAAGACATATCTGAATGAGCAAGGTGTGGTTTGAAAAAGGAAAAATTAAAACATCTGCTATAATAAGAGTTTTGAAAGTGTAATGTCACACACGCCTCCAGAAAATGAGTGTAAATTTATTTTCTTTCGCATGCTAAAATTACTATATTTTTGGAACGCAACCAAGTAGAACGGTGTATAAGGTGTCTTTTAAAAGAACTTGAAAATTTCTTTAAAATAAAATATTAATACTGGAAATAACAAAGAAACTTTACAAAAGTATGGAGTGTCAAGTTGATAAATTTGAACAAATTTTCTCTAAAATTTCTAAATTGTCGCAAAAAAATTGTAATCATAAACTATTATAAATGAAAAGAAGAAATAATTATTATTAAAAAAATATAGCTATTGCTGCAATCATTGATATAACCGTTGCTGTAGTCATTTCTAAAATCAAACAAACTTTGCTTCCCATAACATTTATTCTTTTAATTGGAAATGTTTTATACAAATACAAATACAAATATTGACGACCAACTACAGGCTCAAGGCCCAACAAGGTTGGTCCATCTAGTACCTCTTAACTATCCCCCAATGCATATCTAACTTCTTCTTAAAATCCGTTACTCCTTTACAATTAAACAATATTCACTGGCAAGTTGTTCCATTTGTCTATTACCCTATTATAGGAATAGTGTTTTCTCTCTTCCCGATTAAAATGGGATTTGTTTGGGCACAAACTGGCCAGAACGTACCTTTCGGAAAAAGATTCTTAGCATTTCACGCAAAAAATATGTGCTTTGAATATTAACTTTGATTAAATTTACGAAGTTCTTGAGTTGAGAGCTTACTTTCCCAATTCCTATTTCCATTGCACATTGTAGGATCTCATATTTGCCCTAATGAATTCAAAATCTACAAATGCGGTCATGGATGGCTTGAAAACTTGAAAAACAAATTTTTCATACGTTTTCATAAGTATTATATTAATTGCGTTACACTGCAAGGGCAGCCTATGAATCTGAATTTAGATGCAGCATTTGTCTTGTATAAATTCAGATTGAAATGAAAATACACCAAATGGCTATTTCTCGCCAAACATGGCTCCTACTTCGACCGAGGAGTACGGCGGGAATCGCGCGTGCTAAGCGGCGTGTTGCGCTACAAGTTGCGGCGTGTCGTGCCGCGCACTTCGGTTACCATTTCTGAGTGGTAATCATAATAAAGGGTAACGTGATTCCGCCCAGTAGTCGTGAGAAACTTGCGATTCTCACTGTTATTTTTAGAGTTTTACGGTAAAGGTAAGCATACGAGTTTGCCGTCGAAAGAATCCAGAATAAGAATTTCAGTGTATGAAAATAGTACTTTAAGAGTTAAATTACTCCATTTGGTTAATGTTCAATATATTAGTTAAGTAACATAAAAGTTACAAGAAAACACTCTAAAAGATGGTATAGAAGTATTTTTGAATTCAATAGTTTTAGTCTATCAAAATTTTATAAAACAAATATATTGATTTATCTTACAGTTTTATACTTTACACAAATTTTTTTTAACTTTCTTCTATATTAGTTACATAAAAACTATAAATATGTTTTTCTAATTGAAATCTAACCTGACTACTATCTAACATGATATAACCACGTACCTTTACAACTCGACCCCCTAACTTCTTTCGAAATTTCAAAGCCCCCCAAAAATAGAGTATGAAATCATTGTAATAGAACATCAATGGCAGATTTATATATTTTGAATTAGCGGCAATTGCCCAATTCGAGATTTTCGAACTTAAATTAGGTAAAATGATATTTTTCCTTTCTTTTTGGAAGTAATTTTAAAATAATCAGAAAATTTAACACACAATTTCTATTATAAAGAACTTTTAAGAATAAAGCTCCCAAATTTAAAGCCATGAACATATTATATAAACAATACTTGTGCTGCCATCCCACTATACCAACTTTGATATCAAACTCAACGTGAGGACAAATAACTACGAAATATTATATGTGTAAATAACCTCGCTTCACATAAATACGTAATAAGTAAACAAAATTACTCTTTACTTCACTCTTCTGTATTTTTCTTTATTATTCTGAAGAGATCCCTTGTGTAAATATCTTCGAATGAGAGAATGATATGCAAATAAAGAAGGACTTAAAAAACATTCATAAATTGCCCTATTTGCACTAATTTATGAGTATTATAATATATCTGCATTAATAAATAGTAAAGATCCATTCATCACAACTAATGGTTGTTTTTACTACAATAAAAGTTTAGTATCTAATGTTCCAATACAAGATAACTAAAAGTTCTATCAATAATTACCCCTACCGAGGATAAACCCTGAATTCGCTCTTGCACAACATTCAGTCATTTATTAACTATTTCTTACCAACAGAAAGAGAACTCGCATTTATAACACTAAGCGATTCTCTCTAGATACCGAGGCGAATGCAGAACACAACACCCATAGGTGTAAAGTAGCGATCAACTGCTCCTAATAAATACACAACAGAACCTACTGTCACTCAAGCGATTTTCCCAGTTGTCAAGTTGTTTTCTCTGCTCGAAAATTTAAAAAAAATTCCTGTACAAACTTCTTGATTGTTTATTCGAAAAATTTCATGCATTTTGAAGAGATAATTATATTTCCGAAAACTATTAGATTTGATAAATATTATGAATTTGGATATTTTTATGAACTTAAAAATTAAGTGCACTGCCAGCAAAACTGGAGATCTTTGGACATTATATCACGTTCCGTGACCGTCAGACGGTTAACTACATACACATACAAGGTTCCTCTTTTGTAGGCGCAATCTAGTATGATTACTTACTAAACGCTGTTTCTGAAAGCGAACTATCTCACATTCCTATAACAACATCTTCACAACCCACAATTTGATTATTAAAAGGCAATGCGTCCACACTTGGATTCAATTATAATTCCTTACGATACTGCCTTTAAGCAGTTATATAACACGCAAAGGGGGTGCTATAGAGTATTTGGTAACTTTGAGTAATATGTAAAAGTAATATTCTTTTTATCTTACCGTCAGCAAAAAAAACCCGCCATAATTCTGTTGCCTAACGGTGGCCATAAAAAATGACGATTTTACTCAATTCTTGGGGTGGAATGCGAAAGAGATGGAATAGTAAGAAATCTAATTTTGCTTTTTATTCTTTTTGAGGCTTTGCTCCAGCCTCAGAATTGAGTAAAATTGTTAGTTTCTATGGCAGCCGTCATACTGAGTTGGGGGGGGGGGGCTTCTGTTAGCGGTAGGACAGAAATAACACCTAACCATACAATTTCAGATGCATGTTATTTACTGAAAACTACAAGTACATATTTGGACGACCACCTACAGTTTTAAAGCAATGCAAGATTGGTCTGATCTAGTAGCTCCTAAACAATACCATGTTTAATAAATTATTATTATAGACAAGGTAAATAAAATAGTACAGCAATTTGAATCGATAATATTTAAGAGCCCTTTTGTTTTTACTTCAAATATCGTTCAAAAAATAAACCCAAACCATTCATTTCCATAATATTCCGTTTAAATTATCCAATTCTGAACTATTTCCAATTTTCCAGGCCAGACTCCGTGGAATGGAACAGAGCGAACAAACAAAAAAAACGAATCCAGGAACTGGCATTCCACTATTACGAGCCAAACTCGCATCTCTGCGAGACAAGTCAATAAACATACCAATGCTCTCCCAATTTGCGTCTCGTGACTAATATCTCCAGAATTGTATTGCTTTATCGTTGTTTTGTCGTAAACGATTTATGGAAGATTCAAATATTCATCTGCATCGAATGGTATTTTGCAATGCACGCGATTCAACTTAAAGAACTGTGTCTTGATTCTAGGATGACAGGGGACGGAATGGGAAAATCTCCCTTCTTCCCATCCGATTTTATGTTCCCCTTCATTATTAATGGGGACTCGTGCTTAATAGGAGACTATGGAGTTTTAAGTGCCTTGCTTTCTGGAAAGAATAATGTGCCACCATTTCGGGTGATTCATTGTGTTTCGTTTTTAGAGGGGTTTTATTTAGATGGGATTTAGGAGATTTATTTTGAGGGGATTATTCAGATGATATTCGAAGCGAATATTTCCAAATTCGAATTTCGGACGTTAGGTATAATTTAGAATTAGGAAAATAGCTGTGATTTTGTGTGAGTACGAATGAGATTCTTAATCAATAACGCGAAACTTGCCAAATTTGGATGCTTTGAAAGAAAATTGTTTAATCCCACTTTCTCTCTCTCTCTTCCTCTCTCTCCATTTCTACTTCTCCGGATCCCTTTCTCTCTCTCTTTACCCTTTTCCTCATTCCCTTTCTATCTCCCTCTCACTTTCTTTCTCCTCTCTCTTTCTCTGTATATTTCTCTTTTCCTCTAACTTTTTCTTCTCTATCTTTCTATCTCTTTTTCTTCCTCTCTTTTCCTCCTTTCTCTTTCTATCTCAACCCCTCTTTCTTTCTCTCTTACACCGATCTATATTTTTATCTCTCTTTCTGCCCCTCTCTTTCTCCATTCCTCTCTCAATCTCTCTCTATCTCTTTATCTCTAATGCAGTGGTTTCCACCTAAAAGTTTCCACCCTATGGTCTGTGAACAACTGGTCTTGAGAGGTTTTGAAATGGTTTGTGCAGAATTTGTCCAACCAAGATGTTTTTGTTGCCTTTTCTTAAAAAATAAATAATAACACGGCATTGTTTGAGAATGTATATTTTATTTTGCCAAAAGCATTGATAGGAAATCGAAACTTAAGAAATATAATTTTATGTTTTAAAATCCTACTTTTACACTTTTACATATTTACATTAATTCTTGCGCATCTGCTAATTAATTTTATGATTTAAACGTATGTTTTTTGGAAATAAACATTTGAGAAATGAAATTCTTGTATCTATTAAATTACATCTTTTATTTTGATCCGCTTTTTTATAAATATGCCGTATTACTCAAGAACACTGCTATTGCTGAAACATGTGGAAACTGAAATATTTTTATTATTCGAAATAATATATACAGATAACTTCCTTGAATTTTTAATTCATATATTTATGTCAACATATATCGTTTACTATATGAATTGTATTTAGTGTTTAAATTTCAATTAAAATTATTATCTCTATATTTTAAGTGTTAATGGAAAATGAAGGTGGTCAACTTTGTCTAATTTTAACTTAGTGGTCCGCAGCCACCTAAAGGTTAGGAACCATTTCTCTAAACAAATATTATCTATTCAAATCAAACATATCAAATAATTATTTAATGACTCGTGTTTTTCTGAATAACTCTTTTATAATATATTTTACTTGAATAATTAATCTGCTTAGAACCATTTCAATTAGATTTTTATTCGCCATATACTATTAAATTCACTACAAAACTTTATTATTCGAATTATTCGTAGATAAGATAGATTTATTCACAAGTTTTCATCCAATGTTTTAAAATAGTTATGAGAGGTCATTACAATGTGATACAAACAATCCTCAAGAAAACCAAAAAGACAAGAAATAAAACCAGGAGTACCAAATTATTGAAAAAATAATAAGATTCGTTTTCTTAAAAAAAGTCATTCGAATATCGATCTCAAGAGATGTTTCATCCAAATAACGATAAAAAACGGAAAATTCGAAACATTCTGTAGCAGACTAATGCTGTTTAAGCCCATCTATCATGAAATCCAAGACATTTTGTCAGCACTTTTCGATTTCATTTGACAGATATCTCATTATTTAGGATTGCACTACGACTTCCGATGAAATGAAATTTATAACTTTTCATTTTCAAAGACGAATTATTCTTTTGAAATATACTTCAGTAACTCGTTACAATTTCGTCAGATTTCTTTTACCTTTTCAATGTCTGCTCTTTAGATATTTGAATTTTCTAGCCGTGTGGTTAAGGTTGTGGAAGAACACTACAAGTAAAAAAACTTTTTCATAAAATAATTTTCAATTTTTGAACTCTCACGCTGATTAAAATAAGCAATTAGTGTTCTGCAATGTCGCACCATTTTTAGTGTTTATTTATATAAAAAACTATTTTGATAAAGAAATACAATTATGCATATGAATAATTAACGCAGTTTAGTTCAAATTTTTTATATATCTTAAAGAAAATTCCAATTGAAGAATATGTTTTGTTACCTTTAAAGAAAATCATATGCTGCCACTACTTATAAACTTTTGGGAAACCATAGACTTATGTGTCTAAAGAAAGTTATACCTTTAACAAAAGTTATCTTTATAGTTGTTGATGAATGATGTTTCAATTTCTTCAATTTTTCAATTATTTCAAAACGAAATGATAATAGCTGATGTTTAGCAACAATTTCACGCCAAGAAAATAATAAAATTGATATTCTTTAAAAAATTGAATCTTATAGTAATTTTGATTCGGGAAACTGTTTTTATATTTTTTAGACATCGAAACAGAGATTTAAGATGTAAAAGGGGATTGGTTCGTATTAAATATCATTTGGCTCAAAAGTCCTCACGCTTATTCCGGTATGTGAATTTGAAGAGTGGAGTGTCAGCTAAGGTGTTGTTCCGCGCCTTCTGACACTGATTTAAAATTGTTAGTCAGTGTTGCCGGTTCTTTTCTTGTGTTTTGACCCTAGAATATTTTCGTCGGAATGGAACTGTCACCAACAACCAAATGTGCAGCTCTAGTGCGATGTCAATTAAAATTCAGTCAACATAATATTAAATCAACTTACAATGTTAAAAATATTACTCAAATTTGATGGCAGTTTTGCTAAATATTTTGCGATGAAGTCTTTTGTCAAAAATAACAAATAATTTATCGAAAAATCAAAAAATATTTCATTGTTCGCAAGAAACTAACAAAATATTTCGTCATTTAATTGAAACATATTTAAAGAAACTTTCGCCAAATTTGAGTTACCATTTTTAACAGTGCAATTATAAAATACATTAACTAATTTTAAAATGAATTTTGTCTAAAAACACATAATTAGATCTCATCCATTCAAATTACCTCAATCGGAAAACGCACTCTTAAATCAAGTACGATACATACTTCAAATTAAAATCCAGTAATAAAGATAAATCTAACAATCCATTAAGAGTTTCAATTACTCAACGAGGCAACCGGCCCTCAACAACGGCCATAAATTAAGAAATCCATAAACAAATAACAAACTTATAGGCGAACAGATATCGGTAAATATTTCGCTCTCCCGCATTCGTTCCTACAGCACCTGCTTTTACCTGCGACTAATAAAGCATTGATCTCCGGTGCACCAATAATCATTATGGGTGGGCAATTAAGCCAATATGTTGTAATTGTGATTATCACGCAATTTGCATTAATAACATTTGCGGTCAATACTGCGTGTGGCGGTGTATCCGAGGAATTCTCTTCTTGTTAGCGGTAGAAATGTGCTTTTGAAGTTGATGACTGTATAGTTGTTTTTTATTACCCAATATTATATATAGGATAGAGAAAATATGAAAATACTTTTGTGAGTTCAAAATCTGGATGTCTGTTTTTCCTGCTTATTTTCGTTTTTTTTCTTGCAAGATTTTTGTTAATAGTATCAGCCATAGACCTCTACACAAACTGGACTTTGCGTAATTTGTTTAGCATTTACACAATTGAAACGGCGCCATTAAGCACTCTAGAAATAGTTTTAAGACCAACCATTACAGTGTTTATTGGTTGATTTCACTTATCTCTAACTGTAACTTCTGGACTGAGCAAAGCAGTTTGTTGATTTGAAGCTATTTGAAGGTTAGAAAAATATACCCCCTTCCATTTCTACCTTCTTTTTCGTATATTGTTCATGGTAAAATATGCCGAATTGAAGTGTTTTTGATTATTTTTTTTTTAATTTCAAATAAAACTTATTTTGAAAGCTTATTCTTTGAAATCTATTTTAACCAATAATAAGTGGATAAGCAGGAAAAGAAAAATTATATTTTTTGCGATATACAAATGGATTCTATATGTAGAAATAAATTATCAAAACATGTTTAACATTTCCGGTTCGATAAAAAAAATAACTTTTAAAAATTGGTTGGGGCATAGTATGGCTGCTTACAGTATGACTTCTACCGCGTTCATAGAAGGACTGAAAATGTTACAGTTAGAGTTCAGTGGTTGACTTCAACATTTTTTAAAAAGATTAACAAAGTAAATAGTTCGTAGAAAAATCTTATTTGTAGAGATATAACTATTATTTATAATATTTAATTCAATTTTAAAATTTATGACTCTAAAATGGCAACGCATCACAGTATTAAAAATCCTATGTCTTGGGTTTCTAATGGCGGATTTCAATTTGCGCAGTTAAGTTAACAATTATTCGAAAACCGGTCATGTGCGGTCCAGTTTCTGTATAGGTCAGTCGCATCAACACACAACGATTTAAAAAAAAATTTAGAGCCACCCACACACGCATATTTTTCTAGATAACTGACACAATGAGTTCAAATAATAATAAATCGAATTCACAAAGCCTTCAAGTTACTCTAAAATAATTGAGTTACATTATGCATTAAAGGCTACTAAATGTACATGATATAAGTATTGTTCTTATTGAATATTGTTTAATAACTATGTGAATGAAGATATTATGAGGGTGTATGAAAACTATTGGACATGTTATAAAATTATGTAAAAATAATTTAAATGGTGGCGTTTTACTATGTAACATATCACTAACTGATTTATAATTTTTTATTTAAGAAAATTTAAAATAATCCAATCGACAGATGGATAGTGGCCTATTAAAAAGAGAAAAGATTGACATTTAATTTTTCTACAGAAGCTGCTATTAATTTCTTAACTTCACAGATCACTACTAATAGATGGCATGACTTCGAGTTTTCCTTAATCATAGAAGTACTACGAGCAATCAAGGAATCGAACATTTAACTTTAGTAACTTTTAAAGTTAACTTGTAAGTTAGTAAAAATATGTTATTTTTGATATCTTCTACATTTCTTTAGATAATTTGATAATGTATTTTAATTCCCGGGTATCTTACATTGTGTCTTGGTGAAAATGAGTGATACTTTTAATAAGCAATTAGTTTTGAAAAAAATATTAAACATTCTTATCAACTAGATGTCGCAAAATGTGCACCAATTCTATTCATTTAAAGAATGTACACATTATCCTTGTAGATAAAAACTTAATTTACATTATTTTTAATAAAAATGTGATGAACGCAAAAGAAATCAATATTATAAAACAAATCAATGATGAAACATTTGTAAACATAATTTAAATTATCAATTTTTATAACCCTTAAAAATTTATTAACTTAAAAGCTATTCATTTAAATAGTAAGCTAATTGATCATCATTTTTAAGAATGTTAAGTTATGCATCATCTAAACTTTTAAAGTATGTTAAGATGTTCTTGTTAGTTTAGCTAATTTTTGTAAAACTACCAACACGTTTTAGCAAAAGCGTACAAGTTTTGTGGATGACTTTATGCCGTGACCGCAACTAATCAGAATTTATCCATCGTCAGCCTTCAAACAATATTCCAAGTCATATGATTAGTTCATTTAAAAAAATTCGAAGTCTATATTGTATTAGAAGGATATAGTAAAAAATGCTGTTTCAAATCCAATATGGGGTAGATTTATGGTTAGTTTTAATTGCTCCATTATTATGTTTTATAAGAAAATTGGGGTTAATAAAAACAATTGGTTCGTAATAAAAACAATTCGTAAGGCAACCAATAAAAAATTAAAATTAATAAAAGTTCTATAAATATTCTTACTAACATCAAAGTCAACGTTTTGTTCTATTAGGTTTAAATATATAACTTTTGTTATTTTTCGAAGTGTTTTATGTGTTGAAGGAATTTTGTTTTTAAAATCAAAAATAATAAGACAACATTTCTAATTAACATCAAATGCAATATTTCGTCGTGGTGTATTTAATAATATTTCAACTTTTTTTTTCACTTCATCTTGTTAAGAACTAAAACATTTTCTTTGCATTTTCTATCTATCAGGGATTGATCTCTTACTAATTCAGATGTATTTGAAGTATTTTCACATACGTACAAATTTATGTGGCACTTCATAGTTTAAAATAATAATTTCAATTGAGCTACTAAACATTTATAAATAACTTTTCCTTCGTTGATCTGAAATTTTTATAAACAATAAACAGTTAACCAACTAAAATCGTGAACGAAGTATCACGTATAGGAATCTCCTGCTTTTTAGCAATGCCCCCAATATTTAAATTAATAAAAATACTATATTTAATTTTTTTTTATATTTAAAGGTTGGAGATACAACGTACAGTCTATCTCTTTGCAATTACCTAAAATAATTTAAATTATATAACATAGCATGTCCAAGAAAAAATATTTAAGTTTGTAAGCAATGGCAACACATTTCTAATTGCTAAAATAGCGTGAGCATCAGTGGGTTAATACATATAAATAATAAATCAAATGGATTCATTGTAAAATAAATTCAAATGTCTTAATATTAATAATAATTTTATTAATTTAACGTTTCAGACTTCCTTGGATATTTTTCCTCCAAGAGAATAATTTAACAAGAAATTTCATTAAAAATATTAAAGTTTTTCGTTGTCTACAATGCTCTTTACGAATGTATTGAAACAACGCTAATTGTGCACATATATTGATTTTTCTATCTAAAAATATATATTTTTTAATTAAGATTTAAGATTGTATGTTTTAAATAAATTTCACATTATATAGAATGTAAAATTTGAGTGTTTGTAATTTTTCAATAATTGCCTTTCTGAAGTTCATTTGTAAAAAAATAAAACAGTTTACTATTAGCAATTTTACAAAGTATATAATCGAAAAAATTACATGCATGGCCAAAAACAAATTTTGGTTTATAGAGTTTCTGAACCCAAATGAACATTTGAATTATTTAAGTTAACCTAAAAAACCACCTAAAATAAACCCAATTGATAATATGTCTATATTATCCACAATCAGCACAAAATTAACAGATCACATAACCCACAAGACTCAATCACAATTCCCAACTTGCCATCAGATCACTTAATGTCAGAAACAACAGCCACAAACAAAGAGGAAGAGAGATAGAGAAAAGAGACCAAACACCGGAGTGATAGCGGGATGCAGACCCAAAGAAGATGAAGAGCAACGGCAACAACAACAACAAAAAAAGCAACGCTGACTGTTCGCTTTCCCCTAACCTATCCCCGTTATTGACCAATTTCTGTTCCAATGTACCTACCTTCTTGAAGCGGGAAGGCCTCACGCAATCTCTTTTGGCGAAAGCCTACCTCATCTATCTAGTCCAATCCGCCCCCCACCCCCTCATCCGAAGGAAATCGCGTGCAATTACCGAATGATGTCATGGACAATTTATCGTTTATTTCAAATATTTGCGGCGGTTGCACGATGGAGAAAACCACCTGCCCGAATTTCGGCCCTTGGGGGGCTTAATGGATTCTGGGGCAGACAGGTAGTCGGGGATGGAGGGTGGGGGGGCTAAATTAGCGTTCATCGGATTTAAAGCCTTTTCCCTCCTACAAATTAACCATAAAATCTTTAACCCCTCATTCTCATAATGAAAGCTCCAAATTGGATGTCTGCCGTTTCGAGGAAGCGGGGGCGGGGGTGGTTTCCCGTTCGGCCAAGATGGATCTATCGCCGCGTCCGTTCTCGCACCTTCATCACTGGGTGTCAAATCCTAAGAGACCAGTGATGTGGGGATCGTCGAGGTGATAATAAGTATTTGGATTTTATAGGGGGAATCGGATAGTGACACGGAAATTATGAGTGGCGTACGGAAAAATTAAATTGAAAGTTGAAATGAGGGAAGCACGAAAAGATGAAATTGCACTAAATGGTAAAGTTAAATATCTATAAAAATATTATCTGTGCTACCGGCAATGTACAAACAGCAGTCAGTCTGTAGAATACCTAGGCAAAATATTAAATTCTTTTCGTTTTAGGGCAAAGTATGAAATATCCTATTATTATTACACATATTTTCCTGCGACATTGTATGTAATATACCTAGGTATTATAAAACATGACAAATGCAAGATAGTCATGAGAAGGATTTTACTGGAAATACGTTTATTCATTTAATGTGAACATGTCATAACTCCTTCTCAAACACTACACTTTTCTCTTCGATTTCATGAATTGACGTTTTTGATGATCACTTTCAAGCGATCTTTAAAATAAAGTTACACTTTGGGGTTTGTTTGTGGAGTATATATGATACCAAAATGATTATAAACTGCCTAATTTCATAGTTACAATTCATACTATAAAACTTCACTGAAGAAGATGTTCAATAGTTTATTTCTTGCACAAACGGTTTTGCATTAGTATAGCAAGTAAAGTGCTAACATGGAGTGAGAGTAACGCCTTTAAATATGAACTTAATCCAACACACTTGCACCTTTACATACAGCCTATACCCAGCATTAAATTATCTTATAGATATTCCCGTTTCTCAAGGTACAGTTCCGGAATTTGAATTGCCTAACCAATTTTAACTGGTTCTACTAGTGTCAGTCACTTTTCTTCCACAAGCATCTTTTAACTACATCGCGCACCCCTTTCAACCAATAGCTAACTACACACAGCATGTCAGCAGAACATTAATTATTATCGCCATCAGATAAAAACTCGTCTTATAAGAACATTGCGTTAAGAATATTAAAATACAAATACAACGTTAAAAATACGCAACAAAAATACATAAGATTAAAAAATATATATATATATTTTTAGATCTTAGGTATTTTATTGCGTATTTTTAACGTTGTATTTATATTTTAATATTATCGACATGCTCTGAAAACCCAACATACCACTTCTGCCGACCAGAAAATATAAGGAGTAGAGTCGTCTTCCGAAACCCTTGGAAAATACTCCTTTTTTATATTATCAAAAGAGATCGAGTAAGATTTTTAAACAAATTATAAAGATAAACATTAAAAAAACCTTTTAGTTACGTTAAAAGTACTAAAAACTTAAAAGCAAACTGTTTTTCTAAAATGACTAAAAATAACAACATGAGGTGCTCACACTTTGAAATTTTAAATGCATTTACTGGAGCACTTTCTCTCTCTCTCTCTCTCTCTTTTTTTTCTTTCTTTCTTTTTTTCTTACTCAGAGCCCTCCCTACTGTTATATTTTTATTCAATTTAGAACAATAATTTATTTGTAACTTTTTAGTACATTTAATATATTAAAAGCGCATTTTTTTAAAGTTTATTTTTTATCTTTTTATATTGACTTTTTAATAATTAATAATTATATAATAAGTACAATGTCCCCCAATGAGAGTTCTCACTCCAGTTCTCATTTTAGCTCAGTGGCTTAAACATACATGTTGGATTCAACTTGATGTTATTGGTCATCTACTGCAGTATATGTTCATGTTTAAAGAAAAAGTTTTTAAAGTTCGCGTTAACAGTAATTATTTTAGAAATGTAGTTGGAAAAATTTCTCTTGAACAGAACATACGTCAGTATAAAGTCTAAAATATGAAACATAAGCTCTAACGCAAATTTAATCTACGTAACTACCCTTTCCCTGTCATTAAGTTAAAAGAGGCAACACGCTAAACCTTTAATACGTTTTTATAAAAAGGTCAAGTCATGTTTAGAAAAAAAAGTTTAGAACTTTTGGCCTTTGTTTATAAAATAAACAACATTTACTCGGTTAACTCATTTAAATAAGCAACTTTTAGCTGAAAGTGAAAGGAAAAGTAGATAAGTAAATTAATTATATGAAACATTTGAATTTCTAAACAGTTACAAAAATATTAAAAAAAAAACATTGTCTTAATTATTCCACTTTAATAAAGAAAATCAACATTGTGTCTGAATGAGAAACTGAAAAGAAATGAATTTTATAAGTGTGGAAATAAAAATTACTCTGTTTAGCATAAAGTTTCGTGCAACTTGATTTAACCCTTAAAATATTTAACTAAAAAAGAAAAGTCGACAGTTTGATGTATACAAATGTTCTTTTAGTTGTTTCATAGCGCGTATTTGTATATTGTGTGATAGTAAAATTTCTAGGCAGTTAACTTTAATTTTATTAGTAACTCTTGGTTGTAAACTATCCTAGGATTTGAATTAGGCATGATAAGGATGGAATACATCAAAATGCATAAAAAGTTAATACTACCCAACATTGATATTTTAACCAGAAAATCAAATAATAAATTAACTACTCGCTGGTTGGTTGAAGTAAGAGCCGAACAACGAGCTTTTGGCGACGTTTCGGGGTCTATCTCGACGGAAGGACCCGTGAACACTGCCTTGTATTTTTTAAACATGGTCAAATGATGAGACGGTTTGTTTTTGGTTTTGTTAATAAACGTCGCACTAGAGCTGCACAGTGGGCTATTGGCGACGGTTCGGGGTCAATCTCGAAGGAAAGACCCGGGAACACATACACATTCACACACATATTCATACAAGCACCTCGTTATTTTAGAACCATGGTCAGATGACGAGGAAACACCTGAACTGGCACCCAACGCCTTCAATAGACGTCGGGACTTTGGACCCCGATCAGGTTTATCGTGCACCAATCCCGTATACACGCCAGTATAATTTGTTGGATATTCTGGACGACTTTCTAGTATTTTTGTAGCGAAGCTGGCAACCCTCCGATCGCAAGATCACTACTTTTTTACTTTTCTATGTCAAGTCCATTTCACGGATTCGAACCACTAATCCTCTGATTAGTAGCTGAACGCCTTACCAACTAAGCAACTGGGGCTCCAAATGATGAGACATTACTTAAAAAGACATTTTCTAAATAGGATTGCTGCGGATGCCCATTTGTAAATAATTCGGCTCATAATCGGAAGGTTGGGAGTTCGAATGTCGTCTCTAACAGCGCAGATAATTAGTGATCTGAAAGTCTTCATCATTGTTCCTGCTCGTCCGTAAAAAAATATTCGCCGTGTATAAAGAACTAGTAGTCATTAAATCTGCCGTGGTCCAATTTAGGTTGCAGTAGGTTGCCATGTCAGGTGTTGTTCTTTGCCATCTGACCATGGTTTAAAAATACGAGGCAGTCTTGGGTGTTTCTTTCGAGATAGACCGCGAACTGTAGCCAATAGTCCACTGTGCAGCTCTAGTGCGAAGTTTTTCAACCAAACTTCCGGTGCTCTAGCCGCTTAGCCATACGCCGGTAACTCTAAAATGGTGTCTTGAATTTGATTACGGATAAGTCTAATCGAATACTGACCAATTGAGTGGATGTCGTAGCTCAAACTTTTCCACTTTGATTGTGGCGGGGTAATTGAAAGAGTGAGGTGCCAGCTCAGGAGGGGCACTTGTAGCCAAATTATCTAATTGTAGTTTAAAATTACGAATATAAATTTTTGTTCGAAAACCGCTTAAGCTTTTATTAAATTGACAAGAAAATATACAAGATCTATGAAGTTCATTTCGCGAAGGTTAAAGTACAGTAACTATAACTAACTTAGTATTATTTTTAAAGATAATTGGAAGTTATATGATGTTGTACTATAGATAAGAGTTTTATGTATATTTTTAATTGAAATTGGTGTTCTGACATTTTACAGAAAAGTAAGAATAAATAATAATCATTGATAAGTCTGTTGTAGATAACTTTATTTAAAGTGTTATAAGACTTGTAAATATTTTTACTTATATAATTGAAATGCAACTAGACTATCATCATATATACAATAATTTCGAAACAATATTAACTCATGCTTAGAGAGGGATTAGTGTAGAACATAGATTTCGTCATATTTTTTTACCCATTTTTTTTTCAAATTTTATTTGTGTTCGCTCAATTCATGCGATTGGAAACCTTTAATCACCAATTTCGATAATATAATTAAGATGTTAAGATCGGCTTGGTATAGCTTTGATGCTCTACCAGCTGTTCAATTTGAAACGGCTTAGTACCAAAGAGTGAAGAGTAGAACTCATAACACAATCAACATCTGTTAAATAAACTTTTCCGTTCTTCACCTGGGGAAAAAAACAAGTTAATTTTTGGATAAATCCTATAACAATAAATCAATTTTAAAAACTTGTATTTCCAAAAGCACGTAGGTTGACTTAAAAAAATAATTATTTTTTTATTTCATCATTCAATAAATGAAAAAATTAGGAACCTAAGCGTAACGAAAACCACAAAATATTGCCGATTTTTAGATATTTCTTTTTAAATTCGAATAATGAATGTGATAATATATTTCTAAAACTTACTTTTGCAAAAATTTTTAAATATTATTTAGTTAAAGGATGTACCTCAAACTTCGGTTAAACAATACATTTTTTTAATGAGTTAAATTGATAAAAAAATAAAATAAAATAAACAGTTTTTAATAACAGTTTAAAATAACAGTTTTTATATGAAAAGTAAGAAAACCTATAATTAAAGAATGGAATAGATAAGCACTCATGTTTAAAAGTCTAAAATTATCAATGTATAACATCAATATCAAAAATAGTTAAATATTTAAACAATTTCCACAGAGCTAAACTAATATAAACCCTGGAGTGACGGTTCATGTGAGCGATCCCAAATTTCATTATTTTAACAAAGAGGTTCATCGAAGCATATTGCAAAAAACTACCTAAATGTAAGTGTCAAAAAATTAAAACTGATCTACTTCCAGATGAAAATCTTGTAATCAAGAGTTGGGGAAGGAATGGAAGTTAGTCCAATAACAAACGCAAAGATTGAACGCACTTATCATAGGCACAAATGGCACGAGCGCAAATGGCACGAGCGCAAATGGCACGGGTGCAAATGGCACGTGCGCAAATGGCACGGGCGCAAATGGCACGGGCGCAAATGACACAACACTGTAGACTTTGTATCAAATTCCATAAAATAAAGGCAAAACCCATACGTAAAACTAAAAGTTCATACAATATGTAAAGAAAAAATGGCGCATTTTAATTTTACGAGGATATTCCATAATACAGATATTAAAATTTCAAGATTTTGAATAAGTTGGCAACACTTCTAGGGGTGATAGGGGGTGGAGGACACTCAAAAGCAGAGTCGATATTCTTTAAACACACCTGCCAATGCCTCTCCCCCCGTCCTCTCTACTAAGCCAGGAGAGGGGAGGACATAAAAAGGAGAAAATCCGCCTCGCCCAATCCGCACGAAACAGCCACTTTAGAGGGTAATCCACATTAAACACGAAAAGGAGGAAAAAAAGGAGGCTATATAAATGAATGGTTTCGAAAAAGTGAAGGATTTTTTTTTATATCTTGGAATAAAAAGTACATCACTTTTGACCTTACGGACTTTCAGTTCGATGTTAGATATTTCTATTGACTACTTGGTTTTAGTATTACTTATATAGGTGGTTATTTTTTTTGCCGAACAATACCTATTGCACTAGAGGAATATGTTTGATATTTGCGTTCTTTTTGTGGAACAGTTATTGACTCTCCCAGCAAAAAAAGTCAGCATAAAACCTTCATCAAAATTTTGAAATTGAAAGTTTTATGCAGGAAAACTGCAGTTTTTTTTTGAAGATCTATAAAATTAAAGGTTTTTGTTTCAATGTCCTTCATAAAAATTGCAAAAAAAAACCTTCATAAAAACCTCAAAAAAACCTTCATTTTTTAATCATGAAGGTAAAATGCAGATATTTTAAAGGTTTTATGCAGAAAAATTAAATAAAACTGCAGTTTTTTGTTTCAATATCCTTTAGAAAACCTTCAAAAAACCTTCAATTTGTCAATTTTAATGAAGGGTTTTTGCTGACTTTTTTTGCTGGGCTGTCCTTTACCGTTTAGGGGGAATTATCATAAAAAAAAGATTATGCGTAATCTCAGTATAACAAACGTATATTAAGTGGTTTATGACTTTTGTCAATTGTTAATAAAAAAAACAGGGGTGTGAGGTATTTCAATCTTGAGGAAGTTTTAGATCACCAATTTTAATTGGCGCTTCGAGATGTCAAAAATAATTTCTATTAAAGTTTGCGAGAAAATATCATTTTAAACTCAAGAATATGTTGTTCTTTTTCATTTTGAAGGACAGAGAAAAAATCTAGTATCCATAGGGTTAACAATGTAGTACTCGTAATTTCAATAAAATTGTCATAAAAATATATCTAGTTTTAAAGGTACAGTAAGGAGAAAACATTCAAAAAGTGTTTTGTCACATTCTGGTCATTGGCACACTGTAAAAAAAGTACTTAAAAATCAGTACCTGAACCTACTCGTTTTACTTTTTGTACTAAAATTACATGGTAAATAACCGATGACGTACTCAAATTTAAGCATTAAAATTTTTTTTTAACTTTTAAGATAAAAATAAAAGCCAGCTGTTTAGTTTCAATATTATTTTATTTATACTATACAATGACTTATTTACAAAACAGTTTGATTTTGAACATAAAAGATTACGAATTTAATAACACAAGTCTTAAAAAAAAGTCCATTATTTCTTTGGTATTCAATGCAATAACACAATCGTATACATAAAACTTAAATCTTAATAGTTAATTACATATTTCTTACATGCAGAATACAGACAATTAAAGTTGTCTTAAAATAGCAATAAAGTAAATAAAACTGATTTTTGTTGAAAATGTATATATTATATAATGCCTATCTTAAAAATATATTTCACAGCAAACCACCTCTGTTCCTCATACATTAAAAATATTTGTCATAATTAATATTTTTTTACTTCAAGTAGACAACATTGCCTTCCCACAGATGTGAAGAATAGCAATTTCTAATAAGTGAACAAACATTTTCAAGAGAACATCAAGAGCAATCGTTCACTTGTACTTTAATAAAACATACACTTTAAATTCCGTTGAAAATTTAACAAATGTTATTGTAGTATGTTTTTTTTAAAAAAACATACATATTAATAAAATAATATTGTTTAACAACATGGTTAGAAATCGGTATTCTCAAATCTTTACACTAAACAAAACTAACTAAAAAGCACATTTTAAATTAATTCAGGAAATATCAGTGTTGTCGAGTATGTAATGTCCTTTCTCTTAAGCTTCATCTATATAATATATATTCACAAATGAATGAGGAAGAGTGCAATTTAATAACATTCAATGAAAAACTCAGCATAAAAGCAGATTTAGATAGACAATTTACCTATTTCGTAGTAATAACAATAATACTGTTATTTGAGGAAATACTAGAGTAGAATTCGAGAAATAAGACTCTTTTTTACTTATGTTATTTAAATTGATGACTAGGAGGTTGTCTATACATATAAGTTTATGAACCTAGTTTCACCACATGAATTTGTTCTCAAACTTAGTCATTCAACGAAATCAACTACAATGTGACTAGTTAACATTTTCCGATTTTATACAAGTTGAATCAATAATTCATATTTCAATTAATACAATAGTTTTTTTCCGGATTTCGCATTCATTGTCTTGTAAATTAAATGCATTGTCTTTTCAATATTATAGGAAACAATTGACAGTAAATCAGCTATGCAAGTATAGTAGCACTTAATTTCCTCAAGTACTCTTCGATTGATCCTTCAAAGAATTTTGATACAATTTTCCATCAAGCTATTCAATTACCAGATTTCTTCACAGACAATGTCTTTTATATTAAGTGTATTTGTCCATAAAGCATTCTCATGTTCCATAAGTTCACTCCACAGAGGACTATAGCCCCTCAATCGGCCTAAGATGTCAAAATACTTTGGAACAGCTAATCTGTCTTCAAGTACCAAAATCACTAATTGTTCATCAAGAGACTTTTGTCGACTTGCTCATTCAGCCATCTTGTTTCATCAAGTGTTCTAGCTGGCAAATTTCACCACATTACAAGTTTAGAACGTTCACCGGGTGAGTTTATGGAATCTCTTCTAAGTTAGATACGCGTAAGTCTCGAAAATTTAGTTTTTATTAATGATTTCTTAGTTTTGAGACTCGGATCTTAGACCTTAGTGTTGATCCGTCCAGAGACTTTAGTCCTTGGAAATGAGAATTTAGTCTTCACAACTGAGACTCGTACCTTAGTCCTTAGTGTTTGTCCTTCCAGAGACTTTAGTCCATAGAAATAAAACCTTAGTCCTCGTTCATGAGATTCAGACCTTAGTCCTTAGTGTCGGTCAATCCAGAGAATTTAGGCCCTAGAACCTTGACGTGAGCATGGAGGAAGGTGTTGCTGAGCTAGAACTGAGAAGTGGAGAGGTCCCTGGCTTGTAGTAACACGTGCCGCAGAAGGAAGGACACACTCCAGCGGTCGACGTGGGCGGAGCGTATAAGGAACCCAGAGAGTTAGCCAGTGCCATACACCTAAAAAAAAGTTATTTGTTAAAATATGTTCAAAAAAACATTTTACATGTTGATAAAAATCAAGATATTTTTACAAGCTTTTATTTAACTCACTCTGTCTGGTGTTGTAACAAACATTTTTTAACTCAATTTAAACCCACTTCCCAATCGACTTGAAGCTTGGCGAAAATTCGTGATCTCGATGACAAATTAGTGTTTATACAGAGCATTTATAATTATTAATTAATAATGAGTTTTCTTAGAAATTTAAAAATAGATTTCCGACTCTGCTTATCTGACGACAACCAAAAATGAAATCATTATGCTGAGTTTGAATGGATACTCAATAAACTGCCGCAATTAAACTGAAAAATGAAATTGAAATTTCAATATTAAGTGAAAAACTATTTTTTGTATTGATGTTGTGTACTTTTATTTTAGTTAATTTAGAACAATAATTTATTTACAATTTTATAGTAGAATTAATATAATAAAATCTTGTTGTTCTTTTAAAAGTATTTTTGTATTTATAATTTTTATTCGATATAACAACAAAACCATTATCGACACTTGTGAATAGTAGTGATGCCTTTGAAGTGATTTTCCGTAGTATGCAATCATAACACCCCATTTGCACAAATACTTTGAAGAATCCATTTTATTTATAACATATTTTTAAAAACTGCTCAGGTATGTGTGTGTAATTTGTATACTAGATATGCAGGTGGTATGCAATCATGTATGTGAGTTACTTTATTCTGATGCTTCAATTAAACAGCTTGATTAATTATGATAAATATGATTTTCGGTTCTTAAGTCATTACTTTATTATATTTATATCCACGCTTTGCTCTATTATAATATTTTTAGACATTGAGATCCACATAATATCTAGGAAGATGTTCGACTTATTCATAATATATTTTGAAAATTAAATTGATTTTTTTTTAATTATATGAATCTCATCCATTTTTGAAATATGTTATCAAGCTATTAAAAAAAATTCCGCACTTCGAAATGAGTCACTAATTCAAGATGGGAATTTATAACAAAGCTTTTTTCTATGGGGTACAATAAGGGATTGAGAAATACTTTTCTACACATTTAAACCAATTGTGAGACGGAACCCAACTGTAAAGCCACCAACATCTGCGCCATTTCTCTCATTTTTCTATTAAGACATTAAATTTTGCCATCTGCTTTGAAGAGTCCGATGCGGGGGAGAGACCAAATACGATATAATGGAATGGACAGGTGTGAAATGTAATGAAAGCGCCTATTGAAATCTCTCATGCATACTACCACCCACTAGTTTTTTTAATGAACTCTTTTTTTATTAATTTCATATTATTAATAAACTATTAAAAACGTTGCGTTTCTATTTATCCTAAGCTAATAAAAGCAAGGGAATTTTAGATTTAGAAAATGCAAGTTTTCAGCAATATGCAATAAAACTACAATAGATTTAATCTCATGCAAGTTTTATTTGAATTATTGATTTATAAATTATTTCACATTGTACCCGTGCTATACAGAAAAAGAAGAAGCAGTGTATAAAGCAAAGGATTTAACAGTTAAAGATTTATAAAGTTTCTCCAATGTTTTAAATTTGAAAAAAAATCAAAGTAGCGATATTTTTCATAAAATTATACATATATATATTTATATATATATATATATATATATATATATATATATATATATATATATATATATATATATATATATATATATATATATATATATATAGAAAAGATCAATTTCCGTCCCTTAAACCCAACGAATCTTAAAACAGACAGTTAAACTTCTTTGATTGTTTGGCAAAAAGAGATTCGCTAATAAGAGATTCGCTAAAGAGAATCGCACGTGCATGTTAGATGTTAGCTTGAAACTATTTGTATAGCTAGAAAAACAGGGGATGCTTTGACAGATATATACGATCGTTTTCTTAAGTTATTCTTACTGTAATTAACATAATTTTAGCAAACAGTTCCGATATACAATCCTTTCCTACTTAAAATATATCATATCACATCAAATGAAAGTTCTTATTTCTTATCCCCCCAATACCCATCAGGGCAACTGCCAAAATCTTCCGCTAAACGACGGGTAATTTTTCATCCCATCATCCCATAACAATTTGACAATTGGCGAGTCCGTCTCATGCACGACGTTTAATAGGGGATTTACGCGGGCAAGGGAACAAAATGGCCAACGCCCGTATCACCTGCTCCCAATCGCCCACTTCATCATCTGGTGATCAACATTAATATTAATTAGGCGATAGCGCGGGGCTACTTAAAAGGGTCGGAAATTAAGGCATAAGTGAGAACTATTTCACTCTTTGGGAATGGGTAACGATGAAATAACATTCAGAGAATTTGTAATGGATTTGAGGTATTCACTGAATGGGGATGACTGTAAGTTTCGAAATGATCGCTTTCGTATGAAATTGGGTAAATTGTGGGTTTCAAGATGTAATTTTAAAGATGTATAAGCTTGGATTGTATTACCGTAATATACATTAAATTAGTGTGTAGTCATTTCGTTAATGTGGATAGATTAAAAGTGGGATAGAATCAGTGTGTAGTAATTATTAGAAATGGAACTGCTTAAGCGATGGAAATTGCAATGGTGTTCTGATTAGGTTAATTTATGCAGATAATCGTTGTAGAATTTTAACGTTATTAAACAAGAAAAAAATAAAGAAAACCGGGTAGGGACAGTCCCCATTGTACTTTAAGGTTTGATTCTTTAATACTTTATACGATATCCTGTTCCTGCATAGTCTTTGGAGAGCTCTAAATATCTCTGCATTTATCATAAGTTTGGATTTTTTGGTGTCAATTTGCACGTCTTGAAATGAGGTTTAAACCTGTTTAAGTTTCTTATGCCGAAATACAACTTTAGTGCAATATTTTGGCTGCATAGTGAAATCTTCTACAAATCATCACTTTCGCTTCATACAATTTTCACATAAATGGTTTCAACTGTCAACTAGTTAATAGCAATTCAATAACTTGTAGTTCTTTTCACAGAAAGCACACAACTCACTACGATTTGTCGATTACAACTGAAGTTACATTGATTAAATTTATTCCCACGCTGTATAAAGATCAGAGGAATAATGGCCAACCTGGTCGACTCTGCACACCTTTTTCTCCACGATAAGAGACAATTTATCTTCATAATCTGATCGTTCTGGAGTTATGAGGGTTTAAAATATTGACTCTTATTATGCCGAGCAAGTTCCTGCCAATGACCGTTGTACCCGGATAGGTTTTAATAAAGACATATTAACATTAAAGTGATAATGTGTATAAAGAAATACGAAAAAATAAATAAACAAGAAAATAGGAGGTGAAATTAAAAACAGCAAAATAATTCAAAGAGTTGTCCATTATATTCAAATTTCACCGCCTTGTGTTATCTAAAAGGATTTTCATCGTTTGTACAAAGTATTTTAACGGAAAGAACGATGGCAGTTCTTCAAAAACCCATTAAATATCAAAATGTTGTGTATGTTTATGAGATAGGAAACGTTTGGTATTATTCGCAATCACTTAGAATTCTTCAATTATTTAAAATATGTATATTGATCATTACATTGTAAATACAATTTATCTAATACTTTTCCAAAAACTTTTATTTTTTAATGCGTTTACTACGGATTGCGTTATTTACGCAAAAGCAGGTGCAACGACATCAACCGATTTCTACCCTATTAAACAACAGGTAGTTATTCGGAAGCATTTTCTCTCAATATTGATCATATAACTATAGAGTCGGCAAACCGCCATTGTCGCGCGACCGACCTATCACCTGGGCAATTTCCGTTCCATTGCCAATGACGGAAATTGTGTTAAAAAGCAATCAACTAAGTACCCAAACTTTTCTTGAACTGCAACTCATGATGCGCAGGATTCCGAATATTGGGGGCTTTTTCATGCTATCGGGAATATTGTTGCAGGTGCTTCGAAAGTCAAAGAGAATTTGCATTTCCGTTGCTAGTGGTGATGGAGCTGAAACAGAACGCCGAGACGCCTTTGAGGCATTCCTCATTGTTTTGCTGATATCCGACGTTTTGTGAGGTACTCTCTGTATCTTATTGAAATGTATCCGGAGTGGGAGGGTTATAACATTGAGAAGAGCACGTAATGGGATTGAAAGTAAGGATGTTTGTCGAGGGTTACGTGCATTTGTGTTATTGTTAAATTTATTTTTTATAGATTTTTTTAATGTATTTGTTTTTTCAATTTGGTTGTTGTAAACAAATGAAAAGAATATCAGCAACCTTTTTAAATTAATGTTTGCATGTTGTTAAAAAGGGTGCGTTGTTGTTTTCTTGTTAATGGAGTTGACATTTAATGATATTTTTGGTGTGGTTCCATGCGTTGTTATTATTTTTTTTAGATAATGCAACTTTTGCAACCAAGAGGTTTTCTTTAAAGAAGGGAGGATTAGAAGTTTAATCAATTAATTTTTTAAAACTGGACTGCTAAAAATGTCCACTTTACCAATTTCTTTACTTTAATTGAAAAAATATTTTCTTTAATTTAAATATAAATATTTCTTTAATTTAATATAATTATATATAAATATATTCATTAAAACTAATTAATTGAGTATAAGTGAACAACTTTGTTTATTTTTGAACAGGTTGCACTCACTCTAAGCGTAACATAGATTTTCACTCATGATATGTCATACAGCTGATTTTTGAGACGTTTTACTTCAAAAGTAAAAAAAAAATCTGTAAATTTTTCCTTTTAAGCGTGGGGATCTGTGCGGTAGCACTCGTCGCACACCCCTTTACACTGCCCTGCACTTGTGTACTACTCTATATTTTACTGTGTAACTTCCATCTCACCTGAACTGCTGATCCATCTGCGCCTTCTCTATCCTCTTGTCCTTGGCCCGTCTGTTTTGGAACCAGATCTTGATCTGCGTCTCGGTGAGGTCCAGGGACTCCGCAAGTTCGAACCTCCTCGGCCGGCTGATGTACTCGTTCCGGTGGTACTCCATCTCCAGGCGCAGGGTCTGCTCGCTGGTGAAGGTGGTCCGCTGGCGTCTCTGGCGACCGTCCTTGCGCCGCCTCCTGTGGACTGAACAATGAACAAACAAATATTAGGACAGCGTTAACACTAAACATTTATTTATTTCATACTCGATTTTGAAATGTTTATTTTTCGGTTTAATAATTGTTAATATTCTGACGCTTATGAAAGTGATATCTCGTCTAGGTTTTTTCGTTTTTTTTTCTAAAAATGAACCCATTCTTTTTTAATTTATAAAAATATTTTTTTTTTTGTATTTTAAAGATTTGATGCGCAACTTACAAACTATCTATTTTCAATTAATTAAAAATAATTAAATATTATAATATAGCATGAACAGGAAGAATTATTTATATTTCCAAGCAGAAAAACAAATGTTTATTTTTCGGTTTAATATTGTTAACCCTCTGACGCTTATGAACGTGTTAACGCGTCTAGGGTTTTCCATTTTTTCTAACAATGAATATATTTTTTTTAAATTTATAAAAATAATTTTAAATATTTTTTTTTTGTATTTTAAAGGTTTGATGCGCAATTTACTAGCTATCTCTTTTCAATCAATTAAAAATAATTTAATAATATAATGCAGCATGAACAGGAAGAATTATTTATATTTCCAAGCAGAAATACAAATGTTTATTTTTCGGTTTAATATTGTTAACCCTCTGACGCTTATGAATTTGTTATCGTTTCTAGGGTTTTCCATTTTTTTCTAACAATGAATAATTTTTTTTCTTAATTTATAAAGATATTTTTTTTTTGTATTTTAAAGATTTGATGCGCAACTTACAAACTATCTCTTTTCAATTAATTAAAAATAATTAAATATTATAATATAGCATGAACAGGAAGAATTATTTATATTTCCAAGCAGAAAAACAAATGTTTATTTTTCGGTTTAATATTGTTAACCCTCTGACGCTTATGAACGTGTTAACGCGTCTAGGGTTTTCCATTTTTTCTAACAATGAATATATTTTTTTTAAATTTATAAAAATAATTTTAAATATTTTTTTTTGTATTTTAAAGGTTTGATGCGCAATTTACTAGCTATCTCTTTTCAATCAATTAAAAATAATTTAATAATATAATGCAGCATGAACAGGAAGAATTATTTATATTTCCAAGCAGAAATACAAATGTTTATTTTTCGGTTTAATATTGTTAACCCTCTGACGCTTATGAATTTGTTATCGTTTCTAGGGTTTTCCATTTTTTTCTAACAATGAATAATTTTTTTTCTTAATTTATAAAGATATATTTTTTTTTTTGTATTTTAAAGATTTGATGCGCAACTTACAAACTATCTCTTTTCAATTAATTAAAAATAATTAAATATTATAATATAGCATGAACAGGAAGAATTATTTATATTTCCAAGCAGAAAAACAAATGTTTATTTTTCGGTTTAATATTGTTAACCCTCTGACGCTTATGAACGTGTTAACGCGTCTAGGGTTTTCCATTTTTTCTAACAATGAATATATTTTTTTTTAATTTATAAAAATAATTTTAAATATTTTTTTTTTGTATTTTAAAGGTTTGATGCGCAATTTACTAGCTATCTCTTTTCAATCAATTAAAAATAATTTAATAATATAATGCAGCATGAACAGGAAGAATTATTTATATTTCCAAGCAGAAATACAAATGTTTATTTTTCGGTTTAATATTGTTAACCCTCTGACGCTTATGAATTTGTTATCGTTTCTAGGGTTTTCCATTTTTTTCTAACAATGAATATTTTTTTTTCTTAATTTATAAAGATATATTTTTTTTTGTATTTTAAAGATTTGATGCGCAACTTACAAACTATCTCTTTTCAATTAATTAAAAATAATTAAATATTATAATATAGCATGAACAGGAAGAATTATTTACATTTCCAAGCAGAAAACCAAATGTTTATTTTTCGGTTTAATATTGTTAACCCTCTGACGCTTATGAACGTGTTAACGCGTCTAGGGTTTTCCATTTTTTCTAACAATGAATATTTTTTTTTTAATTTATAAAAATAATTTAAACTATTTTTTTTTGTATTTTGAAGGTTTTGAAGGTTTATTTTAACAATGAATCAATTTTTTTTTAAATTTATATATACATTTTTTTGTATTTTAAAGGTTTGACGAGCAACTTACTAGCTATCTCTTTTTAATCAATTAAAAATAATTAAATAATACAATATAGCATAAACAGGAAGAATTATTTAAATTTCCAAGCAGGAAAACAACTTTGTAGTTACAAAAAATCGTGTTTGCGTCCGTGTTAAAGGGCTTAAATAATTCTGTTTTGGTAATATAAGCAACTTTCATATTAAAATATTGAATACAATTTGAATAGCTCGTATTCATAACAGATTTTTTTTAAAAATTCGAAAACTACATTTTGGTTTCATCAGTACTTTAGCCCTCTGATTTTAATGTTTACTTTACAATGAAAGAAAACACAATTATTTGCTAAAACTCTCAAAACCAATTCCACAACAGCAAAACCAATTATATCTTTTGACGAATTTTCATAACTTTCTAAAAATACTAAAAGTACATATAACTCCAAACCCGAAACACGCGACCTATTGTTCCGAAGTCCTACGCGTAAGCTGCAAAGTAGAGGTCTAGTAACTTCTTGGAAATATTTCTTTAAAGATATTTTATGCAATATTTCTATATATCTTAAAGATAAATGTTGTATATAAATTTTTATTTTATATAATTTTCAGCCTTATATACGCAGGAAGTAGTTGTTTTTCGATCCACAGACACACACTTTATTTTATCATTAAAAATATGTTTTTATTGATGAAATATTTTCCCCACAAAATTGTCAAAAACTTAAAAATTTATATTTTCTTAAATGTATATTTTTTTAAAATAAAAACCCATATTCATAATGAGTGTCCAAAAATACTATAGCACTTACAAACAAAATATTGCGTGGACAAATCAAATTTATCGCAATTTCAAAATTTTGTCTTCAAACACAACTGAATTAACAGCTTATCACTCAATATAATATACATAACCCTTGGTAAACAACATTAATTTCCATGAATGTTTTTCTGAGAAACTAGAATGTAAAATTGACTATACATAAGATTTACTAATTATCATAGTTATGGAATATTTCTTTTGTTCCAAACAGCCTTTTATACACAGAGTGGTCACATATTGTTGGGCAATGATCATTGTTTGGCTGTTTAACTTAACAAAATAAACCATTTTTTTATTAACTACTTAGTTTGTTATAACTAAAGTTAAGCGACATGTTTAAAATATAAACGAAGTAATTGATAAAACATAATGTTTTCATGTGACAATACAGCCATAGTTGACATTCCGCTACAGCCATAGCCAATCAATCACCACAGCCTAATAGTTTGTGACTATCATGTATTTGAAAAACTGAACATGCTGCATTAAATGTATCTTAAAGGAAAAAATACTTTTATAATTTAATTTCTTATAACGTTTTCTAATAAAAACTATATATTTACTTTTATATCAATTAAAAAAAAAATTACAATAGTGGAAACAGATACATTTTTACACTCAACTAATTTCGATACCAGCTGTTGTACTCCCCAAATTCTTTTTTTTAAAAATTTATTTGCAAAGAGTGTGCATATATCTTTCAATCCATAAATCTTCCGTAACAAATTATTATGAAGAAACGCATTTTATTTAAAGAAAGCAATGCAATGCAATAAATAACGTTTAAAAGTTGTTTTACATTGTACATAAAAAGGCGAAAAATATTTCTCTTTTGAAATTTTTATTTTGCATCTTAATAAAAAGAACATATCGAAAAGCCCAATTGTTTACAAAAATATTAAAAATAAAAGAGAGCCGAGACTCCAAGGTGTTCATGCTTCTTAGTATTTTACAGCAGAACTTTTTGCTTGTTGCATTTACCGTTTGCTATTTCCCACACATTGTTTCGACGTCGATAATTTTTCTAATTGCCTTTAAATTATGGAAATTATAATAACTCTTAATTACTTCTTAAGGAAGCGTCAGAAATGTGATACAAAAAATAAGCTAAAAAATAATATTTAATTTTAACTAGATGCTGCTATGTAAACATTTATTTTTTTGTAAGAAGACTTGCGTTTTCGTGCGTAAAAGAATTAGGTACTTACCTGACAATTAATAGCTAGACATTTTTAAAGAAAAATGTTTCTTTGATGTTTTTTCTTTTGTGCTAGAAACCAATAATTGGTTTTCGAATATTTTCATTTTTCAGAAAGTATTTTTTTTCAAGCGGCAAGAACTATTTATGAACCTTCATTTTCGCGCTAAGATTTAAAAAAAAGTTTTTTACAAATAAATGAGCAGAAAAATTTAAATTATCTAAAAGAGTTACTCTAAAGATTTTAGTTTAAAAATAAAATTTCTTAAAAAAATTTATAAGTGCACAAAATATATACTTTTATTTACTAAAAAAAATACAAATATTCGAATAATAATTTTCTTGTATGAAAAAATATTTTTGTAAAATTAATTTTATTTTCTTAAATCCAAAATTCTATAAAAAAAAATTGAGAGTGAATAAATTAATACCCTTTCTGGTTTGTCGTTGTTTATTCAAATTACTATAACGATACTCATTCCGTTTTCAACAAGCATATAATCAATCCCATAACGCGTTTTCCAACAATAAGAATAAAATTACGAACACAATAGAAATTATCATAAAGCTTTAAATTAGCGAGAAATTGGAAATACGAAATTCAACAACGGTTCGAATTCGGCAAATTGTCACCAGTTTAAGTCGCAACGACTCGCAGCAATCGTAGTAATGCATGTAATTTTGATACGACTCGTGTGTCGGAAGTCGGAAATAAGCAACGAGTGCTTCAAAACGCTTCTGGAAGTTGCTATTAAATTACTTTGAATGACAAGATGAATCAACTGATGATGGCTGTAATATCCGAAACCTGTTTAATAATAGTGATCGAGATCTATCTAGACGCAAGATGACGCTTCTTGATCGACAGTGCATTAGAGTAACAAGCAGAAACGGAAGCCTCTTAGAATGTATTGGAATATAATGGTGTATTTGTTTAAAATTGTATTGGGTTGTATTTTAATACTTGTAGGTTTATTATTTAAGTTACTATTTTAAATTTTATATCAAATTATGCTTTTGAATATTGAAAATTTTAGGATGTTAAATGCCGGTGTGCGTAATAAAATAGCAAACTTTAAAATTTTAATATTTTTATTTAAATATTTTTTAAATCATTCAAAAGCATTTATATATAAAATAAAAAAATAAGGAAGACATAAGAAAGATATTAGGGAGATTTTTATAGTCATTATTTTGTTTCTTCAGAAAAATGTTTGACACTAAATATAAGTTTTCTTTGCGATAAACTTATTACAAAAGCTAGTCTTAAACACTAAATATTAAGACATGCTTTGTCTGTGATTTTCCCATTTTATTACAATTATTTTGAACTATACAAAGTCTATAATATTTATAATAATTAAAATGTTGAAACCAGATATATTTTCTACTTTTAATTACTTATAACTACTTCTGTTTCTGTGTTTCTATTTTAGATCCGTAAATGTGTTTATATAGAAAGATATATTAAATGACAACTTAATACGGTCAAAAGCGGGGTACATGACTTGAAAATATAATATTAACAAAACGTTAGAGTTTTATATTTTGCTACTTTAAAACTATAGGGAGAATCTCTGGAGCATGAGTCTATAATTACTTTGAAATCACACAGACTTGCAGCACATAAAGATTACATTTTTTTTTTAAAAAAATAGTAGTTCATAGGGGTTCTTAATAATGAGTGTAATTGAAAGATGATAAATAACTATATTTTTTTAGTCACTTAAATCGGGTACAAAAACATATAAGTTTAAAAAATCCAAATATCGTCATAATGTGAGATGAAGCTACAATGTTAATTCATCGCACTTATTCAATTTTATAAACAAACTCAAAAAACACTAAAATTGATTGCATATCATGATATAATTTCTTTCCTATATAGTTTTCAATATTAAATATTTACTAGTACATTTTATAATTACATATTTTATTGATGCATAACTAATAAACTGTTATGGTCGATATTTCAAAATAAAATATTCGTTTACCTATTGAAAGGAAAATACTCGTATCTCAAAGAAAACAATAATTTTTCCATATTTAAATTTATTAACTTCTATTTACGCCTTTTTATAATAAATAGTTTTTAATAGCAACATCTAAAGTATGTACACTAAATACGACTATTCATTATATCCATATTAATAGGGTATGGAAATTTAGACTTCTAATACAGATTTACGCAGTATCGCAATTCCAACACAAATAGTCGAACAAGAACATGCACCATAAGGAAATCTAAACGGCCCTCGTTACAAGCGAACAATATAAAAAAAACAAGTAACTGTGTAAGGATATTGATTAAGATTATGTTACTCAATCCATAACAAGATCGCTTGAACAGAAAGGCATATGTTGGAAGTTTTGACCATCTCCTGACCTAACCGGAACGCAAAAGATAATCAATAGACCAGATGTCATATTTTCTATTCTCAAAAAAATAAGGGAAATTGCATCCCTCCCTGGGCATTCGATACTGATAGTTATTGTTATGAGCACTTGCGTCGCTTCCGGTACAAAATCTGACGGCCGAAGGTAGAAAATGGGATTTTAAATGGATATTTAGGGACTCCCTTTGGGGAGGTTGCTGAAGTGGCAGCCTGATGACAGCTCGGAAAAGATTGAGCAAAAGATATGATCATCGTCTATTAGACACGTGGGTATAAAAATAGCCGTGAGAAAGTCGTTGTTATTTAAAATGGGGTGTTTGCGATCGATATCGGATCAGTTTGATTCAATCAAAACAGACGGTTGTGAAGCGCAGATCATTATTTTCTATTGCAACAATAACTGTAAATTATATAAGATTTATGTATTTTTGAAAGTGTAAGAGCTTAGGTGATGAAAACATCTATTTGTTTTTAAAAACTGGATAAAGGCTTGTAGAAGTTATATAATAATATTTTATGTGTACGCATTAGAATAGACAACTCATTAAGCGCATAATATTAATATATAAATAAATGCATTAATTAATGAATGCATTAATATAGATAAGTGCATACATTTATTATGCATAAAATGCACAATAAATAAATTGTGAAAGTTTTTTTTTAATTCCTTTAATTTGACCAGTTTATATTTTATATACGTTTTAAAATGAAATTCTTTAAATTATAATAAAGAGAACTTATTTTTCCAAGTTGCACTTCGCATTTATTTTATATTTGGCCTATCAGATTTGTGAGCAATTAATAAATATATTTGCAACATATTTGTAAAAGAGAACTTAAGAAAAACGAATATAATTAATTTCATATCTTAGTTCCAAATGTTCGAAGCATAACAGAAAATTTCTATTTTGAAATATTTTTTTAAACTTTTTATAAAAATAAAACACAATTTTTATGATTTTACTGATTGCACACTAAGAATTTAAAAGATATATAAACTAAAATTAAAGATTATTGCTTTGTGATTTTTATTAATTTTATATGTCAAGCTCAAGCTGGATTCTTCTGGATTGCATATCATAAAACTTTTTTAAATACACCCTGCAAAATTAATTAAAAGAAATTAAGACTATGAAAATTAATTAATTTTATGTTATTATTTCCATACTGTTACATTTTCATACGTGGTCTCTTTCCAGGGCCTCCTTTACCACACGCGGGGCCCAGTATGGACCTACTAGCGGGGCCTCTTTTAATCCTTCACAAACTTATATATTGCAAGGTTTTAAAAAGTCATTGAGGATTAAAAAAAATACTTACCGAAATTGTCGCCGAACTTTAGCATAAGGCTTGTTACGTAAAAAATCTGCATTTTTTATTGAAGACAAACAAATAAATTTTAAAGGTAAAATAATAAATAAACCATTGTCGAAATACACATTCAGGAAAAAAACGTGATAGAATTAAGATAAAAATCAAAATTAGCTATTAAATAAATAAACTTAGAAGTTAAATTTTTTTTTAATTCAAAATTCAACTTATCACTAACATTATCCTTTTATGTTATTCTCTTTAATAAGTGCAGGGCCCACATAAAAGCACGGGGCCCTCTGTGGGGGCCCGCATCTCACACCGCAAAGGGCCGCCTGTCTCTTTCAAATATTTTATTTATTTTAATTCTAAAATAAAAATAATATAAAATAAGCCATGTCAGTTTTTCCAAAAGAAAAACATGATTAATATTGTTACTATCTTTCATTGAAGCTATGTCATTTAAATGTGCTCCAGATGACAATTAACGGTCGGCACGAGCCGTTGAAACACAATTATCTGACAGGCACCGTAATGCCCATTTTTCAATCACAACCACCGCAGTAACCATTAGACGTTGCACACACCGAAATAGACGAACAAATGGCACATCAATCTATTTCTATTATTACTATATTTTCCAATTTCCCTACGCGATACTACAAATGGTAAAAGGGGCCAAGGAAGCTTTTGATTCCCCCTGCCTTTGCGAGAGTACTAGGAGTGGGAGGGGAGGGCAAGAACAGATGGAAAGCGTGTGTAACTTCCGTTTGCCCTTTAGCCGAAGAAATGAGCTTCGATTCTACATTGAAAAAAAAAAGTAGGGGAAAAACAATTGCCCTTGTAATGTAATGTAAAGATGGCAACACCTTTGTGGCGGACGATTGAGTTGGTGGGATTCTTAAGCCTTTCAGTCTTTCCATTGGGTTGGGTTTCGAGTTACGGGGAATGCTTCATTTGGTGAGAACAGTTAAGTTAATATTCTTTTTCTAAAACAAATTTGAGAAAAAAGTTACAGGAGATTGTATATTGAAATAGACCTCCAAAAAACAACTCCACACATTAGAAGAGGTTTTTAGTACGTTGACGACAAAATCAGTACAATGCACACTTAAAACGAGACGATTTAGTTTTTTAAAATTTATAAACATTCTTTTATACGAATACATGTAAAAATTTAGCAAATAAAATAAACTATTAATTTGTTTTTAAAACAAGGCGATATGATAAATTGATTACCTGTTAAAAAAATTAAATATATAATGCTGAAAAGTTCCAATATGAAGGAGTTTGGTGAAAAAGAGAAATCTTGATTTTATCAAGTGTATCTGCTAATTTGTGTAGCTGGGAAGAAAGTTATAGTATAGTAAAATTGTTGTATTTAAAATGTTTACCATAAACATGTTTTCGGCGTTTGCGGTGATTCGGTAAAGTATATTATTAAAAAATATCTAGTCTTAAATATAAAATTATAAAATTGTATGGAAGTTAAACATCCATCAACTCTTTTTAATTTACGTACCAGGCTATCAATACATTTCAACGGAAAAATAAAAAAGTGAGGGCACAAAGTTAGATCGAATTAGAAGGATACTAGTTTTTAATAAAATATTTTTGATATTTAGTTATCAGAATCTGTATTTAATTTAAACCTTAGTTATTTTTTATGTATTTATATACATTTTATAAATGGCATTGATGTCCAAATAACTGAAGACATAAATATCTCGTTGTATTATTTTGATATTCCATAGTCTAAAAAATAGCTGCAAACGACACTAATCGAATGATTGTTTTAAATTCGTATTTGATTTTATTACGTACTTTTATATTTAAAAAATGTTAAAATGATTTTTTAAATATGCGAAACGTTTACAAATGAATGAAATATATTTCAGTTTCGGATAAGAAAAGTAAAATGAGAATGTTTTAAAGATTTTTATACTCATATTTATAATTATTTATTTCCGTATAAATTTATTTTAATGAAATATTTCACTATTTAAATAAATATTCGATATACTTCAAACCTTATCTTCATCAATAACACTGCTGTGTCTCCGCCATTAAAAAATTCCTTCATTCATCAAACTTAATGGAAATCCCACTACGTACCTACATTTTAACTTCATCTATATTCCGGCATAAAACAGAGACGAACGCTCCAACAAAATAATAATCCTAAGATTCCATTAACTTTCCCTTAAAAATCCAAATCAGAATTTCCAGGAAATCATTTGCATCCAGTTACAAATCTTTTTTGTACGTGGCCAGTCTCATGCAATAACATCCTATTTAAATCTGCAAGAAATTCATTCCCCCTAAGTACGCCGCGGCTTCGTAACTAAATGAAGAAAAAACGGTATTAAATTTAAAATAAATACAGTTATGCAAATAAGCGAAGCTAAATTTCTTTCCCAGGAAGGCGATTACGCAGCAGCATATGGACAAGAACTCAATCTGTATTTTTAATCTAGTACCGGAATGGTATAAAGGATCCCAAGATAATAAAGCTATCAGAAAAAACACTCTGGTAATGGAATAAATTTGAATACTCTGTGCTGATAAGAGAATAAGATTTTGATCATGTATTATCAAAGTCTGGATTGGTTTGCTATCATCTTTTGGATATGAACGAGATTGTTGCTGAATAAATAAGTTATTAAGGGATTTTTTTTATTTTATAAAGTTCGAAATGCAGCTTAATTCGTATGCATGAAAATGAAAAATTGCTCGCAATAGGATTATGTAATGTTAGTGAAATGAATTTTATTTAGAATTTTACCGATATTTAGATCGAAGTGGTTTTTTTTTTTCGGTTAACGAATGGTATTAAAAATATACTTTTAGATGGGTTATTCCAGATTGTATTGGTTTCGGTTTGATGATAAATGAACAGGTGTTAACGTTGCAATACTTTATTTTAGATACATTTTAAACTGCAGCTTCATTTTGTTTTAAAATGAATACGACATTTATTGCAACATTTTCGCTAGTATTATTATTACAGTGGTTTTTATACTTTATCAACTACATAAAAAGTTGAAACAAAAGTATTAAGATATAAATGCACGTTAAGTTTATAAAAAGATAAGTTTTGAAAGTTAATTTTAAAGGGATTTTTTTTTAATTTTTCATTTCTGATATTCTGTAATGTGTGGACAATTTTGTTTTACTATTCACACCATGCAATGCATGCATGCATGATTTAAAATATTACTAAACGTTCTAACTTTTCTTTTTTTTCTACTATATTTTTTTATATTAATTTATTAATAATATTTATCGCAGCATTTTCTTCAAATAACTATATTTCAAAATATATAAAATGCATTTTAAATGGGTTATATCCTTAATATCTTATATTCTTCAACATTAGAAAATATATTAAAATACAAATACAACGTTAAAATACGCAATAAAAATCCGGATATGTTTCGGGAGATACATCACCCTTCATCAGCGGAAAATGTAAAGTATGTGTGTAATAAAATATAAATAAACCCAGAAATTTAAAGTGTTGCCAAAGAACAAAAAACTAAAAAAATATTTCAATCGGTTGGAGTTAACTATTGTGTGCCAACAAGCTTTGACTTTACATTTTCCGCTGATGAAGGGTGATGTATCTCCCGAAACATGTCCGGATTATACGGATTTTTATTACGGATTTTAACGTTGTATTTGTATTTTAATATTCTTAACGCAATTTTCTATAAGACGAGTTTTTATCTTATTAGAAAATATCATTGGCAATAATTAAAAAGAACTGAACGCTTATTATTGTTTATTTTACCCGCTCAATGTAAAATGAATTAATATCAGTCTAAATATCATCAACCAAAATACTTTCATTTCAAATTAAAAACAAAAAGTTCCAACCAACCAGAAGTTTACTTAACCCTTCATAGTATTTAATTCGACCTTTCACGCACTTTCATGACATTCATATAATAAAAATCCACCAATGACAGGAAGCGTACAAAAATTCACCCCTCCTCCGACCCAGTGTCATCCCAACTACAATTGTCCCCACCGACACACCGCATAACTTCCGGCCCCGTGCTGCGGCTCGTGCCATCCTTCACCGCCCCTGTTGATTGGCCACTTTCGAAAAGTAATGCGACATTATTGGCCTATTAAACAGGAATCCGTACCCACCATTGGGCGAGATGCACAAAGCGGAACAAATTCAATTACTATTCAGGTCCTCTTCCTTCCTTTACACGGTGGTTTTTGTTGGTCCGTTTCCGGGACTAAATGGTTCACGGATCTCTACACAAAGGAAACGCTTTTTTCATAAATATATTCCCTCAGGTGTGGGGGAGAGGTTACCTTATGTTATGAGTGGAAGTATATGCGTGCTGTTAGATGGGATCCTCTCTGCATTCAAAAGGGCGTAAAATTATGGTTTTATTCACCGTAAAATATGAAGTGAAATTTACCAGAAAAAGCTATACTATAAAAAAAAGAACAAAAAACCATACTAGCCAGAATTATGATATATTCATCATATCCGGAATTATATAACCCAAATTTCATAGATTTTCCCTTTTTTCCATAACATAAACTGAAACATGTTTAAACGTAAATAAAACGGGAATTTCTAAATAAAAAAAAAGCATGTGTTAGGTGAAATAATAATAATAATGAGATATAGTTCTTAGTTACCACTTTTTCCTAGAATTGAACAAAAGTAGAAATTTTTATTCTATATTTGATTATAACACATGGTAAGTTTGTACAATAAATAAATTGAATAATTACTATTACTTTGTTTTTCGTAAAATAAAATACACATACAAATAACCTCAACAAACTGCAGGCTCTGGGCCCAGCAAGGATAGTCCTGTCAATCTAGCATTCTCACGATTCTCCAATGCCGATATAATTGTTATTTAAAACTACCCACTACTGAAGAATTAACAACATACTGAGGTAAACGATTCCATTTGTCTATAACCCTATAAAAAATTATGCTTTCTAACATCCCGATTAAGCTGTGATTTGTATAATTTGAATCCATAAGTTTACAAAATGCGTACATGTTACTTAGTGCATACATGTTAACTAATGCGTATATGTTACATAGATGCGTACTGTTATAAGAAAATTGAAACATGATGCATTATCATAAGTTACATTTATTTTAAACATATGAATATCGCATTCTAAAACTAAATAATCTGGCATTAAACTTTTCAAACACACGATTTTACTTTCATTGTGTTTTCTATTTTGCTTATACTTCTATATAAAAAAAAACCTAGCATATTTTGAATTAAATCAGGCTATTTTCAATAAAGATAATAATAATTCATAATATATTTTACATATATCTTTTATTTCTTTCCATTGTTTCCTTAAATTAATTTTCGGCATTTTAAACTCCATTAATAAAGAGTTTAAAAATATAAAGTATTTTAAAATATTGACATTTTTATTTAAATTAATTGCAGGCATCGAAATGGAAATAGAAATATTGGAAAAGAAAGTAAATTATGTCATTTCTTAAGTTGAAGGCAATCAATTAGCAAATTAATCAGCGATTTGTTTTTATTTAAAATACTATTTGAACATTCTTCTAGATCGCGTTTTAATCAGATTTACCATTCAAAAATCCATTTCGCAAAGAATTCGCATTCATTTAAGAACTTAGTAATAAATTCCGGAAAACAGTTTGTTTTTTAATAACCGAAAGTGTCTAAAGTAAATTGAAAAACGGCAAATCAATGCCTTTCATTTAATATCCGAGGGTGGGAGAATGTTAGAAAAAAAATCTTTACTCACCCCACGGAATCATTAGGAAATGGCAAAAGTTAATTTTTTTCATCAATTTCATCTATTTTTTCATTCCGGAATCGAAACGGACATGCCCTGCGTGCTAAACCGCGAAAAAAAGTTAAATGACTCTAAAATATAGTAAGACAACTGTTTTATTCCTATCCCGGATTTTTTTTTATGATCCCATTTCCCAATGGCTTCTTGAAAACTCATAACTTTTTTTTTTTTCAAATTAAGATGGCAGAAAACGTTTTGCGAATTACGAGTTACGTACTTTATTTAAATAAAAAAAAATCAACCCTCGAAAAAATTACTTGTCTTTTTATTATTGGAAAGAGTAAAAAAAAACTCTTTTTGGCTTTCGGATGATTCCCTTTAATGATATTGCGGCCTAAACACTAAGAGGGCATTAAGATGGGGGTATAAAAAAATTTAATAAAAAGTGGCTGTAAGAAAAGAAGCTATTCGAAAGAACCCCCTCTCTTTTTTTTACACGCATTGAACTTACCCCCCAGCCCCCATCCAATCTTAATGAAAAAAATCCCGCATAGCCACCGGATTGGCCCAACTGGCAAGTCACGGAATTCATTCCAACTCTTGTTAAATTAAAGAAAGAGCGAAAACTCTGGAGCGAGTAAGTCAGGCTATTTCCACCATCTTTTCATCTGACAAAAATTTAATTTGCCCTTTTAACTCAAGACCGACTTTAAATCACATTGTAGGAACAAATGAAAATTACGCCGAGCCAAGGGGGGGAATGCAATTAAATTTAATGGTTTTAGCCCCTCCCCTCCTCCTCCCTGCCCTTCCCTACCCGGGCACTTTTCCCGTTTAATTTTCTCTTCTGCCTCGGAGTCAGTCCTGTTTTAGCTTTTCCGGTTCTCCCGTTTCTCGGAGGAGGAAAAGAATCCGAGAATCACGAAAAGTGGTCTTTTAGGAGAAAGCAGCTCCTAATCGGCTGGCTATTACGCAACAATTAAAACGTTGTTAATTAGGGGGGAGCAATTAAGCAGCCCGCTCCGTTCATTAGTTAAGTCGGGAAAATAAATGTTGTAATTATAATGTAACAACGCTGTTCAACATCACGCGGCCCCTATTAACTTGAGGCTTAGTGTTTTAATTAGCTCCGCTCCTCCCCCTTCTTAAGGGTAGGGTGCGTGGGAGGAATGCCGCCATGATTGGCGAAAAATCGCCAAATTGGTCAGATGTGCCATGTATTTATTTCGCACACAGCCCTATATAAATAATACTGATACCACTTTTATATTTCAACAACTTCAAAAAAAATTCCATATTATAAATCTAATGTATACGAACGTTATTGCAGTTCGTTGTAACGCCAATTTTTCTAGCAAAACACAAAATTTAAAAGTTCAATAAAAAAATCGGGTGAGTCGGTTTACTATACGGTCACCCTTGGCGCGATTTTTTCCACGTTTTTTTTTAAATGGCAAACCCCCTCTTACCCGACAAGGAATTGCAGCAACTCTATTGGAAAACAGTCGTCAAAATGACGAGATTTTGAAAAAGTCGCCAAGGGTGACCGTACAGTAAATTTTTACCAAAAAATCTCTATAAGATAAAAACTCGTCTTATAGAACATTGCGTTAAGAATATTAAAATACAAATACAATGTTAAAATACGCAATAAAAATCCATCAGATCTGGACATGTTTCGGAAGATACATCTCCTTTCATCAGCAGTAAATGAAAAGTCTGTGTGTGAAATAAAATATAAATAAACCCAGAATTTTTTGTTCTTTGTCAACGCTTTCAATTCTGGGTTTATTTATATATTATTTTACACACAGACTTTTCATTTTCTGTTGGTGAAGGAAGATGTATCTTCAGAAGTATATCCAGATCTGATGGATTTTAATTGCGTATTTTAACGTTGTATTTGTATTTAATAAAAAAAATCTCTAATTTGACAATAATTTCGAATTTAAAGCATGGGGGAAACTTTTGAAATCTTTTATTACTATACTATTTTTTTTAAATATTGTTTATAATGGAGTGCGTTGAAAATATGAATTCAATTCTCCTGCATTAAAATGTAATTTACAAATTCAATATTTTGCTCATCTCTCGGATGGATTTAAAAATATGTTGGAACTAAAACTCATAATATTTACTAATAAATGTATCCAATCAAATTACTTTGATACAATATTTTAAAATTGTTCAAAAAATGAGGAGCCTATACCAAAATAAATACAGTTAGTCATGCTAACAATTATATCCCTAAAATTTATCATAAAACAAAATGCGAGATAAAATTCAAGACTTTTTAACAAGCCAGTGCATTGATGGCTACTATAGTACAGTAGAACTCTGGGACAAGATCTCGTTTGCGTAATCGAATCCGGATAATTTTCTATCCGCTTTGTTTGATACGGATAACTGGAGTTCGGATAATTAGAGTTTTTATTGTTCATTTAAAACATCACTGGATACCACATTAAAATTAAATTTTATCGTATCCTTTTTTTTTTAAAGTCATGTAATATTACATATTACGAGTTTTAATTTTTGTTCATCCTATTGTTGAATTTAATTAAAAAATTTCAATTTAAAATTTCCTTATAATTAGCAATTTATTCCCTCATATATTAAACATACAGGATGGTCAAAAATTGTTAGTTGTATTATTGTTTGGTTGAATTACATTTACCTTTATTAGCATAATACACCATTATTTCTGCCCAACTACTTTGCTTATACTTTAAATATATTGTTTAGCTATAATAGCAACAAAGTAAAAAAAAAGAATAGTTTAATACTTGCAGTTAGACAGCCAAACAATGTCAATCGTCCAAAAATTTATGGCCACGTGTATTTTTGTGTCAAAACTGGCCAAGTCTATTACTGTATCAATCCATCATTTTATGAGATAAATATCACTATAATACTTTGTGAAAATAAATAAAGTGGGTTTAGTTGACAAGATCTGCTAAAGCTATGTGTCTAAAAACTAAATAAAAAGGACCATGGAAACCCCTGGGAAAGCAAAAAATCCAAGATATAGACTTGGGTAGTTTTATTTCAAAAATATTATTTAATTAATTTTCTACTTTTTGACTAAAATTCAGTCTCATTTGGCGACTCTTTACATCAAGTTTGGCGATTTTGATATGTTAAGGCTGGTAACCCTGCGTGGGAGGAAGGGTATACTCCCCTCTTCTTTTCCATTTGCAGGTCCCTTGTTTTAAATTTCGGCGTTTGTTGTGTTTTTGACAATGGTGAGTCATTACGGATTTGGGTTTCATTAACTGAGAACGTGCTTTCAAAATGGCTTTTGGGTTATTAATAGAGTAATTTGGATATTGCGGGAAATTAGATGCATCAGATTAAATGTTTAATTGAGGCATGATTTAAACTTATTAGAATACTATCTTCCACGACCGGGCGTTGCTGGTGATCCGTTAAATTATACTGATGTTATATATAAAAAAAGTTTTGGGGTTTTGGATGCTATGGAAATTAACTCTTTTGAACGTACAATATTGAAAATTTACAGTCGGAGATCTCCGTGCTTTACATAGTCACAACAACGCATGACCACACAACATGGAAAATCATCTTTTCAGCCACAACGTTGTTTATGTATAAAGATTTAACATGTCCATATTTTTTTTGTGAGAAAAATGGCAAAATAAATTTCATTAATTTGACTAAATTTTTTATTGTAGCATTTTGCAAACAACTATATTTCGTCAAAAATGACATTTTTACGAAAAGGAGTATACATTTTTCACAGTATACATTTAATATATTTGTGACTTTGTAATCGAAATCAAGTGTAAGTTAATCGGGAAATAAGAATTAATTAACCGAGTGTTAGAGTGATCTTGTTTTCGTAATTTCATCCTTTCGTAATTTCGTCTGTCTGTCTGTAAATTTGAAAGTTACTCAGTCACGACTAAACAAGTTGTTCTATTTTTTTTCTAATTTGGTAGAAATGTTCATTAAAGTCATTAAAGGCGTCTAATGTGGTTTTTTTAAAGATTTTTTTTATTCCGTTTCAAGATGATGGCCGTTTTATTATTCGATTCTGTTTCAAGATAGTAGCCGATTAAGTGATTTCGTTTCTTATAAAGTTTTTTATCTTCAAGGTCTACTGTTTCCAGAACAACTAGTTATTATTTAAGATTTTAATAATAGTAGTAAACAAGCACTTGAATTCAATAGAAATTCAAAGTTAATGCATTTTTAAATAAATTACCTCTGATAAAGTACATTTACATTCGAATTTCAAAAATTACTCACTATCAATTTGCTTACCCCAATTATCATTTGAATATCCGAAGGAAATAAGAATTTAAGCTAAACCTAATCGTAATTTTAATTGAAGCTAATTACACTTACAGATAGGAATGAAACATATAAGGCGGACTGATTTTGTAATTAACTCATTGGAAAAGTTAAAATTATCGTTTAATGTTACGATCAATGGTAACGCTAATAATTGTTTATGAATTTAATTTATCATTGCATTTATCATTTTCAATCTCCTTTAATACCAACCAAAGCGAGAGTGCAGAATATTTCAAACTTTGTTTACAATAGAAACGAATATTTAAACTGTAAGGATGTGTATACAGAATGTGATTTTGAGTATTATCTTCAACAAATGGTACGTTCGAATTTTAAGAGTTGTGCAATATTCGTTATTAATATAACGCATTTAGATCATTATTTTAAATTCCACATCAATAGAGCTGTCGACATTCTAAGATTATAAAGTTCCTATACAAAATAAATAATCAAGTTTAATACGATAGTTTTTAATTATTTACGATGCTCTGTTATAATGTTATACCTTTTTATAATGTAACCCACCCATTGACAAAAAGTAAAAGAAAATTTCACGAATACCGTTTGCAGTTTAAAATACTTTTTTGGTAATAATGTTTCATGGTAATTAAAAAAAATCTGTTTGAATTGGAAATAATTTCACTACTATTCTAATTCTATCCCGATGTAAAAAACAGATAACCGCCTTTTAGAGAAAATGTTTAGTATTGTTCATTTTATTTAAAACTGAAAATATGCACGGATGTCTATTCGTCCACAACTACAAGTTTTAAATGCTTAAAACGTGCAGATTAATTTTTGTCGGTAATATATATTAAAGATGACTATTTCAAACTCTGCATGACAATCGAAGATTTTAAAGTACCCCCTATTAACATGACTTGGTTGAAAATTCTATGCAAATAAAAATCCTTTGCAATTTAAAGTTCATTTGACAAACTAATATATAAATTATTTTTTCTTAAAATAATGTTAGTGTATGCACGTTAATAGTAAGAATATCTGATTTTAAAATACCTTTTGTGATACAAATGTAACAATATTCTGTTACAATAATGATAAATATTTTGTACAATAGTTTCATGTGAAAAAAAAGGTATTTAAAAAAGAGTACCTAAACCTACTTGTTTTTCTTTAAGTATAATTGCATCATAAAGGAGCGATGATATACTCAAATTTAAGTAACTGTACTTTCTCAAAAATAAGCAATGTGATTTAATATTGCTAATCTCAGCGTCTGTTAAAGCGATCTTAATAAATGCTTACAAACTTAAAATTCTCAAAATGTTCAGAAGATGGTTTTCCACATTATTTGATATAGATTGCTTAAATAAAAAAAGTTATTATAGCTCAATAATTTTACTTTTCATTCTTTTGGCACACCTATTTAAAAAAAAATTCTGTTCATAGCTTCTTATTGTCGCCCTAGTAGTTTAACCGATAAGGCACTGAACTGCGGTGCTGAGGATCTGGTTTTGATTCAAAGTAAGACTTAGTTGTAATTGTCGATATTTATTGAAAATTATTTATGGGGGAAACATCTACTCATTTTATTCATTTTTGAGTACATTCTTTTCAAAATTGAAACATGCAGTCAAAGCCATTATAATGATCGAATGTACTCAAAAATGAGATCATTTTACTTAATTTTCGAGTACTTATTCTTAACAGTTTGTGAGTAATGTGTAACATAATTTTTGTTTTAATTTCCTTACATTATTCTATAAAATTTAAATGAAAATATTAAAAAGTGCATCCAAATTTCTGTATCCAAATCTAATATAGAAAACTAAAAGTTTATCTGTCAATTTACTTCTCGCCAGCCATTACTTTTAATGTTTACCGTACACTTAACATAGATGGAATTCTATGAATATGGACAGATACTGTATAATTTAATTACTTTTATCAATGATTATGTATTTCTTTTATAAATAAATAATTTACTAAAATACTTTTAAAAATATTTAAAAGTATTGAATTGACATGCAGTGCGAACAACTACGGGTACCACATAACTAATAATAAATAGTGATTGGTTAAGTAAACAAATACGGGTACCAGATAACTAATAATAAATAGTGTTCGGTTAAGTGTAGACATCGGTTACAAACAATAAATGATATTTTTTTCTTTAAAGAAAGTCTATTTCTTGCATAATAATCTGCTATGAAAACGTATTCATATAAAAACAATTAATATTTTTAAAATTGACTTTTGAAAATTATAACAAGATAAGTTCTGCTGTTTTATAAATTGTATTACTTTGTGTTTTTACTTAATTACACATCGTAGATACTAATATACTAAAATAAAAGTAAAGTTAAGCGAAAACGATTATTTTAATTCACGAATATTCGTTTAGCTCGAAAATAAGATCGTAACTGTTAAGATGAGTTTTATATGCTACTTTAGATGGCAGGATTTATCAATCAAGTCATCTATCAATATATGTCGTATAGTTATATCATAGCCAATTGAATTCACTGTTACGTTAAGAAACTCCAAGAATTTAATAGAATGTTACACTTAAAATTTGCTTTTACTGCAAATCTACATTTTCAGTGTTTGAAATTTCAAAGAATAAACATGCAAATAATGCTACTAAAACATAATTAGGTGCCCAAGGTGTTCGAATATGAGAGGAATAGATAATGATAAGTTTAAATAAATCCCGTGAAAATTGTCGATTTTTAATATTCTCAAGAGATACTACATTAATACTTGTTTCTAGAAATTCATCAATGTACAATTACTTGAAAAGCGCAGTCTTTTCTGTCTAAGCCCACCAAAAATGTCAACATAAAAATTGTAAAAATAAAGGTTTAAGTAGGAAAATTGCAGTTTTGAATTCCGTCATAAAACCAAAAATAACTTTAAAAGCTGCAAATAAAACTTTAATTTTGAAACATGAAATTATTGAATGGAAATGCAGATTTTTTTAATGATTTTATGCATGAAAATTAAAAACTTTAAAAATATTTTTTTTGTTTTAAGTTTCTTTATAAAACCTTCAATTTCAAAATTATGATGAAGATTTTATGCTGAATACATTGTAAATTCTCAATTGTTACCACATTCAAAACTAAAACCGTTCCAAGATTTCTAAAAGTACTAAAGTAAGTATGAATGTTCTAAAGTCTTGTTTTAACAATACTTTAGTACTTTGATTGTTTCTGCGTTTCATTGTTTAATATTCTGTACCAAATGAAGGATATTGAGGGTATTGGATTTTTATCAATGTTTTAGTAACTAAAAAAATGAAAGAATTTTTTTTAATACTTTTAGTGTTATAAATATTTAAAAATACAGATGCGCTATAACTTATTTTAAAATACTTTATGGAACTTTCCGAAGTTTAAATTAAAAACTGTCATATGTCATTCTTCCTGGAGGAGTGAAAAAGCAGTTTTGTTTTTGTAGTTGTCATTATCTTCATTAGCCTCATGCCAAGAACAGGTGTTTTTGCTCGTTGTTACATCAATAAACATGTAAAGAATGGAATGGATAAAGAAAGTTTGTACAAAAAGTAAGTTTTGATATATTAGATCTTAAAGATTTCTCATTAAGTCTAATCTCCCAACCAAATACGAAATGTATTTGGTTTTGGTCACATACCTTTTTCATGACACTAGTTTCATATCCGTTTATAAAACTTTCTACAGTGCTGCTATGAGTGTCAGAAAAACAGATCAACACACAATTTTTTAAATATTACATACCTTATTCATCCATTTACCATTTCATTTACGGTATTGTACCAAATTGTGTTATAATAATTAAATGTTTGCCCTTTAAAACCAACGAACTAAAAAATAAGTAACCACAAGTTTTAATTCAGTTTTGATAATGTAGATTTCAAATTAACTTGTTTACTAAATTAATGCTTAAATATATAATTTTACGAATTATTTTATTTTAATAGAATAATTCGTAAAATTAAATAGATGTATACATTTATTTAGTGAACAAGAGTAGTAGTATCTTTAAGGGAGACCCGAGCCTCAAATCCTAATTTTATTAATGAATTCAGAAATACCATTTTTTTATATTATTAGAACATCTTTTTCTAAACAATAATCAAAAACAATTTTTTTTAAAAATTATTTTTATTATTTTTGGCGTTTTTTAAGCTTAAATATACTTTTTTTAAAAACACTACTCCTCCTTCGATTTTTAATGTTTTAAAAAATTTTGAATTGATTAAATAACCTCAAGGTATGTACTAAAGACGTATGAATAGACTTTTGCAGATTTGGATTTTAAGTTTAAAATCTTAAGTTCAAAAATTTAAAAATATTCAAATTGTTATTTTAATAATTCGTAAAAAAATATAACTTAATTTATTCATACGTTTATAAAACAAATATTAGAGCTTCAAAAAATATTAACAGTTTAGTTTTAAGTTAATTAGTTATAAAGCCTTAGCATTTTAAACGTGACATATCAATATTTTTTAACCAAAATGTAAAAAAAAAATATTTTGAGTAAATGACGATGTTGCAGACGAAAAGTGTGTAGAAAGATGATAAATGGTATATAAATATCTAAAAAAAACGTATGTTCTTTTTCTTTTATTGTTTTGAAATTTTGTACACACCTTTTTAAGTATGTATAGCATCGTTTTATGAAGAAAAAAATGTACAATTTTTTTCGGAATTTGGGGTTCGGGTCTCACAAATAAACCAAGGAACTACTTTTTAGCATGTGATTCGTCTCATGTGGCGCTGTGAAACATGAGCAGGTATGAAGCACATCATTTTGCAATCGTAATGTGAGCATTAAATTGTAATGTAGACCTCTTTTGAAAGTTTCAAAATTAAACAATGTAATTCGTTGAAAACATTTATTGTTTCTGTATTACTTTAAATGTGAAACATTTCATCCACTGAAAATACCATAATTAGTGTCATCATTCATGGGAGTAATGTACATAGTAACCTTAGTCCAACAGTCATGATACATTACTGTTAGAAAAGTTCAATCTTTAAGCATTATTCAGAAGATACGATTTCCTTAAATGTTCTCTTTAATACTATAAATCTTTTTTCACATTTTAACTTTAGCATATCAATATTTTTTAAACGAAGTGCCGTATATTATGCACGAAATGAATGTCGTACTCTAGATACGCGTTTAAATAATTTTAATTATTCATAATGCTTGTTAAAGTATAGGTTACTTAAGTGTCAATTGCATTTTAGGATAATTTTCAAATGTTTTCATATCAAACTTAAAACAATTTATATTTTACTTGCCTTTTATTTGAACATTTGGAATTTTTAAATACTATTATAGAGAACTATTTAAGTTATACAAACTTACTTTAAATTCAATATCCAAATATACGAATCAAAAAGTTTATAATTAAAAAAGTTATATTAAAATTATATTGTTCCTTAAGAAATAGAAATAATAACAATAGTAAAGTTTGAAGTATTCTTTTTTTTTATGGAAATTGTAATTGCTAATTCGAGGCTTCCATAAGAAAGATATAAATGGTTAAAGTTGGGAATACAATAACTACTTTAAACTATATAAGTTTTTCAATTTATTTTCTATACTATCTATTTTTCTCACTACACTGCTTATGTCGTATCGTACCAAATTCAAATATTATGAATAAAACTGTTAAGTAGAGTAAATTTTTAAAGGCACTTCTTTATTCTTATTCGTATATTCTTTTATTAACATGCTTGTTCTGGTTGAGACATAAACTTCTTTTCTACCTTTATTTAAAAGTTACCAAAACAAAATCATATTATCAATAATGATACTTTTAAGTTAACTGCATATTGAAGAGCAAAATGTCTTTTGTAAAGTATATAGTATTTAATTTACATATTAATCACAGTAAACCGAAATTGGGAAAAGTGGGATTTTAGTTATGTTAGCAGCAGCTTAAAGGCTAAAATAAAAGTTGAATGATTATATTTAAATTCACAAACCAAGATTTAAGAATCAATTCATGCGAGCTTAATGGGATTAGGTATGTTAAGATTAAAAACTCTCTTTTGATTATCTCATGTGCAAGTAAATAAAAAATTATTTTTTCTAATGTTAACAGAACATGCAGGAGTGGAGATGAAGATTATAAATTTATATTCTAGCCTACTTGTACTTATATCATCATTTAAACGTAATAGCGTGCGCTTGTCAATTTCATAAAGTATCAGCAGTTAGCAACATTTTGAATTTTGAATAGAAAGTCAAAACGCACTCTATAACAACAAAATTCAATAGCTTTAGTTAATTACTCTTAGTTTAAATTATAAAAATAAGGAAATTATGATTTTACTAAAATGTCTCTTAATTGGGGAGACCGAGGAAGTGCAATGTTATTTGTTTTTAAAAGATAGCAGGTTAACACTTTAACTAAAAATAGTCTAAAACTATTCTTTATTAAGTTCCGAAACAAATATAACATTTCAATAGCTGATACTAAATTTACCTAAAACGTTATTTTTATTACAGCTTTTTCGGGCTGGCGTATAGCAGGCTAATAGGGTTTTAACAAACGATAAACTAAAACTTTTATCAAGTGCTAGAAAATAACAACTTTAAATGGCCTAAAAGGACTTAACAAAGAGGAACACTTTCACTAACTAAAGTCTAAAATAGACTTTTAGCAAAGTTCTGATAAAGAATAACAACTTAAAATGACTTACAAAATGCTGGAAGACCCGTCGGTGCCAGTGGAAACTCTCCAAGCCCTCTGTAGATGAGGGCCGTATCGGCCCCTGGAAATAGCCCACCAGGAGGGAACATCGGCCTGAAGACTGGCGGAAAACTGTCGGCAGCCGCCGATGCCCCATCGGTGCTGGAACTCCCCACCACCGATGCCCTGCTGGCAGCCAGAAGACTAGAACTTTCAGCTTGAGATTTAGCAGCAAGATCAGCAAATTTGGCGAAGGGCAACATTCTCGAGTTGAGGTACTCGGAGAGTCCGACCAGAGACGGTGTGAGTCCGGGAAGTCCGGGTATCTGGTGTCCGGCCGACACCGGTGTGAAGGCCGACAGTCGGGGTGGTTTGGCTTCTTCTGGTAAAAGACCCATTGGTGGAATCTTTGTTGAGGAGACCACGGTTGTCGGGTGGTCGGACGGATCGCGACTGTCCGGTGATCCTGGGGACGGTGAGGATTTGGAGCTGGGATCGTCTATCTTTACGCTGGACATTATGTACTATTTTGAGGTGATTGGTGATAAAGTCATTTTAATTTTGGTTGTTTTTAGAAGAAAGATGTCTCTCAATATTGTTCAAATGCGAGGTAATTCACTGGCATTTGTATACAGTTCAGTTCAGATTGTTCTTTACCATTATGAAGAAATTTGTATTTTATACGCTAGGGATATAACTTTGGTGAACTTTTATAGGCGTATGCCAATCAATTTAATTCATAAAGAGAAGTTTATGAAGTTTGTAATTTGTATTAGTGAATTATCATTACATTTGTATGATTCATATTCACTAAAGTCGCAATAGTCCTACAATGTATTTTATTAATCAGTAGCAGTCAAAAGTAATTTCTAACTTTATACGGACATTTTACGTTGAATTTAATAAGTTCCTTTTTCAGTTAATCAAATGTCAGTCTCGTTGTTCATGCAACCGTTTCGATTAATAAAAAAAAATATTTCAATCACCCACTGCGTGAAAAGCAATTCAAACTGATTAATTTCAAAAATAAAATGTCAATATTAATAATTTAAATACCGTTTACAGCCAGAAAACAACTACCGAAGACCAGAACTCTTCACCCTAAGTGACATATAAAATCAAGCAGTGACCAGATATCATACTCGACAGACATCAACACTCGTCACAGCAGCGGAACAAGAAGCGATCTCTCCAGCTGCGCACAAAAATGGATTTGAGAGGCAGGGAGCGCCCAAGGTGCGCTTTACCTTTTGAAATACACGTGGATCCCAGGTAGAGAACCGCTATTCGATGGCGGCTGAACCAATCATCTCGTCGATTGGGGGGTGCGTCAATAACGATGGCCCCACCCCCTTGATTTTTTTGTCCACCCCGGCAATAGCGGTCTTTATCGGTGAGGGGACTTTTTTTATTATCTCTCTTTGCGTAGAAGAGGTAGCTATAGGAGGTAGTAAGAAGTATTGGAAGGATGGTCTGATTTTTATTTTATTTATTTATTTGGGGGGGCTCGTCGGTAACGGTGCTATTGGGGAGTGTAAAGATTGCTTTGATAGATGCTGGTTTTTTGGATGGGTTTTCGTTTAGATGATCAAGATCGTGATAACTATTGCTCTTTGGAGAGATGGGGGGGAGGGGGTGGGGGGATCGATATCGTTTATTGCTTATATTTTTTTTTTCTTTGGGGGTAAGAGCATGTTCGTGCTTAACATACATTCTGGGAGGAGTATTTAATATGATCTATGATAATCTTAATAAATTTTATCTAAAAACTATATAATGAAGTGAATTTTCTCGTTAAGGTTTTTTAATAGCTAATAGCATTAATAATGCAATTTCCATTAAGGGGCATAAAAAATTAACTTTGTGTCACAGAGAATTGAATCATATCGAAAAGAGATGTTTCAAATTAACTTTTGTACTACTTTAAAAACTTTTGAATTATCGAATTAATTTATGTATTCATTTAATAATTCGATAATTGATATTCAGCTTAAAAATTGTATTATTTTGAAAATGTTATTTTCATAGTATTTGTATTATAGATATAATTTAATGTCAGATTTCAAGAAATTATTACTTTTTTATAACTAATTTTAATAGCGTGAAATACACTAAATTAAAATATTATTACACACTTAATGCAAAACAAGCCTTAAACTTTTAAATAACTCAATTAAAAACAATATTCAAAACAAGTGCAGTTTGGTTTTGTTTTAAAAAAAACTGCACTTGTTTATAAAGGAAGTAAGAAAAAAAATAGTTATTTATAAAATTTTAATAAATTTGCTTCATAGCAATCATTTACCAAATGAAAGTTAAATTACATTTGAAATGTTCTTGGGTAAATCAACATTTCGTATAAATTAAAATTGTGTTGATGTCAAAAAATAATAAAATTAGAAAAGAAATGTCAAGTAATTTGTGTGAAAAAGACAGCAATAAAATAAAAGTGGAGATCGATGGGGAAAACAGAGCAAGGCTTAATGAGTTATAAGATAAGGGAAAAAGTTTTTGGGAAAACTGTCTTTTAGGAGGAAAAAGTGTTGAGGAAGCTATAGAGCAAGAAAGTTAAGATTATCTGCTGAACGTGGATATCTTAAAAAGTTGCTATGTACAACATTTCGTGGTTGTAATTGAGAAATTATGAATCTTAAACCAAAAATATGTTCATTTTATAGATTATTTAATGATATAACTTACAACGTCCTTTCTGAAGAACACAAAGTACTGACAATAAGATTCACCTACATTATCAAATATAGTTTTGCCCATACATCTCGTAGGACGGCCGGTACTATCACCAGAAAATTCTGAGCTGAAACAAAGCAGTACGCTCAAACAATTTTTGTAATAGTAAAGCTGTTTTCATGCTTAGAAACTTAAATAATTTTTAAGGATCATGCCATTTAATATTATTTAATTGTTTATAATGAATTGGAAATGTATATCTTGTGAGCTGTACTTCAAATCTTTCAATTTAAAAAAGTATTTTAAAATGGAGTATTTTTATGAATTTAAAAATAGGGAACATTGCTAGAAAAACAAGATATTTCTCTGGACATGATATCACGTCCATGAGCCCAAGGAGGTTAAAAATTCCAACCTTAATATTTTTTATGTAGAAAAGTGCTTCCGGAAGGACTTTGGCTTGCACGTTCTATCCAGATAGTTGTAATATTAAATAGAGAGCGCCTTCAATACCAGACTCTCGTAAGGCCGCGGTGTCAACATTGAAAAGAAAAACTCACATCACGTGGTTATAGCGCTGCCACATTTGGCGTTCAGACATCTGCAGGAGTTTCAAATTTGGCGCACTTTCTTCTCTTTTGGTGATAAGGAGTTCTGTCCGTATTCAACTTTTTAACATATATGTACGTATTTACTTATTTTCAAACAATATGCGCTAAATATTTCCTCTTCATTAACGAAACGAAAATATTTTATTTGTGTTCAATACTCGAAGAAGCGAAACTCTTTATATTTCTCAGGTTTTATTGTTTATATTTTCTTCAATAAGTATACAAAATAAAAATTGAAAGAACTTCGCTTATGGTAAATTTTTTACATAAAAACGTAATGCAATTTCAACAGTAAACAAGAGTTACGCTGATGCATTGAGTAAAGGTTCTGCAAATATTTCAATTACTACAGATTCCGCGTCCAACTATAATATTCCAGTCTCCAATAGAATGAATCCTGTCGCTGTTGATACACCTTATGGCCAAAAAGCTCAAGTTTATGAAAGAAATAAAGCTCCTCTGATAGTAGGAAAGCGACAAGCCACCTCTATCCGAGTTGTTAAAACGGAAAAACTAGGAAGAGTGTTAGTAAACAAATTCCACCCAGAAACACTAACCAACGACGTAATAGAGTTGATAGGAAACTTAGATTTCTCATATGATTGTGTTCAGTTAGACACACGAAACAGGGAACTGTATTCGTCTTTTGTGCTGTCAACCTCTCTGAATGATGTCGACAAATTGCGTGATCCGAATATATGGCCTGATAGAATAAATATTCTGGAATTCAAGGGTTTTACTAGAAGAACTATTGACAAACCAGTAACGGTCAACCCTCCAAATTGACTGCCTGAAAATCAATTGTGTTCCCCTGTAGAAATGTGCGTAAGTACAATTCATGATGATACAATCTCTCAACAATTTTTTTGTGATACAATTTATCCAAATTTCACGCATATAGGATTAACAATTGAAAATTTGAACCAATTAACTGACTTTTGTGCTTCCTCACCTAAACCGAAGAAACTTAAATTAGATCATCTTATTGTGTTCCACTGTAATATACGTAGCTTAAGGGCAAATTTTGACGAATTTAGATCCTTGTTAAATTGTTACTTTAAATACATTCATGTTATTGTTCTGTCCGAAATTTGGATATCTGAATGTGAAATTCAGTTATATTTATTAGATGGTTATAAAGTGTTTAACTGTTGTAGAAATGAAAATAGATCAGGTGGTGTTCTTATTTATGTCAAAGAAAATTATGATTTTGTAAATAATTTAAAATGGTCCATGTTGTCAGCTGAGGGAATTATATTACACAGCAATAGTTTAAACTTATGTTTAATAGCACTATATAGATCTCATTCCTATAAAATTGAGTATTTTAACAAAGAGCTTAGTAATCTGTTATCAAACATTTCGTCTAAAAATTGTGTGATAATTGGGGACATTAACATAGATATTTTGGACAACAATAGATTGTGCAATGAGTATTTAAACATTTTATCAGAAAATGGATTTTTATCCCTGTTAAATGTACCCACCAGAGTAACAAATATATCGGAAACATGCATTGACCACATTTTTGCTAGAAACTATTCAAATTTGCCTATTGAGACTGCTCGTTTAGTTTATGAGTTAACTGATCATTTCCCTATTATGTGTGATATTACAATACCTAAAAGTTCACTCGAACCCAAATGCACTTAACCAGCCACTCAACGAATTAATAACAAAATATTGGAACAACAAATTGTTAAAATAGAGACACCGATTATGACTAAAGATGTAAACTCGTATTACAATTTAATTCAAACAAAAATCCAAAGCTCAATAGATCATAGTTCTGTGTTATACGATATACGTAAATATAAAGGTAACAAAGAATGGATAAACAACTCTATTATAAAACTTATAAATGATAAGCAAAAACTATACATGAAAACAAAAAAATATACCACGGATATGAATTTAAAATCTAAATATAAAAGTGTTACCGCAGAACTAAAGACGAAAGTTAAAATTGCAAAAGAAATTAAACACCATACTGATTTTTTAAGCTGTAGGGGAGATCAGAGGAAACAGTGGGAACTCGTTAATAGTTTGGTCGGTAAAAAGAAAAAGAAAATAATTTTACCTAATGATTTTAACACTGAAGATACTGTAAATAATTTCAACGATTTCTTTATTAACTATACAAATTCTCTTAATGTAAACTTTAAAAATATGACCGAGTTAAATTTGATCTACACAGAGTGTAATTCTTTCTTTCTTCATGAGGTTTCTGAAATTGAGATTAAAACATAATAAACTCTTTAAATGAAAAGAAATCAGTCGGATTCGATAACATTTCTGTAAAAGCCTTAAAAATGCTTACTAAAAATAAACCTGAAATAATTGTAAACTTGATAAATATGTCTTTTAATGAAGGTGTTTTTCCTGAAAAGTTAAAAATAGCTATGGTAAAGCCTATTCATAAGGCAGGGGACATAAATTATTTAGGCAATTACCGACCAATTTCAGTTTTACCAATTTTCTCTAAGGTTATAGAAACAGCTATGAGAAACCGACTATATACTTATTTAACTAATAATAATTTCTTTTCAAAAAATCAATTTGGTTTTGTAAAGGGCCTGGGAACTGAAGATGCTCTTTTAAGATTTACAACTTTGATTTACAAATCGCTAAATGATAATCTCAAAACAGTTTCCATATTTATTGATATTTCAAAGGCTTTTGACTCAGTAAACCATCAAATATTACTACATAAACTATACTGTGCGGGAATTAGAGGAAAGCAGCATGATTGGTTTAAGTCATATCTCAATAATAGAAAACAATTTGTAAAGTTAAAAAATATTAGTGGTAATAGCCTACTTATTAAGAAAGGTGTCCCACAAGGTTCAATTTTAGGTCCTTTATTGTTCATAATATTTATTAATGATCTATGCAACTTATCTATATTTGGACAACTTATTACCTATGCAGATGATACCGTGTTGGTGTACTCAGCTGAAACATATGATTTGTTAAAAGAAATGATAAAGTCAGATTTGTTAAAAATTAAAAATTGGTTTCAACATAATGATTTAATTATAAATAGTGATAAGACAAAATACATAAATTTTAATATGATGTCTGGTCATTCGGAAGATTTAATTCTTAAATACCACATATTATGCCCTAGAAATATTTCAAATTGCAACTGTCCTACTATAAACAGAGTATAAAGCTTAAAATATCTTGGTCTACATGTACACCAGACATTTAAATGGAATTTACATGTTAAGAAGGTGAACCATAAGCTACGCTTCTGTATATATGCTTTTTATTATTTAAGAAATTGTATCAGTAAATCATTCTTAAAAAAGTTATATTTTGCTTGGGTCCAATCAATATTTCAATATGGTATAATCTCTTGGGGTGGTGACTACATAAATAATATTAGACCTTTAATAAATACTCAAAACAGATTGATGCGAATGCTAAATTGTGAATCGGATAATTTATCAAACTCCATTTTAACTGTAAGAAAATTATACATATATAACGTACTTCTTTATTTATATAACAACAAAAATGTTTGCATTCATAGAGATCCGATTACTTATTGTTTTAGAAATGTACATAGATATAATATACCTAAACCCAAAAAAGAAATTTTTCGAAAAAGTTTTGCATATATAGCTCCAAAAATTTTCAATTCATTACCTGAACAAATAATATCTATAGAAAATAAAAATAAATTTAAAAGAGAGATCAAGAAATATATTCTGAATATTGATGAAGAATCCCTATTTATTTCTGTAATATAATTGTATATTGTTAAACAACTATGAAAATTTGATATAATGTATTTGCTGAAATATGAAGCGGATGTTCTGTTAGACTTTCTTGTCATCTTGTCTTTGTTTTTATTTTGAGTTTATCTGTACTAGTGAAATATATATTTTATCATGCATGTAGTTTTTAAAATGTATATATTTTATTGTGCATTTAGTTTTTAAAATGTTGTATTGTATATGTTGTTTTATTGTATATGTTGTTTTATTGTATATGTTGTTTTATTGTATATGTTGTTTTATTGTATATGTTGTTTTATTGTATATGTAGTTTTATTGCGTTGTCTGGACGGGCCTTGGGCCCCTTGTACAACATTGTGTGTCTAATAAATAATAATAATAATAATAATAATAATTATTATTATTTCAAAACTACAAAGTAAGAAAAATCTCCTTAATATATCTGTTAAACTCCCTTAAATTGTGCCACTTGTTAAAAAATATATATATTTAAATACAAAATTAAACACAAAACCATATTACAATACTTCGATCTCGTTTAGTTCTTAAAGTCGCCAAGGCCTGCCAAGTAATATTGGCGCATGAATGAATTGGCATTTCCACCTATCACGTGGTTTCAATGATGGACACACGGAAATCAGCATTTTTATTCCTCTATTTGTATCATTACTCTATTGTTCTATACTTTAATTATAAAAAAATTATTAGATTCCAATCCCACCTGGGACTATATTACGCAACCCTTCGACAGCTTCATCAGTGGTACCCGCGGGGTATTTTACCCAGGGAAACCACACACCTGTTAGGGACAATATGACGGATGGTGACGTCACCAGGAAGACTCAACCAATAAAACCGCCAGGAATTGGCCACTGTCCGGCTACATGACGGATGACCAGACGATGAGGTATTTTTCGATCGCTTATCCGTTCCATTGCTTTGTTTTTATTTATTTCCCCCCATCAATGGATGAGATGAAAACGAGGCGCTTTGGCAAGTAAGTTGGATACTACTTAAAGTATGGTCGTTTTTCAGAATTGAATGTAGAAATATAGACTGTTGAATACTTCAGTCGAATGTTCATTCATATTTACCGCGTGTGTTGAATGAATAAATACATTTGGTGGCTTTATACAATTAAATAACTTTAACACTTAAACTTTCAGTTTTTAAATAAAAATCCATTTATTGAGATATACTCTTACACAGGTGCTACTTTCATGACAAGAACAAAATTGTATATAAAAAATAAAATTCATTACTCATGCATAGAATTAAAAACATAAAAATGTGTTAAAAATTTTGATTAAGAACTTTACTACACTATACCCATATAGTGAAATGTAGGTATATATTTCAAAGTTCTCAAACCAATGAAGAAAATATCATTTCTGAATGCTAAGATATTGACAACCTTTGCAAATTTGTTAATAAATGGATATTTTGATTTTTTGATGGATAAGCAAGAACTCTCGAACCTTTAAGTTAGTTTCACTTTAAGTAAATTTATTTAATATTTATAACACAATCCTTTTTTTAACAAAATATTTTTTAAAGTTATTTTTAAAAATATTAATAGTAGAAACGGGAGAATTTCAGAAGTCCCACATGCTATAAATTAAAAAATGCTTAAAAGTAGTGTTTTTTTCGAACGTTTAAAGTAAGTATGTGTGTTCTGAAACAATCGGCATACTGGAGCACATCTGTATCCCTTTAATGGTTATAAGGTATGTTTTTAAAAAGTAAACAGGTAATTCAAAAGTGGGGGTTTCATCACAAGGGTTTGTAGGCAAGAAATTGTAACTGTATTTCATTAAGAAGACTTAAACATTAAATATTATTGTGAAACAAAATATAGCTATATATACTTCCTTACCTTATTTAAGTAAAAAATAATAATATACAATGGGACAGTTTCGCGTGACGTATCAACATGGTAACTTACTAGTAGTTTCCATTTCTTCCCTACAGCAGACAACTTTGCTTTTGTTTGTTTAGTCGCTACGCTTGCAATTATGGGACCGTTTGTTTATAATATTTTTTTTCCAAATAAGTAATATATTTATTCTATATATGAATAAATTTAAATAGGAAAAATACTTTTATTTCAACACAAAAATACTTCATAAACGATGAGTAAAATCTATCTCAGTGTATATAGTAAATATTTCTATATTGAGGTATTATTTAAAGACTAAAACTTAAAATTATAGTACAGGAGCTAAAGCTCCATGCTAACCCTACGGAACTTCTTCGGCGTCGCGAAATTTTCTCCATGTTCCGTTGGAACAGCGGTCTTCTTCTTCTCGGCGTGAAACTCCTCCATTCCACTCTTATTTTGTTTCAGACTAAAATTTTAAGAAAATCATACACAAATAGCAAATAATTATAGCTGTATTAATATGTGGTACAAAAAATAATTTTATAAATCACTATTTTATAAAAAACATAATAAAAATCACATGTTCAATAGTTAAATATTTTCCTGCTATTTGGCAAATAATACATTTTCAACAACAAAAATATAATGAACAAATGTTTTATATCACTACTCTTCAACTCCGCACCATTTAACATCTACTACACAAATACAATATATATATATATTTTTTAAATAATATCCCACGTAAAAACCCACTACTGAAATAATATGTGTATGTATGTGCTCTTTAAAAAAAAATACCCTATCCATCAAAAATGACTAAAATACTCGCTTATGATGAGAACGCAATGATCGAAATATCATCTCTAAACACGCGTTGCATTATCCAAAAAAGGGGAGATTTCCAGTGCATAAAATTGCACACTGCACCGCGTAAAGGGGCGAAAACGCGAAGGGGCGTCCCCGCAAGCCCCACGAGGCGCAGTGGGATGACAATTGTGATTCACGGACACCTGGATTCACAGTTACGCTCTCAATGATTGGTTGTTAGATACTTCATGTTCAACTCGCGATTTCGCATTTATCTTTGGTAATAGAAGACCCCTGAGAAGGTTCAATTACAACTGGAAATAAGGGTGGAATGGGATGGTCTTTTTTTTTAATGGTGGTTTTGGTTGAGGGGTTTCGGGTTAGAGAATTGTGGATGGTTTATTTTCAGTTTGATTAATTTTGACCGGGGAGTTGGTCGTGTGAAGATTGAGTTTTGATCATTAAAATATATAGGGTTTGTGTGATGGGATGTGTTCGAGAAGTGTGATAATGAGAGGCTTAAGAAAGGGACTTATTTTTGTTTGAAGTCCGTGACGGTTGGGGAAACGTTGAAACTCACGAACGTGGTAAACATAAAGTTCCATATTTAAAAAAAAAATGTAGTTAAAATAAGTAATACATCATTTTAATTTCAAAATTAATCTTATTTGATATTTCTTATAGTTGTTTTCTTATATAAAAGTTAAGGCTCTAATTTATTAGAAATTAGAAAAGTTTTACAAAATGCACAATATTTAATAGAACCTAATAATCATATTATACAAGATGACTAAATTTTATTTGAACCTTATTTATCTATTGCAGAATTTAATACGATTTATTACTCTCATTATATAATTTTTGTTAATAAAACGAATGAACGGATTAGTGGATGAAGGAGGGATGCAACGAAATGTAAGTTCTGAGGTATTTGATCTTAAATTTTTCTTTTCTTATTGTGTTGTGGTCAGTAGTTAATAAGGCTTCTACTATATTGCTGTCAGTGTCAAAAAACAAGCCAACACATATCTCCTTCATCAATGACAATAACTCAGTTTTTTTCCAATATTCCGTACTTCCTTCGTCCACTTACTATTATGAATTATGCAAACACTAAAAAGATTCTTTTTATGGAATGTTTTTATACTAGAAAAATGTTGGGTGTTTACTTGAAAACTTAAGAAACATTTTCTCACACAAATCTAAAAAATAATAACATAAATTACAATTCATTTAAAAATTCCAGCACAATTTGTTAGGCAAATTGAAAATCTAATAAAACAATTAAAAAATTGTTTGAAACCATAAACTATTATGATATGTATTGTAAAAGTTCAGCATAAATTAAAAATTATTTTTAAAAAATTCTAGATTTATAAATTTTGTTATAGCCACGAAGAATTTAACTACATTAACTTCCTGCCTTACAAAATAATGGGAAACATGTTTAAAAAGTTTAGCTGTCGGTTTTACAAATGGTTACTGCACATAAACCCAAATTATTTGCTAACTAAATATTTAAAATAAACTGAAATAAGTTTTTATTTTTTGTATGCTCTATATTTTAATGCGGATTTTACAATAAAATAACTTACCATACATTAATTAACAACCATGCCCAAAGTGAAAAAGATACCGTTAGAAAAAATTACCTTTTGTTTTTCTTAATATTAAAATTATATGTAATATTGATAAACTTGACAGTAACAAATGAAGTATTTAACTTGGAAGTAAATGTCTATATTTCTTTTTATTACCGAAATTCAACTTACATAACCGACATAATCTTCCTAGCGTCGCAACAATTTGCTTTTGCTCAAGCTGCAAAAATATTTACTCTTTCAAATTTCTTAGTATATTTCTAATTGATGATGCATTATACCTATTCTTAAATATTAATCAAATATTTATTTATTTTACATGTCTAAAGAATTTTAAATGAAATTCGAAACATGATAACATCAATGTTCGTTGGTCCGTTAAATCTTACTAGTATCAATGTTTAGCCTAAAGAAATCGGTCATTAAAAATCCTAATCGCTTATTAAGTTTGAGTAAAATGTATTTTAAAAATAGTATATTAAAGCATATTAATTTTTATCTAAATGCTATTTTTAAAAAAAAATTGAGAAAGACAAAAATTGTCCTTGCATTACCCTGTGAAAATCACCCCAAATTTAAAAATACATAAATGGGTACAAATCATTTCTCTAATGAAATAAGTAAAACTCTACATAAGTTACATTTAATTACACAATAAAATGTTCCTAATTATTTAAGAATTAATTCCAACTCTACTCAACCCTTACACACAATCCAAAATAAAAAATAAAAAAACTCCACAGACACAAAAAACCCCGTCTGCGACAACGCACGCAGAAAAACAAAACGCCACCTCCATCCCTCTCCGCCTCCATCACCCTCCGAGCATCCCTCCTCCTCCGCATCCCTATTGGCGGGATCGCGAGCGGCAAGAGCCCATGTCACAGCTCGTGACTGCCACCCCCCACCCACCCCGCAATAATCGACGTCGAACCGCGCTTAATGGCGACCTTTTTCCGTCACGCTATCCATCGCAGCATCGGGCCAATAGCATCATTTCACCCTCTCCCCCTCACCCCCCACATTTATCACTTTTGTATTGACCGTCGCAATGATGGAACAAATCAGATGGGTGCATCTGGCTGCGTACCCATGCGCCTCAATTCTTATTTTGTACTGTTTTTAGGGTTATAAGGATTGCCTGATGGGGTCGGGGGGAGGGGGGGGGGGATGTATTAAAAAAGGGAAGGGGCAGATGTCCAGTAATGTATTTATTTTGTTGGCTGGAAATAGGTTTTATCGTGTAATGAGGTTTGGGATGAGGGAATGAAAGGTTAGGGATTTGGAAATCGGGATATTTTGGCAGAAGGGTATAAAATTGTTTCATTTTGAGTGACTTGAATTGAGTGGTTAAGATAGTTTTTCTTTTGATATTTTGATATTTTTTTTTGTATAAAGTTAAAGCCCGTCATTTTATTATTTCTTGTATTATTAGGTATTTCTAAAATTGTCAAATATTAGGAATGAAAATATGGTAAAAAATATTTTTACAAATGTGGTAATTGACTGAAAAATTTATAAAAATAGCGTTTCAAATTTTTAATATATTAAGATTTCGTTAGGTTAGTATTAAAATATAACTTTAACTTGCAACATTGTTAAAGCGTTGTAATAAACATTAAAAAAACATTTATAAAAAATAAAGCAACGTGACATGACATAGAAATTTGTATTGAAAATATGTCTTAATCCACATAAAAATTCCTATAAAATATATTAATTCTTACAAAAACCCATTTACTTCAATAGGGTATATTTTTATTTGTCCTGACTTTTAGATATAATAATTTAATCTTAGATTTCATGCTTTTAAAAAATAGATAAATAATATCTACTAAGTTAAATTTATATATTAACACTACAAAAAGTACGTTAATTTGGTGAATTTTGTTACATTAAATAGTTAATTTTAATTGTGTTTTTTTCATTACAGAAAATTATGCACATTTTTGTTAAAATGTATAAAGTTTATCAGTGCATCCAATAAAAATGAATTATTCGAAAACGCTGCAAATTAAAGTTTACACAATCATTTTTATAGAAGATTAGCGAAATCCATATACTTCATTACTGCACAAGTAATAACTCTTCGTCACTAACGCCCCTCCCCCACCCCCGTCCACACACCTCTTCCCTCCATATCAGTTAAACTTTACTTTTATATGTTAAAATTTATTCAACACCCGTTTTAAACTGTAAACAAGTTAAATTAACATTGACGTCTTAGATAAAATAAGACAAAAACTCTTATTAAATTATCAAAACTCATAAAACTTTACATTTGCGGTTGAAGAATTGAAGATTTATGGAATCCATCGGAAAATCCTTTATAAAATCTAATATTATGCTATTTTAAAAATGAAGATCAAAACTCTGTTAAACAGGCGTTTGGGTAATCTAAAAGAGTCCTAAAACAAGTATTAATAACGATGTTTGTAATTATTTTTAATACTTTATACATATTTTTGTAGATTAAGATAATATATAATTATACTTTTCTAAAATGTGACAATTAAATTTATTAAAGCAAAATATAATTAAATAAAATACCATTTAAAAATTACAATGCAAAAAGGTAATTTTATTTTTGTGAAAATTCGTACTGCTTCCTACTGACTACAAAACTACAAATTACCCAGTCACCGTTACCAAGTTGCTTTTGAAAGTCCTTCAAAACGCTTCCATTATGTATACTGTACTAAACTTAAATTTTATAGATGAAAATTATATTCTGCAAAAACGCACTTTTAATATAACTTCCAATCCGCTTTTAATAGTGATATTTTCCATTTTCCTTGAAAGTTCACGTAAAACACGCTTATTTCTACAAAATGATGCCCTCAAAATGAATACCCTGCAATCAAGCAATTCACCACCAACCATCATTGCACAATTTTTGCACCAAATCATCCCCTAGCAAGGGCACTTAAAAGACGGAAAAATACCACCCTTAAAAAGAAAACAATCCGGAGACTTAATCGAACGGGTTTTGGAGAGCGGCGAGAAACCCTCGCGTATAATTGTCATCATTTGAGATCCACTAAAGACCATATCAAATCACATTTGCTAAAGAGCCAATAAAAAACCTCCCCCTTTGTTTCGATCCCTCGCGGTTACTAATGACGCAATAAAAGTGACATTGGAAATCTCGCCCGCAAAACAAGCATTAGTCCCCGGGGAAAAGATAATTGAAGTGTTTTAAAAACACTCTTTTCTCCATCTTCGCGAATCCTGTGAGAGAGTAGCAAGATGTTTGACGCATTAAAGCTACTTTCTATTCTTATTCAAGTTGCTTTTTTTATCGAAAAGTCATCACTGTTTCGCGCCGAGGGAGGAGAATTTCTTTGGTTGTTATGACATCTCGCGGAAAGAAGAGTGACTTAAGTCAAGGGATGCGTCGGGGGAAATAAAATATTCTAATTTCTTTTGTTGTTCTGCGTAAGCAAAATAATTAAATTGGAAATTTAAAAAAAGTTTTTTTTTGTAAATCCTTTGCAATTTGGGGGAAAAATAATCTTTCGTTTGCAATGTTCTTTTGATTAGGGGTTACGTTTTGAATTGGTTTTGAATACTGAGTTTGAAGTTTTACAAAGCTTTTAAACTTTATATTACATACAACTAATCAAAAAAAGTATGTTCGTAACAATACAACAAATAAAAAAATCTTGAAATTGGTGAAGAAAGTTAACATGTGTGTTTTTAATTTTAATTTATCAATGCTGTTACATTGTTAAAGAATTTTTTAAGTGATTCATAGCATAACCAAAAGATACATAACGTGATTGTATAAATGTACGCAATGCTAATTAATATTAAGAGAAAAAATATATATTTAAAAATTTATTATCATTAAATTGTGATTTTTTAATTAAATAATTAAACTATATACTACACTATGATAAACAAAAACAACAATTATAAGAAAATCATATTTTAAAACTATTATTAAAGCATTATTATAAAATAGATATTTTTATTCAAATGAACCTTAATTCTAAGCATTTGAAATTAACTTCGTCTATTGATGTATCGTATATGATAATTTATTGATTTAACAGTTATCTTGATGATATATCTCATGCTAAGGTTTCAACTCATGTTTTAATTAGATACCAACATAAAAAATATAATGTCGTCGTAAGAAAATATTTTTAATTTCTTTTATTTTCCAGAAAATATGAAGTAAGGTAAGTATTGTTTAAACTTGACCTCTCATGAAGGAACTATATATAATTTAATCATACAAGCGACCAAGAAAATATAAAACCTGTTAACAACTTGATAACCTGATATTAACGGAATTGGATACGTTATTTCCATTTTCCTATATAGATTCTGAACGGCCAACAAAAGCGAATTATGTTGCTCTTGTGCGACGTCAAGTCAACTAATAAACCAAAAACTTTAAATTGTTTTCTATGAAAGATGTTTTAATTCTAATTTCGATGTGTTTTCTAAAGTGAGCTTGAATTTTCTTTTCATTATTACACTTATGATTGTTAAGAATTCAAATATTGCGTGAAATGCTGGAAAAACTTCAAACTTCAAAATGTTTATTTTTATCCCAAAAAATTAAAGTTTAAATCACACAATACTTACGATCAGTCAATCAGCAATTAACAAATATTCCAAAACTGCAAAAAAAATCTACAAAACAAATATTTACAAATAAATGAGAAAGTTGGTGCAATTTGAATATATACTTCTTCGTTGGTCGGTTGAAACAACGCCGCACTACACTTATACAATAGGCTATTCACAAAGGTTCAGGATCTATCCCTAGAGAAAATCTCCCAGAAATATTGCCACTTAAATTTGAACCATGATAGTGAGATATAACAAAGACAATACCTAGTCTAGCACCTTGCTCTCCATTTTTCCAAGCATTGACCAAAGTTGACATTTGGAGAAGGACAGATTTAACGTGCACCATCCCCCCTCTTCCCACCGACGTTCCGTTGGATGACGAGAAAATCAAGCTCGTTTGCCCTTCTTCAGTATTAACCCCAATTGTGGAACTTTCAACTCACACCACTGCACCTCTGAGCGCGCATGTTGTGCACGGAGCATAAAAATGACCCCTTCAAAGTCATTACAACCGCAGAGGGGAGCCGAAGGAAAACGAAGCGACAAAACATTATTCAAAGTAGTATGACGACATCTCGTGAAGAAACGCCGACGCTTTTTTTTGCCTCTTTCTCAAATAAATGCAAATGGTGCCGAGTATTTTTGCGCCTCTGATGGGGGGGGGCGACGAGCGTAACGTGACAATTTCCGGGGACTCGAACCTCCCCCCACCCCCGGAGTGTCGGTGGCAAAAGTTTGGTGGAAACATGCGGGATTAGGGTGCTCAGAAATAAATATAAGGGGTGTTAGAAAAAGAAACGCATCGCAAAAAGAAAATTCTCGGTGTTAAAAATGGTGAATGTTGTGTTTGTATCACGGTTTCGTCAAATGCGTTTTGCAGAGATGTAAGAACAAATGCTAATGATATAAGCGCACTGCAATGGGTTGTGGCGCGAGATGTGAAATATCTTTGATAGGATATGAATATTTTATGTTTAACTTGAATGGGTTTGTTTAAATATAAATGCAAATGACTGTACTTATTTGGAGAAATAACCAAAATATTATGAATTTGTTGAACACAAGGTAGTGTTTTATGTTTAGTTGCTTCGTAAAAATTTAATTTTCGGTCAAATTATTCTTTTATTTGTGAATTTCTACTAAACATTTTAATAATATTGAGATAACTTATTTAATATTACATAATATACAATGTGTCTTTTTTACTTAAAAGTAATTTATGAATTAAAAGTTATTAAGAAAACGTTTAGTTTTGACTAAAAATTTATAAAAACTAAATCACGATTTCGTCAAATGTGCTGCAGAAATGTAAAAACAATTGCTAATAATATAAAAACGTAGCAATGTGTTGTGATGCAATATGTGAAATATCTTTAATAGAATATGAATATTTTAAACTTGACTGGGTTTATTTAAATATAAATGTAAATGACAGTATTTATTTGACCAGACCACATGACGTTTATAAGCAAACTATGATGTCACATTGTTTCCGACTGAAGAAGAGAGAGGTATAAGTAAGAAAGGTGCTTGCTCATAACGTTAGTAGAAGCGTTTTGTTCAAACAAGTATAAGTAAAAAACACGATTTGACGGACTTTGAACATGGGATGATTATAGGTGCTCGTAGTCATAAAGTGAGCACTAGCAAAACCGCAGCATTTAGGAATTGCTCAAGTGCAACTGCAGAGAAAGTATTTAAAGACTGGACTGTATGACAAAAAACTGGGTCTGATAAGCGTTTACTGTAATCTCGAGCAGAGAAAACTGAAATTGAATTAGCTTTGCCTTTCAGATACGCAAGAAAATTTAAAACCTAAATTTTCTATATTGATAGTTCTTATTAAACACTATTTCGGATTACCAAGCCACAAGTCTTCCTTAAAAACTTGAAATTATGTTAAAGATTTTTAATTTGTCATATTTAGAATGTATTTCAACAGTGTTATTATACTATCACTTGAAATTAAATAATATGAAGTTTTTGAGTAAAGACAATAACACTTTATTGTGTATTTTTAATTTGATCAAAATAAAAATAACAACTACTTAAATAAACCAAAACTTGTTGCTTTTTATACTTTGATATTAATATCTTGTGACAATATTTGTCTTAATAAATATCTTCTAAAACAATAGTTTTCTATATTTAATCTCTTGAGACACAAAATAAAGAATATGCGATTTTATTAAAATGTTTGCCGTACATTTTCATTTTACAATTGAACGTAAATAAAACTTTTTGTTAAAGAACGTAAAGCGAGCTGAAAGATTCCTATTGACGAACAAATCTATCAAAAATCCCTAAAAATCCCTGTATTTAGCAAACAATATGAAGTATATAAAGTATAATAAAAATGAAATATTTTTTAATTACTCAAATTTTTTATGTTATTCTGTGTACTTCTCTTACATATACAGGTTCAAATAGATTTCTTAGATGTAGATTTCTACCTAGACATAGACATTTTTTTCTCTGAAAGTTAACAGACTTTAGCTGTAGAAACTCAGATCAAAGAAGGAAGCTTTCACAAATCAACCTGTGTGCATTTTTAGTTAAGTTTGCGCATAACTTTTACACTGAGTAGTCAAAGTATTAGGACTATACCCATATACCATAAGTTGAAATGTATCGTGAATACCCTCTATTCACTGGGATTCCGTTTTTCTTCTTCGCGCCATGTTATCTCCTTTACCTTCATAGGAAAATATGTGTAACATATACATAAAGTATTTACAATATATAAGAGAAGTATTTCTATAAATATATTATTAAAAATTACTATAGTGATGGTGACTTAATTTACATAGTTTGACATTCTTTCTTGAACTTTTGAAAATACAAATTCTTATCGCCACACCCTTTTCAATTAGATTTTGTGTTTTTGTTGCTAACCTGCAGTCCTTTTTTTTTTCACTTGGAAAAGGATGCCTTACTTTTAAATTAAGCAATTACATTAAGTGAAATAAATTATCTCTATATAAAGATCTTAGACTACTTACTTTCTGGTTGAGAATTTGCTTTTTGAAATGTAAAATCTCATTGCCATCCTATTATTAACAAAATTTTGCATTTCTATTTATCTCCATATCTGCAGTCTATTCTTAATCTTCTTTAGTAAAATATTCTTATATTTAAATTAATTTTATATAAAATTAAAGAGTTTCCGTAACATTTTAGAACATATTTATTTTCTTCATGCTAACCTGCTTTTAAAATAGTTTAAAATTACTAATTCTTATACAATCAATAATTATATAATAAATATACTAATAATTTTACGGGGTTCTGTATTTGTAATTGCTAACTTTAAAACTAGTTGATCCGATTTAGACGTCTCATTTGCAATTAAACTTTAAAATAATCAATGCATTTTTTAGATCGTAAAAATAAATATATTTCTTTGAAAGTAACACATTTAAATCAATATTTGAAATTTTAATGTATGGTTGGATTGAAATTTTAAATTTTTAATTTTCATGTTGCAATATTGTCAAAGAATTCCTTAAAAAAACTATTAGTTTTTATTAAATTGAATAAAAAGAAATATATTTATAAAATATGCATAGTGACTTAGATATGTTGTTAGGTTATCGATTTAAGCTGTTTGTTATTACACATTTCTTTTTAATATTTTGAACATTTTTGTTTAAAATATTTATAACCTTATATTATTGTAAAATATTATAACCTTTTTTAAAAAATTTAGAACTTTAATAATTTATATTAAAAAGTAGATATTTTTCAGTTGAAAATAATTATAAAAAAAAGTAACAGTGAAATAGTATGAAATTTTATTTAATCTATTAATTAATTCAATTTGTATATTAATGCATACTTTATTATCTACACCTATTACACTTTGTAACTTTACAAAACATGAAATATTAATATAAATGTTATATATTATAGAACAGTTTATTTTAGAACAAGAGTAAAATAGCTTGTTAATCAACTACAGATCATTGGAGCATGTAAAAGTCAATACGTTCTCGTACGGACCCATGGGCACATGAAATATTGCATCGCAAACCGCAGACATTAAAACCGCATCTATTATGACACTGGTCAGTTGTTTGACATTCTAACTACCCACTGATTAATGTCGCAGGAGCAACAGAGGGCAACGGCTGTTGACTTATTGACAGGTGCTGTGAAGTCAATCGAGACAAAACCCTTGACTTGTTTACCCTTTTGTCATTTTAGGATTAAATAGATTACCATTTGTTTACATGGCCAAAAGAACCCAAGCTTCGAACCGATGGGTATTTGGAAATAACTGATAATTTATATTTGGTCGAATTGTGTCAGAACGGATTTTTATTTAGTGTTTATTAAAGCAAGAGTAATTAAATAAAATATTTACTCTACAAGAAGGTACAATATCATTCATAAAATATAGTACAAAGTTAAAATTAATATAGCTTTTATTTAAAAAAATATATAGTTTAGAAGTTTACAATTTTATGCATGTAAGCAATATGACGTGTTAAGAATTGCAATTCTCAAGTTAGCATAACAGACTGTGATTTTATTAAAATACAAGGGATTTTATTAAAATACTAGGGATTTTATTAAAATACTAGGGATTTTATTAAAATAGTATATGAAATAACAAAAAAATTATGCAAATCTTTCTTGTTTTTTACAAGATGAAAATCTTATAAGCTGGCTTCCTTTTTTTCATCTACATGCAACAAGTACGTTTTCGTAAATTCTATTACAATTTTCATAATAATTTTCATAAATAAAACATATTCACTTAAAATGCATTAAATAATATTAAATATTTTACCAAGTGTAAGTTATTTTCAATTTGTTTAATTTTTCAATTGAAGATGTTAGTGTAAATCAGACTGCTTCATTGTTCAAAATTGTTCAAGACTGAAGAAAATTTGCGTTTCTAGCATCGTATGATATAAAAGTACAGCTCTTTTGACATTATATTTCTATAGTCATTGATTAGAGCTGTTTAGTTCTTGCACCAATCAATATAGATTTTTTTTCTTTATAGGAATAGGTAAAAAAGTGTAAATCACAAATAAAAAAAAGTAGAGCTGTCTGGTTATTGTACCCACGTCTTCAATTGCATTAGCTAAACATAGAACAATTTATCAACCAATAAAATCAATCTGATATTGCAACTCATAGTTACATCGAGACAAATCGATATATTTAATATGAGAAACGATTTTTTGTGACAGTCACTCCTCCTAAACCATATAACCAAATTTTACGATCAAAGGGTCATTTAAAAAAGAGTGAACTATATGTGCCAAAACTATAAAATATTAAGTAATTAATTATTTTATTAAGCTTTTTAAAAATGCGAAAAGTTATAATCGTTTTGCCATCTGTATCTCAAAATTTGAACTACAGTAAAGTGACTTTATCAAACAGACTGAATTCAACTAAAACACAGGATAGGCATTTAATTAAGCATGTAAAGGCACCATGGTTGGCGGAACTTCCGCGGAGCAGGGGGCGGAGATTCCTAGTTTATATTATTTTGCTGATTACAACGCTATGTAATTGCTCTGTGTATATTGTGTATTTCCAGTAAATAGCATAGATCATATTACAAATGATGACAAATATAACAACACTTAGAGATGTAATTACAATTTAAAAAACTTAAATGTGAAAAGTGTGAAATTGAATGAAGTGTTTAGATGCGCTAATGTGGGTATCAACAGCATGTGTTGTTCTTTTTTATCTTGTGCAAATTAAAAAAAAAAACACGAAATTATAAAATACGAAATATTTTTTCACATTCATAAAAATATTTACTTCTTTCCAGAAATGGGTTACATTTTTTCCCGAATTTTTTTTCCTGGCTATATTCAAATTCATTTTTTATAAGTCGCAGGGGTCTTAAGAGCGAACCGGAATGTCATAAAGTTACAGTCCTGTAAACTTACCCCCACCTCCCCATACAACTCGATAATAACAATTCAACATCATCGATATAAACCCCATCCCAAAGGCCAAACATCGCCAAATCCGACACTCAGGGAATTCCAGCCAAAACCCCGCACTCTCCTGGTCACCTCATAACGCTGCACTCCCCTGCTCAATACAATAACAACTGAAACACGACAGTTTAACCTCATCGGTTGAACTTAAATGCTAATCACATACCGTACACAACCTATTCGCCCCCGATTTCCACAATCTGTTAATCTCATTATCGAACACGTATCGTTCGAGTGTTACAATCGGGGGGAAGGGGGCCCGTTTAAATGCTCCGCTAATAGCGCTTTCACTCATGCACTCCCCGTCCCCCTTTCCCATTTTCGATATAATCATACATATATGCATGTTATAACTCCCTTTCCTCCCCCCCCCCCCCTGTGCCCTTCTTGCCCATTGAACACGCAATCCACACAGAATTGATTATTGTCTATCTACTGCTGAGTAGAATGGTTGCTCACTGTTAGAGATACAGTTGATCGGTCAGGCATGCAGCTACCGATGTTGCTTTTTAATGGGATTTTTTATATATATCTTATTTTAATGCATTTCCGATTGTGTGCATCGCTATATAACAGCGTTCATAGGTTTAAATTGGGTATATAAATTATTCAATTAGAAATTAAAGTTATGCAATTTATTGAAATGTTCGTTGAATATTGCCAGAAGTTGAGTTTCGTGTATTAATATACACGGAGTAAAGAAAAAGGTGGATATGATTTGGCGAGATTTCATGAGACGTAAGTTAGCAACCCCAAACTAGGAGCAAACAAACCTAGTTTGCAGTAGTTTTCCTACGAGGGAAAAATAAATTATCGACAAGTACTGGTACAAAGTAGTTCTTTGGAATAGCGCCAAACACTTCGCCAGTTCCTACTTTTCAAGCGATTGCTTACTTCACATTGCAAACCGGTTTTAGACTTGTTCGAACCTCCACCTTCTTCTTTACTCCGTGGGGTTAACAGTGTGTTTAAATATATTTTATTTAAATGCAAAGTCATTAAATGTAATCTGCAAAACCATTTTAACTTGTTTAATATTAGACACACAACATAGACAAAAAGTGTTTTAACCAATATTTGTGTACACATTTTGTAAGGGGATAATGACGATCGATAGCCAATCAATACTTTTCAAATGGTTCAGATTCTTTTACTATAATGTAACGAAAATCTTCGTCTATAGATAAATTAGTTAAATACAACACAGTGAAAAAGATTTGTATGCATATGATATCGATCACAGGAGAATTGTTGAATAAATACATAAAACAAAATAATAATTTAGTACTTGTAGATGTTTCAGAATAAACTTTTAATATAATCAAGAACGAAATGTTCTGTAGTCTAATAAATTTACCAATAGAAGTATAACCCATACTGATTTTTATACCACAAAGAAATATTGCAAATACATCTCATTTGAAAAAATTCTATAATTTATAGTTTTCTTATCAGAAATTAACAAAATATAATCAACGTTAAAGAAATGAAAAATAACTTTAAAAAATTGTTAATTAAATTTCTGAGATTTTTTACCAATTTTTTTTTTTACACTTTTAGGTCTATCTTGGTATTACCAATAGTTTTCAACCTGACTTAAACATCGTTAATTAAAATATTTGAGATACTTTCACCTCTTTTTCCTAAATCAATAGGTACACAACCTCGTATTACAAACTCAAATAAATTCAATTAACTTAACGATTTCCTTTCAATGTCGATCGCACCTAGATTTCAGAAACATCATTACATCTTCAACGCACGTTACAACACAATACAAACCCCCAAAAAACTGCACACAGAAAATTCCAACAACCTAGCCCTTCCGTAGGCAATCCCTGCTGGAAAGCAATTAACCGTATGAGGCAGGCCCAGAGCATAATATAGCCGTCCTAATATCACGCCACCGATTCGGATTCAAAGTTTGTTGTAACACGTGGCCTTTCTCGTGCTAAATGGGGGTATCTTTGAATATTCATGAGGGGGGAGGAGGGGGGGGGGTCTCCTGTGTGCCGCAATTGTAATGATGTTGGCAGTTGAGAAAGGTGCGTTCGTATGGAAGTGGTGGGAATCGGAGCTGCAACAGGAGAATCTTGGCTGAATCACGGAACTTACCGGAGAAGAGGGAACTTACACGAGAGATGGGATCGCAAGGCGTAGATCACATTTACTGTAGATGTAATGGCGTATGTATCAGTGAATAGACACGAAGTCACATTATGGTCATAAAAATTACGTTGTTTTATTTGTCTGAAGTCACACTGTTAAAAAAAATACTTAAAAATGAGAACCTGGACCTACTAGTTTTTCTTTGAGTACAATTGCATCGCTAATGAGCGTACTCAAATTCAAGTAGCAGTGCTTTCTCAAAAATGAGCAGTATGGTTAAATGTGAAAATGAGTACCTGATCGTATTCATTTTTTTTTAGTACAATTGCATCTTACTCAAATTTAAGTAATCGTACTTTCGTAAAACTGAGCAGTGTGATTTAATATTTATAATATCAAGTTCTGTTCAAGCCATCTTTATAAAGCGAACGAATAAACTTAAAATAGTTGTTTAGAAGATGGTTTTCCACACTATTTGAAGTTGGTTGCAGAAATGGAAACAGCTCAATTATCTTACTTCCCATTCTTTTGTGGTATTCTTTCGGCACTCCTATTCTTTTGGCACACCTTTTTAACATTTCTTCTGTTTACACTGCAAAAGAAAGGTGCTTAAAATTTAGTACATGAACGTACTCGTTTTTCTTTGAGTACAATTACATCGTAAATGACCGATGACGTACCCAAATTTAAATAATCGTACTTTCGCAAAAATGAGCAGTGTAATTTAATATTGTTAATATCAACTTCTGTTAAAGCCATCTTTACAAAGCTAACGGACAAACTTAAACTAATTATTCAGAAGAAGGTTTTCCGCACTATTTGTTGTTGGTTGCTAAAATGAAAACTTAGTTATTATAGCTCAATTATCTTACTTCCAATTCTTTTGGCACACATTTTTAACATTTCTTAAGTTTATAACTCCTTCAAGTCACACTGGTAGTTTAACGGATAAGGCTCTGGAATGCGATGCCTGAGGATCTGCGTTCGATTCCCTGTAAGTCTTAATTGTAATTGTCGATATTTATTGAAAAATATTTATGAAGGCAGCCTATGTAGCATCTGTTACTTTCATTCATTTTTACTCATTGAACTCATTTTTAAGTGCATGGCTTTTTCAAAATTGAAGCTTATTTATTCATACCCATGATAAGCATCGAATGTACTCAAAAATGAGTACATTTTGCTTATTTTTGAGTAGCCGTTTTTAACAGTGCAAATATATTTAAAAACTTGTTATTTAATACGAGTTTTACAATAAATGTTTTTAGAACTTCAACAATATATCAGTATTTCAATTTCAAATTTAAAGTAATAACGAGAACCGAGACTCCCGCACCGATTCCTGATTTTGGAACGTACTTTCTCCTTCTGAGTAATAACACCGAAGAATTTTTCTCATGGGTTAGGTAAGGAAAAACTGATACTTTCGTAATTTATATTTCAGCAAATTTTGAAAAGTGGTATAGCTGGAAGTAGGTATGGCAGAAGACATACCTTCAATACCGGTCTTGGGCTAATGCTTCTGATATAAAAAATTCAGTACGCTTTTTCCCAAAAAATATAAATATAAAAAATTGAAATATAGTGTTAACCATTCAATACATTAAAAATGTAAATTACAATTTTAAAATATACTAGCGTATCCTTGCGCTATCCTCTTAAATAAAAAATGCTTTTATTTAAGTGGCAATACAAGCCGAGTCCGTTAAAATTTATAACAAAATTTTATAAAAATTTATTGAAACCAGTGAAATTTATTGGTTTAAACGTATTAGGGGTTAAAGAGAAAATTACATTTTATTCGATTGTTACACGCACTGAAAAATTTGTAAAAGTATATACGAATTGAGCTACGTACTAAACCTCGAGAAATAATTTGCAATTTGGCTACATCCCCGTCCCCTTTGAACAAAATGGCGACAGCTAAAGCGGCCCCTTAAAGCTCCCAAATGATGAGCTCTGCCAGAAACTTTACTTCCAAGAATATTAGCCGCAGTTATGAATTTAGATTCACGAAACATTTGATTTTCCAACAGCAACATTAAAGAGAGGATCATTTCCGATTAAAATACAGTTAATATTCAGCAGAAACTGTTTGGAGAAAGCACGCCAAAGCGAGAGAGCCACACGCGTTCGCTATCCATTTCGGAAAATGATACCCGGGCAAGCAGCAAGCAACAACTCCACTCCCCTCTTTACAGAAGAGTCAATTTAGAGATGTGGGGGGAAGAATTTTCTCTTCCAACAAATGGGAATAACTTGCATAATCAGGGGGGAAGATTTAACTGAGATTTAAAGCAAAACTTCGGGATTGAGTTTCATTGACTCTTTAAAATGGACACGAGAGTTCATTAATAAAGAGAGGGGGGGGGGTCCTGGCTTGGCGCGTATTGGCGTGGAATTTCTCAAAAAGGTGGAAGCGTGCTCTATCTATCTAGTGCTGTCAGAAATTTTTGAAATTGAGAGAATAACCCTTTTCTGTGAAATAGGAAGGGTGTAGCTTGTCTCGTATTGTGGAAGTAGGGAATGTGCAACTTTTCAAATTGTAAAGTTTTCAAGAATGTCTAAGTGTTTTGATGAGCGTGAGGAGGAATTAGCATTTTAAAATATTTATTTTATTCAAAATCAGTTGTTGTATTCAAGTGATTGAATACTCAAAACTGAAAGTTGCATGCCAATGAATAATGATATTTTCTCTTTTGTAGCGGAACTTACAAAAGAGAAAATCCTTATCTTACAATTTTTAAGTTTATAATGGGAGAGGTTTTATTTAAAATAAGTTAATGAGAAAGTTTATATTTCCCCTTCAAAGTATAGTAGAACTCCAATTATCCGAACTCCAGTTATCCGGATCACAAAGCGGATCAAAAATTATCCGGATCCGGAACGTTTTTAGAGAAAATAAGAAATCAGCAAAATTCACATTTTAAAAGTTTATTTTCGGTGACTGATATTGTTTATATAGTCATTAAATTACAATAAATACTAAAGCAAAATTGTTTTTTTTACTAAGAAGTAACCTTATTTGTGAATTATCCGGATATTCGATTATCCAGATGGATCTAGTTCCAATTGATCCGGATAAGAAGAGTTTTAGTTTAAATCCGTATGGCACACATAAACTACCCGCAAAGTTACTTTATATAATAAATATTTTTTTATACTTACATCTTTTGCATCTTTAAACCCTATTAATTTTAACATTTTACACGAGCAATAAAACTAATTTATGCTTGTGGAAGAACCTATTAACCACAAAAAACTATCCCTGATTCTTAAATATACAAGTCTTTTCCTAACTGAATACGTTGGCACTGTAACCAATACAAGCACAGTAAGAACTCTCATCAAATCATATTGCAGTGTGAGAATTCTTCATACATCCTACCCACAAAAACATCCAATCGAAACTAAGATAATTGCGGTCGCCACTTATTTACTATAATAACCGCAATGATATAATAGAAATATATTGAAAAATTTCTAAATCTGTGTAATAACTATATATGTTGAAATAGATTACCGTTTCTGAAGCACAGAAGTTACGCACGCACACACACACACACACATATATATATATATATATATATATATATATATATTATAAATAACCGTTTATAAATTTGACAAAATATGTGGTGAACCAGGATTACATAGTTTCGAACTTGCAAATGTTTAAAAAAAATTCCATTAAACAAATATATAGTATCAACATAGTCATCAAATGTTGACAACAATAAAATACTTTAAAATAAATTAATAATATTTGTTTAGTGATTAAAATAATTGTAAAAATGTTTCATTAATATAAAATAACATCAAGTGTTTTTCCACCAAAATTGACAATATTTGATTATACTTATTTTGAATTTATACTTCATTACATACCGATATTGGTTACAATTTAATTTTACAATACTTAAGGAAACTGCGGAGGTGAAAATCTAAATTAATGTATACATCGCTAGACCTTGATCTAGACTCTAGTACATGTAAATGGAATAATTATATTTACAATTAGACATAATATTAATAATTGTTAATTGAACAATTATTATTAGTTAATATAATAATTATTATTAGTTAATATAATAATTATTATTAGTTAATATAATAATTATTATTAGTTAATATAATAATTATTATTAGTTAATATAATAATTATTATTAGTTAATATAATAATTATTATTAGTTAATATAATAATTATTATTAGTTAATATAATAATTAATATTAGTTAATATAATAATTATTATTAGTTAATATAATAATTAATATTAGTTAATATAATAATTATTATTAGTTAATATAATAATTATGATTAGTTAATATAATAATTAATATTAGTTAATATAATAATTATTATTAGTTAATATAATAATTATTATTAGTTAATATATTAATTATTATTAGTTAATATCATAATTATTCTTGAGATAACAATTGTTCTACTAATTCCTGTAGGTAAATCGTTTTATATAACCCCGTGCGAAGAACGGCTATTTCTACTAGTTTCCTATGATAGACAGCAGACATTTCTTAAATCCTGTGCACTTAATTACAACGAAAATGTATTTTTGATCATTAAAAATGTAAAAAACACTATTTACATCATATCAGTCCCGTAACAAAGAAGCACGAGTCAAAACCCCCAATCGCCTTGTCTAAATCAATTCCACTTCCTGCGGGTATCGTAACCGCGTCCCGGGTCATCCTCAAGCGCACGCTCAACGCTTGAGCACATTCGGTAATTCCACATCCTTCCTCCTCGCGCGCCACCGTTTTGCCCGGGCAACACCCCTCGTGGCTTGTTCCAGAGCAAAAAAGAACAAAAAAGTTCGAACATCCCCGCACTATTTGGCAATTATTGGATCATAGAGCGAGCCCGCCGTGGGCCATCCTGTGCGGAGAACATACTCCCCCCCCCCCCCCCCCCTGAGGGACCTTCATTTAGTGAAAGGTGTCGGAAACTGGTGCAGATTGTAAATGAACAAAGAACGGAAAGAGGTTGTCCAGCAAATTAAAGAATAAGATTAATTGGCCTAATTGGGGATTTCGTAGTTAGAAGATTCATCGGAAAGGGATGTTGGGCGTTTCTGTGGGCTTAAGATATCTGAAAATTTGCATGCAGAAGGGAAATTTATTTTTGTTATATGGCTAAACATACTGGATTAGTGAACAAAGTAAATATATTTTTTTAAATATATCTCTAAACTTAATTATAGTTGATGCATAGAAAATTATTCAAACCGTACTCAAACTTCTAGATAAAATTGATTGGAATCGGAAACGGTATGCATGTATGGTTGCGGTCATGTCTACTTTTTTCATCCAAATACTGTGTTGTAAAAAAAAAAATTAAAAATGGTAAAAAGCCAAATTATAAGAAAGTAATTTTGAAACATATGTGATAAGGGGGAAAAATAAGTTCTGGGATGATTGGCACCTTTTGTGGTATAGAAAATTTATAATATATTTCTTCATATCGATTTTTTTATAAATGTGATAAGTGAAATCCAGCGCTTTCTAACACTGCTTAATAACTATGAGAATAGGAACTAATAATATTTTCACATATAAAAATTTAGACATTTAATGTGTATTTTTGATATTTAGAAAACGCATCATTGAATTCGATTTATTACTTTTAATTCACATCCTATGTCACCTAATGATAAGTATAGAGGTGCCACAAGAAATGACTAAAATAAGCGGTATACATAATAAAACTTTTATAAATCCTTTTTAATAAACAAATATTACTGGCAACTGAGTAATTACAAACTTAAGCCTCTACTAATAAAAAAATATTTAAGGCTAAAGAAAAAAAAACTCTTGAAAGAAGTTAATTTACATTTTACAAAATTTCTGTGTTTAATCATTTGATACTAGCAATGACAAAAAATACCGATTACCAACTGTAACTAACTATGTCCGAAAGCTAGCAGGAAGTTTAAAAAATTTAATCAAATTTCAAACTATGTTTATATGACTATGAACTTAAAAAAATGTATAGCACATTCATAAAAGCACTTTTCCATGCCCGGTGGCTAACGTTATGTGACGTACCAACATGTGACGTTATGCTAGCGTAATGTATAAACTGTAGTGTTATTCATTCTTCATCTGGAAGAAAAGCCGACAAAAATAGGGATTGTTAATAGAAAATCAGTACCACCGAGCGCGTAATAACTGCAGCAAACGTGTCACCCCTCTGTTTATAAGCGAGAAACCTCTTAACAAATTGGCTCCGAACTGTTAGTCAAATCACAGAGTTAGCCCTCGGCTGTTTACAGCCATCCGATTATTTCCACCAACCTAGAATCCCTTTACACAGATTGTCACGGAGCGAGATAAATCAAGTCGCCCGCTGAATACGAGGCCAAATGAATGCTCACCAGAGACAAAGGATGGCATTAGGGTGGGGCATTACCATAAAGTCCCCATTAGCCAATGACCGGTCTCGCTGTCTTAATGCCATTGCTTAGGCACGCTTTATTATTTCTAATGTCTTCATTACAATGCCCGCTTAGTCATTCCCGACGAATTAAGACGTCAGGAAGCGAAATTGTGTGGGAAGGGCCGCAATTAATTCACGACTGGAAGATGTGTGTGCAGTTGTTGGACTGGATGTTGGTGTGGTAAGATCCCCAGTCATTAGTGTTGACATCTGCGTTTGGTAATAATTATTCACATCGATATTTTTTCACTTCTATGTAATCATACAATGGGATCAGTTCGCATGCCCCGGGCGGTGTTCGGACACCTGGGACGTCGAGTCGGTAATGACTCAATAATATCGTAAATAATTTTCGGCTTCTGTGACAAACAAGGATTAAACAATTGGATGAACATTAGATGGTGTTTTTTGTTGCTTAATGTAGAGGAGATATACTTTGGGACATTGCCGTTGGATTAATAGTTTTTTTTTTTTTTTTACGTTATAGTATTTATCAAATATCCGGTCGTGATATCAGAACACTAAGATTAATCGTTGTGAAGTATGTAATTTTCTTTAGTAATAAAATAAGCAAAATGAGTCAAAATTACTCCACGATTTTTATTGAAAATATTATATTTAATATATTATTAAAAATGAAAAAAACACATCTAGTTTTGTGATTTACTCTTGACATTTTATAAAAGTAGGGTAACTGTATTATTTTTAATATATAATTAGACTAGCAGATAAGTAGCAATGTCCAAGCCTTCTTTTCTTTTAAAACTTCTAAAATACCTATTTTTACCTTCAATCGATTTCGAAAGCAATAGCTTTAAAATAATACACCAAGATAAATCTTTTGATAAGTACAATTACCTATAACATTAGAAGCATAAAATTATAATTGTTGCTTTCCCAGTTTCAAAGTTTACAGATATGTCAATAGTCCCCATATTATTATATACAAATTAGTTAATAAATTATTCTTTTATTTATATATACATAGTATCTGAAATATTTGCAACTTAAAATGTTTTCACAATCTTTAATGATATATAACTATGGAGTTAGAGCCACGAATATAGTTTTTGACCACTAATGTGCAAATTAATTTATTAAAAAAAACTAGTTTAAAATTATGATGTGGTTGAAAAATAAATAATTAAAACTAGTAATACACGATGCGTCATATTTTTTGTGCCGGCATCTTTCAATCCGGCCTATTTTTATGACATTATAAAAGTAACAAATGATGTGATAATAATTAAACTTAATTAATACTCAAATCAACTGCTCTTAATAACTTTTGCTAAAAACATTTGAATAACAATAGTTTTATTTTTCATAAAAATTAAGATACAGCACAGCATTTTCTATGAAATATATATACATATAAATGCAATCTTCAATCGCAAGCCTTACAAATTCGTTTTCAAGTTGTGAGAAAGCATCATTCGCTCCCGAAAAACTTTCACCTACCAATAAACATCCAAAGATTCCAGATATCTCAAATATTTGATAAAAATTTTAAACTGAACGAGAACAGAACCACCGCACGAACTCTCTTCCTCCCCTGCAGAGAAATCTTATAAAATTTTCCATTTCCGCAAAATGCAAATAATATTTTGAATACCGCCTATCATGAGAAAATGAAATAAGGGAGATGGGAAAAACTATTTACCGCAAAAACAGAACATTCTACAGAAACGAGTAGAAATATCAGTGATGAGTTCCACAAACAAAAGTATTACATTTGCGCGAGAAAACAGCGACAACAATCAAACTCTTTCTCTCCCGCCTCGCTTAGGGGGTCCCTCAGACGATATCATAAAATAGAAACTCACGCAGATAGGCATGATACGAATGTGCGCCGCACAGATGATTTGGTTATTTTCTTTAGACAGTCCGAAAATGATGGAAAACGTTTTTAGGGCAAACAGAAACGAACCACTTCTGAGTGCGATAAACGCAAGTTTAAATTTGGGATCGTCACCGCATAAAAGCATCGTTTTTTTTAAATGTCATGCAATCTCATGATTTATAGTTCTAAAATTTTGTAAAAATTTTAGCAAATGAGTTTTAATCAAAGTTTGTATCTTGCATTTTTTAAAAATGTCTGTCAATCAAATGATTTATAGTTCTAAAATTTTGTAAAATTTTAGACAAATGAATTTTAAGCAAAGTTCGTATTTTGCATTTTTAAAAAATGTCTGACAATCAAATGATTTATAGTTCTAAAATTTTGTAAAATTTTAAGCAAAGTTCGTATTTTGCATTTTTAAAAAATGTCTGACAATCTAATGATTTATAGTTCTAAAATGTTGTAAAATTTTAGGCAAATAAATTTTAATCAAAGTTCGAATTTTGCATTTTTAAAAAATGTCTGACAATCTAATGATTTATAGTTCTAAAATTTTGTAAAATTTTAAGCAAATGAATTTTAAGCAAAGTTTGTATTTTGCATTTTTAAAAAATGTCTGACAATCTAATGATTTATAGTTCTAAAATTTTGTAAAATTTTAGGCAAATGAATTTTAAGCAAAGTTTGAATTGTGCATTTTTTTAAATGTCTGACAATCTAATGATTTATAGTTCTAAAATTTTGTCAAATTTTAGGCAAATGAATTTTAATCAAAGTTCGAATTTTGCATTTTTAAAAAATGTCTGACAATCAACTGATTTATAGTTCTTAAATTTTGTAAAATATTAGACAAATTGATAAGTAATAAGTTTAAACAAAGTTCTAATAATTTTATAAAAGTGTGCGAATAATTTTCCCATTGCCTGTTGTTCATTTAAATATAGTCTTAATTATGCATTACCATTAAAAATATTTTAAATTTACGAAATTACATGTTTCTAATTAAAAATAAAGACTAAACATGGCGCAATTTTAATAACAAATAAAACGGAACACAACCTAACATAATTATTTTTATACAACCAATTTCCCATTAAATATTCGACAAAGATCACCACTTAAAGTATGTATGGTTTAATTGAAAATTAAGTTACACGGGTGCTGTTACGTTCAATACTAAAAGTTTGGCTTATTAATGTCACAATTTATGTTGTTTCCAATAGAATATAATTTCTTTAGAACATTAATTTCATATATTACCATACAATATTAATGACAAAAACAGACGACTCAGATAAAGTTAAGGTGCGAAATCGATAAATTGTAAGTCGATAAGCAATTGTAAGTTTAAATGTAAGTTTGAATTGTAAGTCGAATTGTAAGTTTAAATTAACATTACATGCAAAAGTTGCGATATCAATCTTCTTTTCAAAAACCTTTGGTTACTTTTCCACTTATAAGAGTTTCTTTATAAAAATATTTTAACCATAAAAAAATTATCATTCGACATTTTAAATATTTTTATATTTTAAGTGCGTGCTATTTTTCACAAACATTGCTATATTTTGGTGGCAATTAAAAAAAATCATATAATTGTGATTAAATTTTACTTTATAAAGCTTTAAAATATACGTTTTTACTTCTAACCATTTAATTTCTTTAAATAATTTTGTTTTTAATTTTATTTGGCTGAAGTTTTGTTGAGTAGTCAATGACTAATCATGTGATAACTAGCTATCATAGGGTCATTTTTTTTAAGTTCTAATAAAATATTTATAAAAATTAATAGATTGTTTTTAGTAATATAATTTAAGTGTTTGTTAACGAACGAAATCTTGTAAAATTTATATCTTTAAATAAAAAAACTATTTACTTTTTCACCCTCAACTCTGTTGTGCAAAAGTACAAGTTAAGCGATTGCTTCAACAATATTACAAAACTCTCTCCTCCCCCCTCTCTTAAACATATTTTCCTATTCCCTGTATTTGGTGCTATTTTGAATATTTCTCCCCCCGCATCAAGAGTTGAGATGTTTTCCTATGGAAGACGGGAAAAGGGGGATGCTCAGGAGTACAAAGGGGTGAACAGCAGGGGGATGGAGAGAGAGTTTTATTCTGAAAGAGTTAAACAGTTAAATTAGGAGTTCAAGCGCTGGAGGCGTGATTGAAACCGTTAAAATGCATGAAACGGGGGTTGAATGACGCGTTTATGTTGTTCCCTTTGTAAAAGGAGGGTACGCTCCTGTGAAATTGACGAGATAGAGAGGGGTTGGGTATAAGTTTTGTAACGCCGCTGTAAAGTTTTCGTAGTGAGCTACTGGATCTTACTCTTTTGGTTTGATTTAGAAATATATTTTTACATTTTTAATTAACAATAAATAAATATTTTAATAACTAAACATTTTTAATTAATAAATTAAAAAATATATAATGATAATTCCGTGTGGTGTTCGGTTGTGTGTTATACGTTAAAAAAATATTCATTTTATTACAAATATTTTATTTTTCAATTATTCTCATAAATTATTTGAAAATGGTCCAATAAACTAAGAAAATTTAAAAAGCTCATTAACTGATACTAACAAACACCTATAAATAAAGTATAGTGTTGCTTAAAAATTATTCTGTAAAACATAAACTCCTGAAATGCCTGTTTATTTCAAATAAAACAGCTAATTTTAATTCTTAAATAGTTTTATGTAACACATTGTGTTGTCTTTGTATCATCAAATTATTCAATTAAATTTTAACTCTTAATTGTCTTATTGACTTGAAATTTAACATACTTTCGTAATCCTGATAACAATACAATATTTTTGTAATGCTAATTTGTAATTAATAAATTATACTACTATTTAATAAGAAGTGTCATTTTATATTAAAGAGCTACTATAAATCACATACACATATATTTTAATCAAAAAAAGGTAAAATATGCTTATTTATTTTTAAGAGTCTTTTTAAAATTGAAAGTGAAGTATTTTATAAAATCTTTGTATGTTTTTTAATTATACAAAAGTATAAAAAAAAATTAAATAATAATTTTATCTACATATTATTGGATAAAAGTGAGTATAGTATATATATTATATATATATATATATATATATATATATATATTTATTTATTTATTTATTTATTTATTTATTTTTGTACAATGATTATTTCGAAAAAAATTATTAAGTAATGACTGATGTGAAATTTCAATTAAAAGTTCATTTTTGTTTGTATCTGTTTTAGAATATTTATATATTTTTTTTCTAATTTAAAATATATACAAAAGATTTCTTTATGCAATATGAAATTGTTGAAACTCAACTAAGTATATCCATGTATATTTTTGAAGCGCCCCCTTATATTTTCCGTGAGAAATACATCTCATTGAACTCAACATGCGATCAAGCGCGCGACTGCGTCATAACACACAGACAAGAACACACAAACAAAGAACGAGAAACTCCCCTAAAAACGAAAACAACTGGGAATTGTTCTATCAAATTCGTGAAAAGTGGCTTTCAAATCTTCGAATTTGCGAATTTTTTTCAATATTCGAACATTTGATGTATCTAGTAAAAAATCACGTGCCAGAGTGATTCCTAACGTGTTGAGAATCATTCTGAGTGCATCAAGTTATTTGGGTTGGTTCGGCACCATTTCGAACTTATTCCACCGGCAAATAAAATTGAAGGGTAAAAACGTGCGCCTGCCCGGAAAAACATTAAAATACGAGTGATTTCCCGCCCCCTTTTTACAAAGTATTGCAAATTGAAAACGTCGAGTTCCAGGCGTAATGTTCGATATAACAACACTCGAAATGAAGAAACGAAATCTGGCAATCAGCTTGAGTTTCTTACCACTCTTCGTGATGCCAAAGAAAAAAAGAGAAGAAAGATTATATATTATCTATGATTTCCCGCCAAAGAATATTAAGGATTCTTAAATTAGATTTTGGAAAGAACAAGTTAACAGTAAATGACATCAAAAGCTTTGATTTTTCCCCTCTTCTGAATTGTGTTTTGTGGGAAAAGCGTTATTGATTGAAGAAAAGTTAAACGATTTTTTTAACGTTCGCCCAAAGCGCGTTGCGTTGATTATTTGTTGCGAAAATTGAAAAAGAAATGGAAAAAGTGGATAATTATTTTAACTGGGATCGTAACGCATTTAAGAGGAAAGTATCTTTGCTGTTAATTATAGTCATTAACTTGTTTGGGGTTTATTTTAATTTGGAAAGAAATGAAACGATAATTGCGTTCTTTAGATATATTAATGCTTCTTTTGTTTAGAATGCGATAATTTCTCAACGTTGCAAATGGAACAGTATTGATCGGTTGAAAGGATTTAATATGTTTTTTTTTATTCCTTTCTTTTTTTTAATTAACATTTCATATATATATTTTTTATATTATGTTTTATCTTGTGTTTAATTTTGTATTTTAAATTGTGTGTAGGTAAATTGTTTATTTTGTTTTCATGTTTAAGTTTAGCTTGATAATGTTTCATGATAACCCAACTCTTTTAATAACATTTAAATGATTTTTTTGTATATGCCCTAGTATATTATGGTGTACAAAATTAATAATTATTTTTTTCCCTACTATATTAAAATTTTTGTACAGATATACTTTGTACAAAATATATTTTTCAGTTGCTTATTTAAACAAGTTCGCAAAATAATACTGTATAAAATGTTAACACAAATAAATTGTAAATATCAAAATACTATAAGTAGAACAAATTATGTGTTAAAAACACAACTTTCAGATAGTAATTTAATTTAAATAAAATAAAAGTAAGGTTTAGTGAATGGAAGCAAAATATAGCAAAAGTTATTTCGAATGAAAGTAATTATTCTTAGTAACTATATACATAATCTAAGATTATAGTAAATGCATTTGACTAATTTTAGGCTACGTTAAATACTACATTAAACATTTTATATTGATACAACAAAGCTTTGAATCTATTATTCATTATTATTTAAATTACCACACATATTTTTTATGTTTCAAATTATTTTATTCATAAGAACTAATTAGTGAATGAAGTAGGTATGAAACAAAAAGTAAATTTTTGACAAATTTAACCTTAAAGTTTTTATTTGTATTGAGGGGTGGTCACATGCTTCCTTCATGCAGGACCGCCGTTAAGGAATGCGACTTGTGCCACCGCACAAAGCTCCGCGCTTTAAGAAAGGCTCGCAAAAAAATTATAAAAACAAATATTATCAAAAAGAATTTAAAAAATAAACTATAATTGCATTATTTTTTATTTGAGTTTGTTCAGCCATCATAAGTTATATCCGATCATAAGTTATCAAAGAATTAACGCATATTGCTAACAAAAGAAAGAACGTAAAAGACAGATTTATTTATTATGATTCCCTTATGCAAATTTTTCATTCATAGGAATGCAAATTTGACAACATTTTGCAAAAAGTTTGCAGTGTTTTTTGGAGTGGGGTGGGGAGAAGGCTGCACTTTAGAAGTTGGATAGATGCAATGTAGAAGCAATATATAGCAGGGCGGGGGTAAATAAATTCGGGTAACGTAGGTAGGTTCGCCCCTCGTCTACGTGGTGTTAAGGGCGGCCCTGCCTTAATGATACTAGTATCTCTGTTAACAATATATCTATAGTACCTCTCGTACAGTGCTGCTGTCAGTGTCAAAATTACAGACCAACGCATACTTCGAGCATGAATGGACTGTAGTAGAGCTAATATGACGTCATAATCGTGAAACCAACATCTCAGACCGAATGGCCTCAGACACGTGACTTCTTTTCAAAATTATGAATTAAAAAATACTCGCAATTGGCTGATGAATTGGTAAATGTGTAACAGTGAACATTTATGAATGGAAAAACGTAATTAACCGCGTGTCTGAGGCCATACATGTTGGCCTCACTCTGATGTTAGAGAGATTATAACATTATGTTTTCTCTACTATGAAGAAACCATGCTCGAAGAACACACATACCTTCTTCACCGATAGCAATAACTCAGTTTATTTTTAAATATCACATACCTCCTTTAACAACATACCTCTTCAAATTATACCAATGAAGAATTTATTTTAAATTGGATATTTTAAGCATTTCAAATAATAGTTTCAAATAAATAAACTGGAATTTAATTCAATTTTAAAAGACATAAAATAGTTTAAACCAAAAAAAACCTTTAATATCGTTAAAATAGATGAATGATCTTATAGTATTAAATACCTTTAATCTCTTGACAACAACTCAAAATCGCAAACAATGTATCAAGTTACAAAATACACCTAGAGGATCCGCCTAAAAAATACTAGCACACAAGTCTAACGGAAGAGTGATTTCCTGCAATAAAAGAAATGACCGTGATTAGGTGAGGGTGCAATTTATGGGGTGTTAAATCCGAGTCCGGAAGCGTCGGAGGGTCTTTAGTTCACCGTGGGTGGTATATGCGAACTCACAATTTCAGTGAACACCCTGCTCCAGGATGTACAACTGTTGTTTACGACTGCGCGCTTCATGTCGTCATAAGTGTGGTTTTTAAGGGTCTCTATATTTGGCTGCCCAGCGCCCACTCAAATGTTACAATTCATTGAACGGTTTCAAAATGTATAATATTATTATAACAAATTTCTAAAAATTTACAAGTCTATATTTTTTTAATAATATAAGCATAACCCCATCAAAAATTTAAAATGCATCAAATGCAATAGTATTAAGTGTTTGTATACATTTGATTTAAAAAATGTGTTTACTAACATGTCACATAATGATTTTTTGAGTATCTGTGCCGAACTTTATACTGCATACTTGGACGAATATTTTATCTCTATGTCGGATGGGATGAATGTATGCAAATTTAATATTTTTGAGAATTAATTTTCTGTATACTGGATTTGACTTTTTTCGGCAAATAAGAAGAATTCCAATGAGAAATAGATTTCATCTGTTTTTGCTAATATTTATTTGCATGCTTTTGAAGCTAGATTACTTAAAAATTATTTAATTCAGAGTTTCAGATATATAGATGATCTTATAGCTATTAATTGCCATGATTTGCATTTGCTAATATATTTATATCCAAAAGAACATATTTTAAAGAGAACTAATGAAGGTAATTTACAAACTAATTATTTGTATGTAAATATTGAGGTTAAAAATGGGCATTAATAATATTGGTAATGGAAATACTAATACTGGTATATCTGATTAAAAAAGGATTTTATATTTGAAGTTATTACACTTAAATTGTCATAGTAATTTAAAATATAGGATTATTTTATAATATATTTCACTCACAATTTGGAAGAATAAAAAGAATTTTCTAAATTATGCTCCATGGAACGTAGCTCTTTAAAATGTTGCTCTGCAATAATAAATATAAAAACTTGAAAGCCCTAAAAATATTTTGAAAAATAGTTTAATTAAAAATGATTTCGCAAGTAATTTATACAACATTAATGGATTAATATTATTATATTAAGGGATTATTAAATTATATTAAGGGATTATTAAATTATATAAATGGAATATTAAATTATATTAATGGAATAATTAATTATATTAATGAATTGTTAAATGAAATTTTATTTAGTGAAGAGATTTCTATATTTTTGTAATTTGTTTGTATTGTTTATTATAGAAGGAGGGCGCCACTGGTGCTGTTTTCCTTTCTAAAGAATGTAGATATTTTTGGAGCCGTTTCACTTTGGCTGACATAAATGACATGTCGAAAGACTGAAATATTAATTGAATGTTGTATTACAAACTGTTACTACTTTTATAAATATTGTTCGTGTTTTTTTTATGATGCATGTTAACATTAGTAAAATGGTTTAAATTTATTATTGTGTTTCCTTTTTACGTTTTGAGATCTAAATATGAATATTATTATGGGGCTCATAAAGCTGTGAATAAATTTATTTTGATTTGATTTATTGTATTAGGTTTAATTTTTTTTTCATGTACATATGTTTGTTCGACTTTTTATTCCTTCGTTCCTAGGATTTCGGGGATTCATGATTTGTTTTATGTTTAATACCTACAGATCATTCAGAAAAATCCCAGCTATGAGTTCTGGCTAATTGGAACCCCTTAAAAAGAAATTAGTCGGCTTTCCTTGTTTTCTGTTATTCCTTTATTTGTGATTTGATTTTTCCATTTTATCCTATTTAGAATTACGCTGGTTGGTTTATTTATAATATTACTAAATATAAAATACTATTTAAGATTTTACATATGTTTGCAATACATTAATGTTAACACAGTTTCCAAAAAATTGTACAATTTGCGAATTTTTTTTTTATTTGCTAAGTTTATAGTTTGGAATCTTCTAAATATGCTTGCAAAATTTTAGAACTGTATCTATGTTATATAATGAGTTATTTGAGACTTTATGCAGGAGGATGTGTAGTTTTTTTTTCAACGAAAAAAATTAAATGTTTTTTTTCTCAGTTTTTCTTGATATTAAGTTTTTTTAAAAGCTAGGGGTTTTCTTATAATTAATCTAGAAAAGTAATATTTTTAAGCATATTTTAAAATATGTGTATATTATAAATTATCATGCAAATTAGTTTTATGAGTAGTAGTTTTTTTTAATTACTTAAGTTAAAAAGTTGATTTTTTAGGAAAATATTTGTATTATTATAAAGTTTAAATTTTGAAAAAAATACAATCAATTACGAAATTTTTTTTAACATATTGTTCTTTCTCTAAAATAAATTTAAATAATATACAAAAAGTCAAAAATAAAATATACAAGTTTAGATTGTACAGTACCCCTTAAAGATTACAAACTAAAAAAAAAAGCCATAGTGCAAAAAAAGTGACCATAGGCAGAAAATTTAAATGTCATTAGTTATTTTAAAATAATACTATTATAAAAGAAAATAATTGAGGTTCTCCTTTTGAGTATAATATAAATCGTAATATATCAACTGAAACTCAAAAATCTTATTTAAATAGCAATTTTAATTTGAGCGCACAATAAGTTATATGCACAAAAAGCCTTCTTGAACAAATCACCAAACACTGACAAAACTTAGCTATTGTTAATATATTAATAATTTATTTTTTGGGGGAAAAAATAAAGAAAAACTACAACCTTTCTTCACAAAAATGTGTAAGTTCTCAGATAACTGAATAATTTATAATATAAATTTAAATATGCACATAACTTGTTGTGCAACTGGAATTTAGAATAAGAACAGCTGGAAGCTTTGTCATCATTGCTTTTGTTCATAAAGCAAAAGCCGCTATATACACATTTCAACAAGTCAGAAATCCCGTACTCTAACGCTTACGTTCGCTGAATATAACTGCTTTTGTGTCTGTATAAAGTTTGATTAACGTAGATATAGCTCCTTTTGCTCCTGAGTGACTACTTTTTGAATGTTTGCTACTAAATAACATATTTTTATTTTTTAATATATTTTTAATTTAAAGCCAAAGTAATATTGTACCTACTAATACCAAAATCTGGTAGATAACTGTTTTTTGCATTTCTCATTTTATAATTAGTTTTATAGCTTATTTATAGTCATGATTTAATTTAATTTAATTTAATTTAATTTAATTTAATTTAATTTAATTTAATTTAATTTAATTTAATTTAATTTAATTTAATTTAATTTAATTTAATTTAATTTAATTTAATTTAATTTAATTTAATTTAATTTAATTTAATTTAATTTAATTTAATTTAATTGAGCATTCTAGTAATTGTTTTCAAATTATTTATAATTATTTATTTAATTTCTATATTTAAGGCATTATAATGGAAGATTTTTAAAATACAATTACGCCGTTAAAACTACGTAATAAAAATACATAAAGTTTAGACATGTTTCGGGAGATACATCTCCCTTCATCAGCAGAAATGAAAAGTCTGTGGGCACCACAAAATGAACACTTTTTAATAACTGGGGCATTTATAGTTATCATGTCAATGTGGCATACCATGCATCGGTCAAACAAAAAGAGCATTAAGATTCGAATTAATTAGTAACAAGCACTAACTGTCAAACAATAAATAAAGAAGTCCTCCAATTCCAGGCACTCTTGGGAACATCATCATATTTGTAATTTTTCTTTCCCACATTTAATTTTCAAACTCAAATTTCAGGTCAAACTTGACTTCCTGGAGACGTTTCCTATTTTTAGCAATATTGATTCGATTGTCAGTGAAACCTTTGCTGTTCCTGTATTTCCCGCTTATTGGCGCACAATAGTTAACTCCTACCGATTGAGGTAGTTTTTGTTCTTTGGCAACACTCTCAATTCTGGGTTTATTTTCATTTTATAGTGCACACAGATTTTTTATTTCTGCTGATGAAGGAAGTCATATCTCCTTGTCTAGATGTCATGTATTTTTATTACGTAGTTTTAAAGTTGCATTTGTATTTTAATATTCTTAACGCAATGTTCTATACGACGAGTTTTTATCTTATTATAATAGAAGGGTAGAACGGAGGGGTAATCCTGTGCATCCACATATTTTTAAAGCGACATATATGAGCCTTACTTTAGCTACGTTTATCCGAGTTGTGAAATGACAAGAATGATGATAGTCCACCAAATAAATGTTAAAAGATCAGAATTCTGTGTACGCCAATGTGACCCAAACCCCTTTCTTTGTCGTTTTCTGAACAATAACTCCTGATGAAGGAAGGGGTCGTTATTACGAAAAGTCGATGTAGCTAAAATCAGATGTAACGAAATACCGATGTAGGAAAATGTTGATGTAACGAAATGTCGATGTAACGAGTAAAATTGCAACTGAAACTAATCAAATAATTGGGGCGTTATGCGGCCGTCGTTATATTCACTATAGCGAAGGGTCGTTACAAATTTACTGCATTTCATTGTGTTTTACATAAATATCTCAAAATCGGCAAAATGGGAAAAGAGCATCGGGGTGGGGTTTTAATGATTGCGGCAACCCTGCGGGGGTCATAGGGGCAGAACCCCTCTGCGACTAATGGGCAGGTAGGTGTCAGGGGTTCCTCAAGTTGAGAACTCGAAACACCAGGTGCTGACATCACCAGTTCAATGTCAGCTGCGTAACAAAAAAAATCGTTACTCACTTATACAAAATGTAGGAGTGAGAAGCTTGTACATTTTTCTACTCTTCATCTTTCATTAGTAAGAATTTATAACGAGTTCAAAAGTGAATTTAAGGTAATCTTTTTGGTCGCTATTTCATATTTTTGTTACCATTTATTCCGAAGCTAATATCGTATCCTGGGATATTTTATAAAGTTATTTGGCCGGGGAACATCTCCGAATGTTGGCTTTTCCGTTAGTTTCCCCGTTTAAACCTATTTATCGGAATGAGTTATTTCGCCAAAGCAATTTTTGATAGCCAACATTCAATTCTTTTAAACCAATGAATTAATTTATTTATATTAATTATATTAATTTACTTTACAGTATTTAATTGTTGTCAAGAGCTTACAATTTTATAACAATGAAATTTTATAATAAAGTAGATAATACATGTTTTTTTTTAATTTGGCGATTAAAAAAATTAGCTTCTAAAACTGTTATCACCTTAATTTGCTTTTAAAGTTATTCAAAATTTATTACGGAAATTTTGAAAGCAAAAATTCTGTGACTTTCGTGCGTGAGTTGTATGTGACTCACGGAGAGTGAAGTCCAATATGAGTGGTGGCAGCCCATCGGTAAAATATCCGACTCGCATGCAAAGAGTTATCTTTTAAAGACAACTCCATGCTAAGATAATTTGTTTCTCAGAGGGCATGCTGAATGTGTATACATAACGATTACATGGTTTATATGAAGTGAATACAATTCACGGCACGTATACTTAAGTCTGTGATGTGAGTTGTATTTAACTCATGGAACCTCTTGGACAAGGCTTGAGTTATGGCAGCGAATTTGTTAAAGACCTGAAACTTCAAATTAATTATACTAAGGTAAAAAATAGTCCAATTAAATGCGGAATATTCCATTTTCCCATTTTAAATATTCAAATTTGTATTATAAATAAAAATAAGTAGATTTTTTTTTAATTTGATAACTAATTCTTGTTATAAACTATTTACCTCAAGCAGCGTTAACATTCATAATGAAACATTAATTATTATGATATTGTAATTCAACGCACTACCAATTACTCTCCGCTTGTGTGTAAAGACACCGAACAGATCCCATGAGGATCGAGATATTTTTGCATATTACATCCATTGACTTGTCCTTTTAAATTAAATTTCCGCATAAAAAAAAAATTAAAATATTTCTTCTAAACCATCCCATAAGAACAATCCACTTCAGGAACAAAATTATAATACTAAAAAAAAAAAATCCCCACCCCTAAAAATCAGGTTTTTTTAAACCTCCAATAATAACGGAACTAAAGCATCATTTTTGCATTAATGTTTTTTAAGTATGTATTATAACTGGGAATTTAAATCGCTATCCACGCCCCCCTCCCCCCCTTCTGAGGCTTTATTACCCCTAAATAAAAAAGCAATTTTTTCATAACCTTTAATAAGATAATGGAGTTTGATTTTACGTTGTTTTTTTTCCACGTCCCTGCTTTTTAAATCGCTGGCAATAAATGCAAATCAAAATATCGCCCGTTTCCTGGAAGTAGCTGATATTTCAAAGTCGTTTACTTCCAGCCTTTACAGTCTCCTTAAACGATGTAATTTGAATAGCACTCTCATTACAATTCCCATTCCTCGCCCACGTCGGCTTGATTGCATTGTAATGGTTTTTTTATTCAAATAGGCGGTTTGCCCCGTGGGTGAACCATGGAACTAAATGCCTCTTTAAAAAAAAGGCGAAACCCCCTCCTCACATTTTTTTATGAACTTGCGTATTGTTTCTTAATTTTAATATTTAAAGCATGCATATCGCTAAGTCCTTATTTTGACCCAAAAAAAATGCATTCCTTTTTGCAGTTACCTTCCAAAGGCAGTTTTATGAATTTCAGAAATATAGACATAACACGAAGGAGGGGGGTCCTTATTGATAAAACAAATTGATCAAGTAAGTACTAAATCTGCAAAAGCAGTTATATGCCCGAAAAACGTTTTGAGTATATCTCAAATGACTGTCGGAACTTAACTAATGTTTACAGATTAATATATTTTTCAGAAATATGTTTACAGAATAATATAAATTTCAGAAATATAGACATAACACGAAGGAGGGGTCCTTATTGATAAAAAAATTGATCAAGTAAGTACTAAATCTGCAAAAGCAGTTATATGCCGAAAAACGTTTTGAGTATATCTCAAGTGACTGTCAGAACTTAACTAATGTTTACAGATTAATATATTTTTCAGAAATATGTTTACAGATTAATATAAATTTCAGAAATATATACATAACACGAAGGAGGGGGGTCCTTATTGATAAAACAAATTGATCAAGTAAGTACTAAATCTGCAAAAGCAGTTATATGCCCGAAAAACGTTTTGAGTATATCTCAAATGACTGTCGGAACTTAACTAATGTTTACAGATTAATATATTTTTCAGAAATATGTTTACAGATTAATATAAATTTCAGAAATATAGACATAACACGAAGGAGGGGTCCTTATTGATAAAACAAATTGATCAAGTAAGTACTAAATCTGCAAAAGCAGTTATATGCCCGAAAAACGTTTTGAGTATATCTCAAATGACTGTCGGAACTTAACTAATGTTTACAGATTAATATATTTTTCAGAAATATGTTTACAGATTAATATAAATTTCAGAAATATAGACATAACATGAAGGAGGGGTCCTTATTGATAAAACAAATTGATCAAGTAAGTACTAAATCTGCAAGAGCAGTTATATTCCCTAAAAACGTTTTGAGTATATCTCAAATAACTGTCAGAACTTAACTAATGTTTACAAATTAATATTTTTTTTATAATATTGAAGAATTTACTAAAATGTGCAAATTCAATGATTATTGAATAATTTACAATCTAAATTTCAGTTTTAACATAACTTGTTTTGCAACTGGAATAAGGATTTAACTGGTTTTGCGAATGCATGCGACGCCATTTTATTTTCCAAGGAGAAGAATTCGCTATATCTAAAATACAGCCGAACAGAAATCATTCAGATAACATTCGACTAGTTTATGTCTTATTATCAGGTACTTTTGAAGAAAAAAATTGGATACATTGCGAAATTAGGAAACAATATGCAGAATGACCTTCCTACGCTTTCCGATCGACTTGTAATTATGAGAAAAAAAAATTATCAACATCTTGCGATCATTGTTGTCCAAACGAATTTCTTTTCAAGCCTAATTCACTGTCAGTGGTCAAAAAGAAAATTCCGCACAAATGTTCCACACAAATAATAATGAGAAATACATTCCAAAAATTTATTTTCTCATAATCGTATTAATCCTTAAAAGATCATTTCTTTTGCTTCCAAAAATATTTTTTTACAATGGTTATAAATGAGGGGAAATCAACAGGAAAAAAATAATTTTAAAAAACTTTTTTTTTTTTTTTGTAAAATATATTTTAAAAATAATTAATTAAAATTTGTTTTAAACAGTTACAAAACCCAAAATGAATCGAACCTTTCAAATGCATACTCATTACTTATTAATTAATTTTTTGTATTAATTATACTGAGTTTAATTTTAATGCCATTCAGAGGAGTTTTAGTATATGTAAAAGTTCAATTGGATGTTCCAGAGTCCATTTCCAAACAGTAAGGCCTCCATTTAAGGCTCTTAGATACCGTCCATCTTGGATTTGACCTCTAATGTTAAGTCTATGGAGAAAATTTGGTTTCCGAGCACAGATAAGTAGAGTAGTTATTCGAATATTTTAATGCGGTTTCTGTTAATACACTGT